>CM068742.1:111384173-111829541 GCA_035084275.1 Hydrolagus colliei
TCCCCCTGCCTGCCTGCCCCCCCTGGCTGCGCCCCCCCCCGCCCCCCCCCCTGCCTGGTTACCTGCTGAGATGTTGCCCTGCAGACGCACCACATAAGCCACTCCGTACATGTGCGGGGAGGTGCCGTTCACCGTCACCTGGAACCATGTTGGGATCAGCGACTGCCGTGCACAGAGCCACCACCGAGAAGCACTGAGTCACAGCGGCCGGCAGGTTGCGATCGTCCAGGACCCGCGGAGTCTGCTCCATGATGTGTGTGAGCGGCAATAGACCCTCCTCCTCTTCCTCCTGGGCTACTGCCAGGCCAGGCCCTCCCCAGCCTGACGTGTGGCTGTGATGACACACAATAGCTGGTCAACCAGGGGCCACCCACACACACACACACTGTACATCAACACACACATCTACACTGCACATCAACACACTGAACACATCATTACACAACATCACACTGTACATCACACACTACACCACACTCATCACTGCACTGGACATCACACACCACACACATCACTGCACTACACAACACCACACTGTACATCACACTAGACAACACCATATTGTACAGTAGATCAACTCTGTACACACCTCACACTGTATATCACTACACTACACAACATCAGCAACACAGTCTACTGACTGACGGCTGACAGGTTGCCTCACTCACAACCTCAGCCTCAGGTTGATGGCTGAAACTCTCACCTGAGTCAAAGGACATATTTCGCCCACATAAATACAGCCCATTCACTTTACAGTATGTTCTACAAAGCGCTTTGAGATGTCTCAACAATGTAAATATTAATAATACTTGCATTTGATATTGCGCCTTATCACGTCTTCTAGACGTCTCATAGCGTCTTCACAGAATATGCTGTAAAGTGAATTGACTGTATATATGCAGGCAAATCAAGGCAGCCAGTTGGGCACTGCAGTGTTCCACGAACAGTCATGGATTAAAATGCTAAATTTATTGGGGGGTTTTTAGGGATTATTATCAGGCATGTGGAGTAAGGAAACTTGCCCAAGGTTTCACCCTGACCGAATCGCTTTCCAGGGGTACTAACCCCTTGAAATAAGATGATGATCTAGTCATTCAATCCATGACCTTGTGGGACTAATTCGCTGCCCAAAATACACAGTCAATTCAATGACAATATAGTTCTATAAATTCTTTGCGGAGCTTTGAGAAGTCTCAACGAGACGACAAGGCACTATATCAAATGTGAAGATTATTATTATCATTGTGGGTTCAAGCCCAGCATCTGGACTTGGAATCAGATAGTCTAGAACAGCTCCAGTACAGTGCCAGGGTGTGGGTGGAGCCACGTTAGTTTGGAGGTGTCATCCTTCGGAAGAGATGGCCCCATCTTTCATTCTTCAGGTGGAAGTTAAAAATCCTGTGGAAGTATTCAAAACAAGAAAAAAAAAGTGTCTCCTAGTGTTATGGCTGACCCTTCATAAAAAATAGGTTGTTTGCCTACAAACACACAGCCACTTTACATCACAGTATCTCCAAAGAACTGCTTTGAGACGCCCTCTTCTTGTGAAGGGTAAGGATTGTTATTATTTTATTATTTTTGGTTCAAGTTTTGATGAGTTGCTGTAATGGATATTAAAAATATATTTTGTTTTCTGGCATGCTCTATTTCACCTACTCCACCCTCGACTCCAGGACTGTTGTGGGATGGGGGAGGAGGTTGCTGCTTGTCCAGCTAGGACCACATTATCCATTAGGGCTCTGGTTCGCAGGGTTAACAGGAGCTGAGTGGGAAGACTGTGAGGAGTGGACTAACCGATGAGCCAGGCTGGCTGTGCTGTCACTAGCAGTGCCCTCGAATACTGCCTGGCTCCCGAGACCACCACAGAGAGCTGGCTCGATTCCGATATTCCGTTGCCAAACACATTCCATTAGAGCCGATGAGACCCGACTTATAAGCCTCCTACCTCCCAACCCGCTCAACCCCACAAAGATTGTTTGATATTTTTTTTAAAGGTTCAAAAAGATTTTCTCCCAGTATCCTTGCCAACAATTCTCCAGGTTAATGGACTCCTTGGGACGTACATCCCGACATAAAGGTGCTATGAAATATAATTTGTTGTTGCACTGGGAATCAGGAGCCTTCAGCTAGTCAATCATCGCTAGATGGTGCTGTCGTGCATGAGTAAAAAGACAAGAGGAAGGAACGGTAAAACTGCTCTGTTTCAAGTCAAATTGAAAATGAAGCCAAACGGACATCATACATCTTGAAATAAAAATGTAAACTTTAATGTTTAAACTGTGATAAATATCGCTCCTGCCTCTTGTTCTATTTGAGCATGTGCAAGACAAGACATGGCAGGCAAGTTTCCTCACTCCACACACTTGTTTACCTAGCAGTAAGTAGGAATCTGGTTGTTAATCGATTGGTAGATCACTTTCTGGGGGGTAATAATACCTCAAAAACAACAATAATAAATTGGTCATTTAAATCTATAACTGTTTCTGAGACACTGCTGTGCTCAATTGGCAATCACGTTTCGCCCACAAAATACATTCAATTCACATTACAGTATATTCTGTGACGCACTTTGAGATGTTTAGAAGACGTGAAAAGCACGACATCAAATCCAAGAATTATTATAAAACGCCACCTAGTGGGATAGACAAGTTGGGAGACCCTGGTCCTAACTATATGGATCATATAGTTATTTCTGGGCGAGGGTCTCTGGATCAAAATTCCCCGACAGAGATGAGAGTTCACTAAATCTGGAGAACCAGAGGAGAAAGTAAATGTTCATTTGCTAACTTACCGTTTTTTAAAAAAAGAGAAAATTAAGTATCTAAGGCTGCACTAGATCTGCAACTACTCGATTTTTTTGGTCAGCTGGATGTCTGACACATGTGGAACCCATCACCATGCTTAATCATATCCAATCCAAACTAAGATTCCCATGCATCCCACCCACATGTGGAAATCCCAGATAGATTGTTGGAATGGAATGAACACTCTCTCCCTGAGGGATTCATCCTGTTTACCTAATTCCAGAAAGTATTAGGTGATTTTGGGGGGCAAGTTACCTGGTCAGACACATGGACACATGGGACATGCAATGTAAAGGGCACAATTGTGATCTTAATAGGTTTTTATTTCAATCATAACTGATACAAAGTGAAATTGTGACCTCTGCTCAAGCTGTGTATTGTGACCTTCAAATTCCTTTGGGGTCTCCCTCCCACCTGCTCACCCATTCAATATCTACTAACCCTCCCCTTCCACTCATACCCTCTGCAACCCCTGATCTGGGTACTGGTCTACTATTGTGAAGTCCAGTAGCATAGAGATTAGTGGGTTCATCTTGCACATGTGAGGACCTGAGTTCTATTCCCGGGCAAGGTAAAATGTTTGGCAAATTTTGTTAATCCACCCGCCTGTTTACGTAGCAGTAAAAAGGAGCTTGGTTGATTGGTGGTTTCCTTTGATTGGCAATAAACCCTCTGAAAAATATGTGTTATGGATAGCTCTTTTAAAGAGCCAGCACAGACACAATGGGCCGAATGGCCTCCGACTGTGCTGTAAGATTCTGATTCCACGAAGCAGAAGTGCAGTTTTACTGGAGTAGATTAAGACTTTTTGGCTGTTTGAGCCATTTCCAAAAGTGGACAATATTACATCTTTTAAAGAAATTCAAATTTTCTCCAGTACTTTCTCTTTGTCTTCAGATCCAGAATTTCTCCAGTATCTTTGCTCATGTGACCATGTGCAAAGTGTGAGCCTTATCAGCAAGTAACAGGCTACAACAACAACTTGCACTTTTCACAAACGATGAATGCCTTGAAGTGCCAGTGTTATTGGGGAGCACTGAGAGAAATGAGGATGAGAGCCGTGGAAGGTGTTCGGTGGGAAAGCTATATTTTTAGCTGGGTTTAGAAGCTACCAAGAGAGGAAAGTAAGGCAAAGACATTTTGGAAGAGCATTCCAGACAATAATACTAATAATCCTTCATGTGTGGGATTGTTTGTGGGACACTGCTATGTGCAATTGCCTCCCATGTTTTGCCAACATATACAGTCAACTCACTTGATTGTACATTCTGTGAAGCGCCTTGAGACATCTAGAAGACATGAAAAGCGCTATATCAAATGCAAGGATAATTATTATTTGATTTAGAGTCTGATTACGTTGTTGAAACATTTAAAAGTGATTCGCAGAATCTATTGTAAAGTGTATTATGTATTTGTGAGCAAAATGCAGCAGTAAATTGCGCACAGCAGGTCCCACAAAAAGTCGTTGATTGAGTGACCAAATGATGTTATGTTATTATATATTATATATTAATTTATTTATTTATGAAAGGATTTATTTATTTATGAAAGGATTATTAAATTTATTAAAGATTATTTATTATTATTTATGAAAGGATTATTACTCTCAGAAAAGCGATCCGTCAATCCACCAAGAACTGGATTCATATTTACCGCTAGGTGAATAGAGGCAGGTGGAGTAAGGCAATTTGCCGAACGTTTTGTCCTGCCAAGAAAACAAACCCATGTCCTCTCACTTGCAAAGCGAGTGCTCTAACCAGTAAGCTACAGGACTCTGAATAGAAATGTAAAGGAAGCAAATAGCACAAATGTACTTCAAAGAGAAAACATGATGCAAATGCAGTAAACTCCTGATAACTTGACCCTGATTTAGTGTATCACAAGTCATAATGTTGTCAGTATCCAGGTCGCATTTATTTATGTTTTATTTATATATATGCCTAACTCGCTATTCTATTCAGGGCTTTGGGACGTCCTCCCGACATGAAAGGCGCTATATAAGTGCACTTTTGTTGTTATTGTTCTAGATAACTTGTCACTGAGCCATTTTCCCTCGGATAAAGCGACAAGTAGTCAGGAGTTTGTTGTAAGAGGGAGGGAATAAAGTGGTATATGTGAGGGGAATAGAAGTGATGGAAGCTCTTGTGGAGTATAAACACTGGAACAGACCAGTTGTGCTGAATGACCTGTTTGCATGGTGTATCATTCTATATATCTCTTAAGTAGCTAACATAGCAAGCTCACCAAGCAGTCGCATGTTTATGAATGGTCTTCAATTTATCAAAGACCAAAATTTAGCTCAAGAGTTTACAAAACCATATTACGGGTGATTATCAGTGAATTTGGGCTGAAATTCTGTTTTAGGAGACTCATTACCCCAATATTTTGGCTCTTGGCAGATCCATTAGGCTTCCACAAGATACTTGCAACAACTTGCATTTATGTATAGCACCCTTCAAGCAGGAAACAAATACCACAAATATTTTCCCCACACAAATACTAGTATCAACTGTGTTTATTCTGCAATGCAAAATATGTAACTCATAACTTCAGCTTCATTGAATTAAGCCAGTGAATGTTGTGCTGCAGTTTCCGGAGCAGCTTTTGTGTCAGGGTTAAGGTTGATTAGGGAGTTGCTGACTCGTGCCAGTTCTACGATGGAGACTCGCCCTTGAAACCTGATGAATTGAGCCACAGCTTCAAGCTCCTGTGGAGTGATGTAGATGAACTTTCCTCGGTCGTCCAGCACGCCTGCAAGACATGATTTAAAGGCGTTGCTAACATTAGTCAAGAACAACTTGCATTTATATTGTGCCCTTCTGGCGGTGTAAGGTCCCATCTTAAATCATAATAATTATCCTTACATTTGATATAGTGCCTCATCATGTTGCTGTGACGTCTCAAAGCACTTCATAGGATTGAAGTGGATTGATTGTGTATAAACACAGCAGCACAATTTGCACACAGCAATGTCCAACAGTAGCCATGGAAGGAGTGATAGATTGTTGGCCAGGACATCAGGAGAAACTCCCTTCTCTTTTCGAATAGTGCCATGGGATCTTTAACGTCCACCTGAACAAGCAGGCAGGCCGCTGTTTAAAGTCTCATAATAATCCTTGCATTTGATATTGTGTCTTATCATGTCTATATGTCTCAAAGCGCTTCATAGAATATACTGTAGAGTAAATTGACTGTTTATTTGTGCGCAAAACGCGGCAGCCAATTGTGCACAGCAGTGTCCCACAAACAGTAGTGGATTGAAATGACCAATTGTTTTTTTTTTTGAAGAATTATTATCAGGCGTGTGAAGTAATAAAACTTGCCCAAGGTTTTGCCCTTCTAGGAATCAAACCCAGGTCTTTCGCTTGTAAGGCTGAGCTCATCCAGCAAGATAGCCAGTATTTTTCTCGTAGATCCATATTGGCAACCGTTTACATGATTGCAATTTTTTTTAAAAATCCAACAAATGGAAGTCAAGGTTTTTTATTAAAAGATTAAAAATGTGAATGTCTGGTTTAAAACAACCAGTTAACAATCTGTCTCCTCAAAGTGTCTTCTACGCTGACCGAGATCAATGAACAACTTCCCCTTCAAGAGCCAATGATCATCACATTTGGGTGGATAAAAGATCCAATTGACAAGTTTTACTTTCCAACAAAATGACAACAACTATGTACCTGTCACAGTCCCGTCAGTAATCAGATCTTGGAGCCTGTTAATGGCATCCTAGAAAATGAAAAGAAAATTGGCCATTAATTTGTTTTCTCTTGAGTTGTTTCTTCATCCTTCCTGCAGGCTCAGGTCAAGATGGATTCACAAGTGTTGGAAAGTTCCAGCAACTTATTCGAGCAACTGTTCTATGATTGGTGAAGGCGGATCACAGACAAGAACAAAATTGTGCTACTGACATCACACAAATGTAGAAAGTAGAGCAGAGAAAGAAAATAATCAAAGAACTTGCATTGTTACAGGGCCTTACTATATTGAAATGACTCAAAAGTGCTTCATGGTTAATTACTGTCAAGTGAACTGACTGTTTTGGGAAACAATTGTGGCAGGCTTATGCAGCAGCAATGTATATAAATTGCCATGGTGTAAAGGACTTATTAGTCTAGAGGATTTTTGACCACATCTTATTTTCGAATAATTTCATGGGTTCTTTTACCATCCCCCTGAAAAACACGGCAGCGGGACCTCGGCTGAATATCTTCCGCAATGCAATGCTCCCACTGTATCGCACTGGAAAGTCAACCTAGTGTTCGAGTTTAAGTCTCAATATGGGCGTTGAATCCACAACCTTCTGACCAGACACAAGAGTAGAACAGAATGGTATCTCCAGGCATGTACCGTATATCTCCGCGTATAAGGCGCACCCGTGTATAAGGCGCACCCCCCGTTTTTGACCTTTTCTTGGTAAAAAAAACCGCAAGCATTTTCAATGATATTGCCGGCAGAAGGGAGGAGAGACAGGAGAGACAGGTAGGTAGGGAGAGAGAGAGGCAGGCAGCCAGGGAGGGAGAGAGGGAGGCAGGGAGAGAGAGAGGGAGAGAGGCAGGCCGGCAGCGTGGGAGAGAGAGAGGGAGGCCGGCAGCCAGGGAGGGAGGGAGAGAGAGAGAGGGAGAGAGGCAGGCCGGCAGCCAGGGAGAGAGAGAGGGAGAGAGAGAGGGAGAGAGGCAGGGAGGCAGGCAGGGAGAGAGAGAGGGAGAGAGGCACGCAGGCAGCCTGGGAGAGAGAGAGGGAGAGAGGCAGGGAGGCAGGCAGGGAGAGAGAGAGGGAGAGAGGCAGGCCGGCAGCCAGGGAGAGAGAGAGAGGGAGAGAGGCAGGCCGGCACGCAGGCAGGCAGGGAGGGAGGGAGAGCGGCAGGGAGTGAGGCAGGCAGACTGGGTTCGACAGAAGGTAAGCACAGCACTGAAGTTCGCTTCTGTTGCCGCTGCCCATGCGGCCGAGGCCAAAGCCCCGTCACCCCAACCCCTGCCGGACACTGACCAAACCCCGGCTGACAGCGCGCCGGCCGCCCCTCCTGTTTACTGTATCTCCGAGGCTCAAAATTGCTTGTACCTGCGTATAGGGCGCACCCCCAACTTTCGAGATCTTCCGACCTGAAAAAAAGTGTGCCTTATACGCGGAGATATACGGTAAGCATGTAACAGGAGAGGGCTTGTGTGCCTGAGAGCCTCGGTGCCTTTTCCCACTCCATAAACCAGAATAACAAGATTCTAACACCTCACTGCCTCAGGTGCAACAAAAAAATTACATTTGTTTCGAGAGGACGTCCCAAGGCACTGGTAGAGAAATAAGGGAGGGAAGGAGGGAATAGTTAACAGTTTTTCCATTTGAAACTTATAATAGGAGATAACAACTTACATTTATATAGCGTCCATCTGAGATGCAGGGTTGCATTTCAGAGATTGACAGTGTCAGAGCCTGATGCCGAGCCAGGGGGGTGGAGGAGGTGACCATAAGCACGGTAAGGCATGACTTGAAGATACGGAAGGATGGGGCAGGGCTGAGGGATTGAGGGAGAGTGTTCCAGAGTTTTGTGGCGGGGGGGGAGAGGGGCATAGTGGCTGAAAGCACAGCCACTGAGGGTGGAATGGAGGGCACAAGGAACAAACAGAATGAACAGAAATCAGTGTTTCCCTATCTTACCTGCGTCTTCAACCCAAAATGAGACCCCAGGTCCTCCAGCAGAACAACCTTGGTACTCTGAGAAGGAACAACACAATGGCGGTGGTCACAGGCTTCAATTTGCAACACAACATAACCAATTACAATCCCAACAATTTACAAGCAATAAACCAGGGACTCTTGCTTCAGTTTGCTGGTGTTGAAGCAAAACTCCTGAGAACCAATCCTCTGTTGTTCATTTTCACTCTTCAAATTTGTTTAATGGATCGCCGCTGATGATGCAATGCATTTTTGTTGTCATTGAAATTCTCATGTTTAAGTCATGTTGTGATACCCTCACAGGAATACAATATAATCTTACCCAAATCATACATATAATCATCTAATAATCCTAGCATTTGATATAGCGCCTTATCAAGTCATTGGGACATCTCAAAGTGATACATGGAATATATTGTAAAGTGAACTGACTGTATTTAGTGAGCGAAATGCAGTAGCCATTTGCACACAACAGTGTCCCACAAACAGTCATGAATTGAATGACTTAAGACCTGCTGGATTGAGAGGTATAGGCACTGTTTTAAATTTTCATCTAGATGTCTGGGTAGCCAGAGTTATGTTAAGACGCTGGATACATTATTCCGCTTCATACCAACCATGAGTCTTAACATGAAACATCATTAAACATCATTAAAGGCTGGGAATGTGGGGGAAGATTGTGAGGATTCATTGGGCCTGAACAAACACCCAAACAACATGCTGGAGAATCAAGCAGCCAAACTGAAGAACTGTCTACTATGGACTGAGGAATAAAACTGTGTGACCAGCCCATGGAATTCAGTTCTCACAGCTGGAGCTGCCGCAATCCATCTTCTTCTGCTCTCTGCCCACGTGAATTCCTCTTTTTCTACTTTGTTGATGTGACTCCTTCAAGGCCCGTCTCAAGACCTTCCTCTTCGACCACTCTGTCCTCCACCCTCCCTGATCCCAACCCTCAGCTCAGATGCACATCCCTGAAGGTCCAGCTCTTTGGAACGACCTCCCGATGTGAAAGGAGCTACACACCATATAATTTATTGTGGTTGACTGAAGACCTGATTTGGCGTACTCGCTTTTTCAACATTTCAGACATCAATTGTTATACCTGTAGCCAACTGCCCCTCACCCCAACCCCCACCACTCTCTATCTACAGTCAAAGCAAAAATAGATCCAAAGTTCTACAAGGTAAAGTGGATATATCCCTAACAATGACCATTCATTTGGGATATTTGATATGATTATTATCATATATGATTGATCTGAGCTTTTACCCTTGGTGTAGGATGTAAATGAGAAATATTCAACATAAATGCAGTGCTCACTAGAGTGACACATAAAAAACTTAATTTTTAAATAAATCACTACAATAAGCCTGCCAATAACACAATATTTATGGCAAACTATCACTCATTAATACTTACATTTAGAACAATATAAATAATAAGTTTATATCATTTTACATCCTCTCTTTATATGGTACAATGCTTACTTTGTAGTACCAATCCAATTTATATTAATATAGTGTCTTTCATGTCAAGATGATGTCTAAGAGCTGGCTGGCTGGCTACCTGAGCTGGGGGTGGAAGCTCAGTTGAGTGGAAAATGGAAAGATGATCAAAAGCACAGTCAGAGGTGCGCTTTGAACAAGGAGAAAGAGGAAGCAAATCAGAGGAACTCTGCTGTGGTGTTCCAGATAATGGGAGCAGAATGGCTGAAAACCTGCCTGGCGATGGTGGGAAAGATAAAGTCGAGGTGGGAGTGGGGGTGGGGGGCACAGAATAAATAGTTTACAGAAGAAAACAGTCATTTGTCCGATCATATTACTGCTGCAGTTCACTCCCGTACTGTAACTATAATAATAATCCTTGTTGTAGTGCCTGTTCATATTATTGAGATTTCTCAAAGTGCTTCCTGCAAATAGCAAATGAAACTGCATTTCATTTTCACTTATATTTTTTAATTGAGTTGACACCACTTCTGTGGTCTCTCACCCAAACAAGGGTTTCAGAAAGTGTTTTAAATGTTCTTTAATAAATAATCAGCAATAACAGCCATAACCATGATGATCAATCACCCCCAAAGGATATTATGAGTTAATTGGTAAGGAGGATTCACCACCAAGTTCACATAAGTAAATCATACTGTACAGTACCTCTCTGGAGAAAATGAGTAATAACTGCAACAACACCAGCCACAAGGGTCTTTCCTCAATTTCATAGGAAACTGCAGTCTTGTCATAGCTACCCAAGCACTGTACTGTTCAGATATAAAGTATCCTCCCACCCATTCGCAACAGTCTTTGAAGGGCCTCTCCTACTCACTTGGCAGAGATCTGCAGCAAACCCCTTTCATGCAGGCACTCTCTTCTAATCGTCTTGGGTCTCTTAAGTTACCGGCATTGTGCAAGAAACACAACATTTTATTCCATCAACCTTTGCCAAAGTGATTCATCGGTGATTGTAAAGGGAGAGTTACAATATAAATTGGTATTAGATTTGATATTAGTGGCCAAATTATTGTGATTATTATTATTAAAGCGATTATTATACTCCGACAGTGATCTATCAATCAACTAACAACAAGATTTCCACTTATTGCTAGGTAACCTGAGGCATGTGGAGTAAGCAATCATTTGCCCTATCCAGGAATCAAATCCGGGTCTCTCTCACTTGTGAGGCGAGTTCTGTAACCAATACAATACAGCACTGTACAAAATTAGTTGTTCTGAATCGGAAGCCCAAGTTAGGCAGTGAAAAGTTATCCAGGCTTCCTGCTCCTAGTCTTTTATCTAGTAACCTCTGCAGGAAAGTGCATATTGTATGGATATCAAGTGAGGACAGTATTTGGCTTGCTGTGATGTCTCCCACAGTCAAGAGACTCTGATGATGCACTTGAAGAAAGTGTACTTAGGTGAGAGCTTCTGGTGCCTGTGAAACCGTATCCCAGAAAACGTAATCTAGTTAAAAAGTGATTACATCCTACCAGCAAAAATAGTTTTGGAGTGCTGTATCTTGGTCAACAAACTCTTGATTGAACGAATTGTGGAGGAGTTTTTTTTAAAAAAAAGAACTCAAAACTGCTTACACTCAAAAAGCTAGGGCATTTTTGGAGGCAATGCAGTGGAAGGTCATTATGACTTTAACCTGTACCAATCTATTCCAGCACTCATTGCAAGCAATTGTGGTCATGGCACAAATTCATGAGTAGCTTACTTAACTGTGTAACAAGTCTTTCCTTCCTTGGAAAGATGAGAAATGGCGAGAAAAGGCCTACCATTTTGCTTCATAGACCACATACTATTGTGGATGTCATGTCACTCACTCTCATCGGAAAAGGTTTACGTCCTGATCACCAAAGGTAATTAAGTAGAATCTTTATTCATCTATTTATCTATCACTGCTACTTAGGGTCGGGCGATATGAGAGAGGAGAGAGACACAGACAGAAAAACACAGAGATGGAGAGAGTGAGTGTGAGAGACACAGAGAAAGATATTTATCTCCTGAGGAGATAGGCCCCGAATGCACGCGCACCCCGAATGCGCGCGCACCGCGCGTGCATGCGCAGTACGAAAACTCCGAAAATATCGATATTTTGGTATATCTCAATATGAGCCCATCGATATATCTAAATTGGAAAATTTCCATATCGACGGACCCTACTGCTACTCAAACCCAAACCCCTTCATAGATAACATTTCTTTGGATATTAAACACTCATCCTTGGGGGAGGCATTCCCTATAGGCAACATTGTTGAAGTTAGAAAATAAAGTATTTTCCATTAAATAAAAAAGAACATTATTGTAGTTTAGTGCCAGAAGTATTCCAAAGCATCGCACGTCAATAACATCTCTTGTCGTTACTACTCTTAAACACAAAAACGACAACCATTTGTGTACAGAAAGGTTGCGCAATAGCCATTAACAGACCGATTAATCTAGAGGACTGTTAGCAAAAAATAAGAAGAATCTGGTTTCTCTTTGAAGTAATATCGAGGGTTTTAAACATCCACCTGAAAAACATGTAGACATCTTGGTTCAACATCTCACTTGAATGATGGCACCTCTGACAATGCAACTGCAGTTCACTGCACATGAACTGAAGGAATTCAGAAAAAATATTCAGCATTTCTGAGTTAGAAGCTAAGTGGAGTCTTGTTATAACATGTGGTTCTTGGGGTCCATAACGCTTAACCTATTACAAGGTGTAGTGCTTGGTTTCGGTGCACAAGAGCACAACTGATTCACTCGCTCCCTACGTACTGGTAACTCCCAGTGCTGACAAGAAACAAAATGACTTTCTTTCATTGCGTCACAACTAAAATCACATCCGCTTGCACTGCATACCTAAAGCAGGACGTGACAAAGCAGTGACCAGAATGACCTGAAAATTGGTCATTTTAGCGGAGAAAGCCAACCAGCGCACAGGAAACAAGTGGGCGAGCTGTGCACATGAGTAATGGGCAATTGCACATCGCAACCAAGTTGCAATCAAATTCAAATGGCAATGAAGTGTGCAGTAATGGGGCTTCACTGCAAATGGTAATTATAAAGTATGGATTTTTGCCTAAATGGAACAAACAATATGGCAAAAGAATAATAATTTGGAAATAAATAAGGATTTCTCATACCTTGATGTAGTCGATAAACTCCTGAAGGAGGTTACTGGACTGTGAAGAGAATCCCAAAAAATTAGCAGGGCAGAAACAAACAGAATTCAATATATTTATAGACACTTCACAATTTCTTATGGTAGACAAGAAGATCTACATTGGTTCTCAAAATCCCAGGGTTATTTAGTAACACTGAAACAAAGCCTTGTTTTCTTTCTGTGCAATTCAGAACTGCTCATTGGATTTGTAGAGAATTATGCATTGCAGTGTCTCACAAACAGCCGTGGATTGAGTAGCAACATTGTTTTTGTGGCTTAGGGGACTTCACTCCAATATTATTTAAGATTTTTTCATGTGTGACAATCAATTACCTTATATTCCCCATTTCAGACAATTAATATAAATATTTTATATACAGAAACAAATATTGATTCATTGCATGGAATCAAAGTCATTGAAGAAATCTGATCAGCATTATTTCCTCAACTTTTTAAAACATTACTGAACGTTTTCTGCAGTTCAGCTACTTATTCTACACTGGTTTCCCACACAGTGGTGCTGCATTACAAACAATGTCTGTAGAGATTAATTCAACACAAGCTTTTAATATGAAATGAATACCTATGCTTCATTTTTTTTAATATCAGACACAGAAATAAAGCTGCTACACTCAAAGATTAATAAAATATGCAATAATAATAATCCTTGCATTTTGATATATAGCACCTTATCATGTCTTCTCGACATTTCAAAGCGCTACACAGAATATGCTATAAATTGAATTGACTGTATGTTTCGTGAGCAAATGCGACAGCCAACTGCACACAACAGCATTCTACAAACAGTCCACCCCAATGAAGGAAGGATGGATGGAAACATTAAATATTTTCATCATTAGGATTCAATTACAAAGATGAGGAACAATATTAGCAATATTAACAACAACTTGCATTTATATAATGGCCTTCACGCGGGCAGTATTTTGAAGCACTTAACAGTGGCGGAGCTTGCTGCCAAGCCAGGGGGAAGGAGAAGGTTAGAATCATCTAATGTTTCTGCACAAAAGGAGGCCATTCGGCCCATGGTGTGCCGGCTCTTTGAAAAGAGCTATTCAAAGTCAATCCCACTCCCTGGCTCTCTCTCCGTAACCCCTCAAACCCATCCTCCTCAAATAAACATCCACCTCTCTTATAGAACATCAAATAGGTTATCATAAGCACGGTCGAAAAGGAAGGTCTTCAGTCGTGATTATAATAATAATCCTTGCATTTGATATTATGTCTTATCACGTCTTCTAGACGTCTCAAGGGCGCTTCACAGAATATACTGTAAAGTGATTTGACTCTATATTTGTGGGCACAACGCAGCATCTAATTGCGCATAGCAATGTCCCACAAACAGTCCTGGATTGAGTGATCAAATTATTGTTTTTTTTGGAGGGATTATTATTAGGTGTTACTAAGGAAACTTGCTCAAGGTTTCGCCCTGGAATCCAAGTAATGGAAGAGTTTTTTTATACATAGAGTTCAATGGAAATTTCTATTGAGTAAAGATAAATACACAATTATTTAGCCAGTGGGCTGGGTTTCATCTACAAAGGATTGGAAGAACCCCAGAGGATCGAGTTAAAGGTCCCCTGTTCTCATCTGCTCCTCCCTATCTCTGTGACCTATTAAAACTTCACTAATCTGTCCTCTCCTGCTCAACAGATACTGGCCTGCTCCACCTTCCTTGCCCTACCTGCTCCACTATCAGTGGTCTGACCTTCATCTTTTTTCTACCCACCCTCTCCATCCCAGAGACCCTCCCTAGACCCCTTCAAAGATCTTCCTTTTCAACAGTGCTTTTGGTCACCTTCCTTTCTCCACCCACTTTTCCTCACCCCGTCTCTGATCACAGAGCTTGGGTGCAAATCCCTCAGTGTCCAGCACCTTGGGAGATCCTCCCGAGGTGGAAGGAGCTATATAATTTCAATTTGTTGTTGTATTAAAGTGCAAGTGAAGTTATTTTCATGGCTGATCAGTTTATCATTAACAAAGCTCCATACATTTCGCAATAAAACAATGACCACTAACAAAAAGACATATAACAACCAGGTATGTATTAGCATTTCTAACATTAAAACAAAAGCAACCAACGAGAAACAATGAACTATTGTATACATTTAGCAAATGTTTCAATGGCTCCAGGGGCTAGTTACCTCTTGATCCGTCATTAGTTCATCCTGTCCTTCCGCTTCGATGACAAAGGATTCCTTCAGTCTCAGGTACTCTTCATGGTCTCGACGCTCTTTTTCTTCACGGGTTTTTCTCAATTCTTCTTCCTTAAAAAGATTGTTTGGAAAAGTGTGAAAAAGACTTAGGCATTATATTTTCTGTGTTTTTTTGCCCTGTTTTTCTGTTTGTGCACAGAATGTAAAACAAAGTGCCAGCTGACAGAAGAGTTCTTAAGCAAGCAATGCATCGTGCAGGTGCATATCATGTTCAGAATCTTTTTTTTGGTGAAGATATAACACTCTTATATAGGAAGCAAGCGCCAAAATTTGCATAACCGTGCTTCCTATATAATTAGTAGTGGGAAGTCCCTTTTCATCCCCAAAAGTGCAGTTTTCATGACACATGCCAAGTGAGGTTTTTGTTTTTATAAAAATGACTGAACAATATGGGGGTTGTCTGTTTTCTAAAAAAAAACAAGTAAAGAATTGCATGTATTTTTACTCAGTGACCTTACATTTAAATAACACTGCCCACTATCTGGGGGGGAGTAAAGACGGTAGCAAAAAACAACTAGCACTTTTTTTTAAACAGAAGCTTTTCTAGAAAATTTTTACAAACTGCATTTCAATTACTTGTAAATGGAGTGCACTGAGTTGGCATTGTGACAAGTGCAGCTTTTATTATTCTTCCAGGAAGCTTCCCCCTCAGAAAGCGCTGTATTTTTCCTATGTGCGTTAAGCACCCCCAGATAATAACATTAATCCTTGCATTTGATACAGCACCTCATCGAGCTGTAGAAACCTCCCAAAGCGCTTCACAGAATATACTGTAAAGTGAATTGGCTATATTTTGTGAGCAAAACGTAGCAGCCAATTGCACACAACAATATCCCACCAACATTTGAGGATTGAGTTAACAAATTATTATTATTTCCTACTGACAAAGGAAAGCAGAGGGGTGTGGAGTAAGGAAACTTGCCCAAGGTTTTGCCCTGCCTGAGAATCAAACCTGTGTCCTCTCTGCGAGGCGAGAGCTCTAACCAATTCTCCAGATAGCTTGCAGTGCTATTTTAAAGTCAGGTTACTCACTATAAATACATGCAGCTCTTGTTTTTTTAAAAAAATATTCAAGCCAAGGGCTGTTCGGTTATTTAAAAAAACAACCCGTAGCCATTTGGGTGGTTTGTTGCTACCAGAAACGTTGCCACATCTGACAAAGAGTACTTCTGTGGTGATGTGGGTGGGGGGGAAGGGAGCAGATTGCATATCTAGGAGGTCTTAAAAAAAATCTGTTGATTTTGTTTAAAAAGATTAAACTAGAAATGTAATAAATTTTAACAACAAATAATAATCATCTTTGCATTTGATATAGCGCCTTTCAGATCAGGAGGAGGTCTCAAATCACTTCACAAGGTGTACACACTTTCTGTGTTGGCTGCTCTGTTTGTAGGCAAACAGAGCAGCCAATTTGTGCACAGCAGTATCCCACAAAGTCATAAAGTAAATGAACAATTTTATTTGGATGTGTTGTTGTCCACCAATCGGGAGAAACTCTCTTCAAATACAACAACAACAACAACAACAAACAAACAAAATTAAAGAGCGCCTTTCACGTCGGGAGGACATCCCAAGGAGCTGTATTGTCAGGACGGGACCCAAGCAAGGGAGAGGGGCAGGATAGGGGGGAGAAGCGGGAGAGAGTTAGGAGGGGAGGGAGAGAGTTGGAAGGGTAGCAGAAGTCACAGTCGAAGAGGAGGGTCTTGGGGCCAGTCTTGTAGGAGGCGAGAGAAGGAGTGAGGCGAAGGGACTGTGGGAAGGAGTTCCAGAGTGTGGGGGCATGGACGAGGATTTTGGTAGCCTGAAAGATGAGGCAGTGGAGTACAGTAAAGAATTAGAGAAAGGGTAATGTTGCTTTAAAATATGCTTAATCAAAAAACAACAATGGTATTATATTTGTACCTATTCCGGTTATTATAAGAAAAATAATGTTGGGTTGTCTTTTTACAGTATAGCTGCATTTCAAACAAATGTCAAATTCAAATAAAGTTTGGCAGCTATGTTCCAGTCATACAATATGTCATTAACGGAAGTGAAGTCCTTTAGTTTAATTATCAAAAAAAACTATTAATAATTTGGTCACTCAATCCTCGACTGATTGTGGGACACAGTTGTGTGTAATTGGCTGCCGCGTTTCACCCACAAAATAGTCAATTCACTTTACAGTGTATAATGTGAAACTCTTTGAGACGCATCAAAGATGTGATAAGGCACTACATAAAATGCAAGTTTTATTATGTTTACATCATAATTTCTCTCCCAGTCCATGATAACTTAACCCAAAGTCTCCATTTGTGACTCCAGGACATGGCCAGTGATGTGTAAAGAAGAAAGATATAAATCGGTTGTTGAAGTGTGAATTAGAAAATAGGATTTGCAATTCTTCTGCATTTGTAACAGGAAGACTGCAAACAATCACATGAGTCCAACATCGTTCAGCAGATGGAACAGAAGTACATTGTAAACCATCAAAACAAAGGAATTTCTGAGTCATGCACTGCCCTGAGCAATCAAGAGTTAAAACAAGCTAAAAAATGCAACCAGATTGTTAGTAACTAACATAAAATACATTTGTAAATGGATATGAGAATACTGATTGAGAGGAGGTGTAAATGAATAATGCAATTTACTCATTTGGTACAATTACTAACCATTCTCAGGTGTTGCTGTGTTCTGCCAATTTTAGACCTCAGAACATTCCACACTGTATCGTGTTTCCTCCCACCTCAACCTTCAAGGCACAGTCCTTGACTGGTTCCACTCTTATTTGACCCATCGTTTACATTTTGTTTCTTCCAATGGCTTTTCTTCAAACCCCCACACAGTTTCCCACGGCGTCCCTCAGGGCTCTGTCCTCGGTCCCCTTCTTTTCACCCTTTACACGCTCCCCCTGGGCGACGTCATCCGCAGACATGGGGTAAATTTCCACATGTATACGGATGACACCCAGTTGTACCTTTCTGCCTCATCCCTCAACCCCCAGACGATCGATGTTCTGACAGCATGTCTGTCCGACATCGAATCGTGGACGAGGGACAACTTTTTGCAATTGAATGTGAATAAGACCGAGGCCCTCCTGATTGGCTCAAGCCAGCGCCTCCGCACATCGGGCGCTGCCAGCATCAACATCCAAGGCTGTACTCTCCACCTCACAAAGCCAATCAGGAACCTCGGCATCATGTTCGATCAAAAACTTTCCTTCCTCCCCCACATCCGCGCCTTGACTGGCACCGCCTATTTCCATCTGCGCAACATTGCCAGGCTCCGCAACTATCTTACCCCCCGCGCTGCCGAAACACTCGTGCACGCGTACATCACCTCATGGCTGGATTACGGAAATTCTCTCCTAATCGGCCTCCCCAGTTCCTCCATTCATAGGCTGCAGGCCATCCAAAACTCTGCAGCCCGTGTACTATCCCGCACCCGCCTCCGTGACCACATAACCCCCACCCTCGCCTGTCTCCACTGGCTCCCCATCCTCCAGAGGATCAAATTTAAGATCCTCGTCCTCACCTACAAGGCCTTGCACGGCCTTGCCCCATCCTACCTAGCCGATCTACTCTCCCCCTACACGCCCACCCGGATCCCCCGCCCGAACCGCCCCACCATCGGAGGCCGGGCCTTCAGTTTCTCCGCTCCCACCTTATGGAATGCCATCCCTCAATCCCTCCGTTTCGCCTCTTCCCTTTCCTCTTTCAAGGCCGATTTGAAGACTTTCCTCTTCGATCGTACCTTTTGTTCCACCCCGAACTCTTTTACCTCCCCTTCGTGTTTCACCCCTTCCCAAACACTCCCCTCCCAGCTCGGGTCACACGCCTCTTGTTTAGCGCCTTGGGACGTCCTCCCGACGTGAAAGACGCTATATAAATGTAAATTGTTGTTGTTGTTGTTGTGTGACATTTCCACATTTTTCAAATTCAACAACTCTGATTGAAACACATGACAACAGTGCACTTTTGTGCTGTGCATTGATATCCATAGGCGATGGGATAGAAACAAACATGTTCCTTTCACTTCTAACTCTGGTACAAGCGTAGCTCGTACACTCTCGTCTCAAGAGTCAGAATGGTGTGGGTTCAAGCCCATGCCAGGATGCTACAAACAACAACAACAAATTACACTTATAAAGCGCCTTTCACGTCGGGAGGACGTCCCAAGGCGCTGTACAGGAGGCGTGTGACCCGAGCTGGGAGGGGAGTGTACGGGGAGGGGTGAAACACGTAGGGCTGAACTCAAAGACTAAGCTGACACTCCAATACAATGCTGGAGGAGCACTACATTGTTACCGATTGTATTCTGGATGCATTTTTTTAATGTTTATGAATCTCCAGATGGACTGCTGCAGTCTTTTCCAGTCCTGTACATTCCTATAACTGACACACCTGTGGCAACAATAAGCAACATGTAGCTCACAGCATAGACAGAGACTATTAGTCTCACACTCAGATTTAATGAGTATATTTCAATAAATGAACAACGAGAAGCCAACAATTAAAGTTTGACATCCACAGGAAAAAAGATGCTTTGCAACCTTCTAAATCCAATCAACATTGGAGGATTTGGGATAATCAACTATATGACAGTGAAACTCCACCACTTTATACTAGTTAACCGCTTATACTCACTGCAACTTTGAACACATTTCACAAACATTTCTTCAACATATCAATGTCTTCAATCTAACCCCACCTCCTTCAGTGCCTCCTGACTTGAAAGGCACTGTGTACATGTCATTTTGTTGTTGTTGTTTCCCTTTGGCATTTTTCCAGTTGGACATTCATTATTGGGATTTGGATCTTTAATTATCAAGTGGTGTTGTACACTCTTGTGTCACATGACAGGAAGTCACCACAGTTTTAAAAAGATGAGGACCACAGACTATAGAGATTTTACTGAAAGTACCTAATCCTCCTGTTACAGCAAGTCAAGTGATTTACATCAAAATACTCTTTGAATTAATAAAGGTAGACTTTTCCTGCCAAGCCAATCACATGTTCCTAAAGACAAAGATCAATTTATTTCACAAACCAAAATGAAAAAAAGCTTTTTTAAAAAAAGTTACGATAACAAATATGCTATGACTTGGGACAGTTTGCAAACAAGCAAATGCTGAAATTAGGAGATTTGATTTTCCTGTACAGTTGTTGAAAGGGCATGAATGCCCTGCTGGAAGCAGTGGTTCAGGCAGAATCCATATTAGCTTTCAAAAGAGAACGAGGTAGATATCTAAAAAGAAGTGTACTACAGGATGTGGAGAAAAGGCCAGTGAATAGGACTGAAATTGTTTTTTAACAACACAGGCATGAGGGGCTGAATGACCTTCTCCTGTGCTGTAAATTTTCATGGTTCATTGTAGAGGACCTTGTGTACAGTATCCACTTAAAAATTGTTTATCTGCTGCACTTTTTGAATAAAAATAGCAGTTTCTGCATTGAGGAGATTTCTTAATAAGACACCTAGCATGCTCACTGTTTCACAGATTCTCTTACGAGATTCATCAAAATGCCTAAACGACTTAACTTCAGTCACAATAGAAACTCCTACAGTGGATGGTTCGATGTTGGATTATTCGAAGTTGGGTCACTGGGGTAGTTGGAAATATTACTGCTCACCTACATATTTCAGCTCAAGAGATTACACACCACCCACTCAACATATCGTACCACTTGTGGCAGTTGCAAAGTTATGGGTATTGCCTGCCCCCGCTAACAGTCACGTACGAAACTGTAAAAAGTTAACATTTAACTTTTGCAATAAACCTCATTCAAGAAAAGGATTTTGGATTTTTGTGGCTTGAAATGAACTGATAAGAGATGAGTTTGACAACATCTTGCTACCTTTTTAATACATTTAAATCTGTCATTCAAACCATTTTGAACTTGGAAGATTAACTTTATCATTTAAATGCCAATATGCTTTTAGAAGTAACTGAAATCGCCAAAAATGTTAAGAGAACAATCGGCCGTCTCTCTGTTCATCTCTCCTAATAAACCAACAATGTATGTCTGTCTGTGTGTCAGTGTATCTGACAATAACGCAATAACCAATGATGTAGGCAAAAATTAGTGTAACTCAGATTGTGAAATTACTTCAGAGCTTACCCTCCCCCATTAACAAACTGTGCAGTCAGATTTTACAAGCTATCCTTCATTTTCTTTCGTCTCGCTCTGTCCTTAGTCCCTTACTTTTCAACATCTACATGCTCCCACTTGGTGACATCATCCACAGACATGGGGTTAACTTCCATATGTATGCAAATGACACCCAACTCTATCTCTTTGCCTCTACCTTCGACTCCAGGACTACTACTGTCTTGACAGACTGTCTGTCAGACATCAAGTCCTGGATGAGAGTTAACTTTCCACAGTTGAATGTCAACAAGACAGAGGCCCTACTGATTGGCTCGCTCCAGCACCTTCTTGCATCAGGCGCAGGCAGCATCAACCTCCATGGTTGCTCACTTGACCTCCCAAGCCAGTCAGGAACCTAGGTGTCTTGTTCAACCCTCAACTGTCTTTCCTCCCCCACATCCAAGCAATGACTCACTCTGCCTTTCCCCATCTCCACAATATTGCCCGACTCCGCAACCACCTCACCCTTAAAACCGCTGAAACCCTCATTCATGCCTTCATCCCGGCTCGACTATGCAAATGCCCTGCTTGTCGGCCTTCCTAATTCCCCCCTCCACAGGTTGCAGATGATCCAGGAACTCCGAGGCCCGTGTCCTCTACCATTCCAAACTACGTGACCCCATCTCCCCCATCCTCGCCCGACTCCATTGGCTCCCCATCAACCAGAGGATCCAATTCAAGATCCTAGAACTCACATTCAAAGCCCTCCACAGCCTTGCACCACCCTACATCCGTGACCTTCTAACCAACCCTTACCAACCTCTACCCCCTCTGCTCAGCAGGCTCTGGCCTGCTCCACATCCCTAGACCCATCTGCCCCACCATTGGCGGGTGAGATTTTAGCCATTCTACCCCAACCTCTGGAACTCCATCCCGCAGTCCCTCCACCTCACCCCCTCCCTGGCATCCTTCAAGTCCAGCCTCAAAACTCTCCACTTCAATGGTCCCATTGGCAACTCCTAATCCTCCACTTCTCTGTCCACCAACCCCCCCCATCCCCAGCTCAGGTCTGACTGTCCAGCGACTTGGGATGTCCTCCTGACTTGAAAAGCACTATACAAGTGTCATTTTTGTTGTTGTTGTACTTTTTGCTTGCTGAACAACTTGTTGTGGGTGGTCCACTACCAAAAGGAACACCCCAAACCTGGGTCAATACTGTTTTTAAGCCACTTATCTGGAGAGCATATGCAAAACATTCCAATGGTCCTAACACTTCAGGACAATTCCCCATTCGGTTTTCCCTCCTCTGTCCCCTTAACTTCCCCTGTTAGTTTGGAAACTTTAAGGGAAGTTTACAATAATCACAAACATAGTAAAAAAAAATTCAGAATGGAGGAAAACATTGGTCCTTCTGGGCTAACCATCAAATTTCCCATAAGATTCTTTGGATATATTTATCTCCAAACTAATAACCCTTCTTTTTCATTGACAGGAAATTATCTAGTTCCTTGTTACAACACTTCCCAAATTTCTTGTTCCACACATGTACTGGTAATTTGTTGCACACAGTTATTGCCCTTCTATCAAAATAAATCTGCATTTCCTGTTCTCTTTTGCTGTCCTTATTTGGAATCCAATAACCACTTTTTCTTGAATTTCGTATGTGGTGGAAGACCTCCTCTATTACCAAATTTCCCAAATATTTGAGTCAAGCTATAAAGATGTTTGCTAAAGATATTATAGCAGACAAATTAAAGGATATGGTGATTGGGATTAACATTTAACAAAATCTAAAAAACTGGTTAGTCAGGGTTGATAGGAATTTCCCCAAATTCCACATTACCTTATGGTGTGAAACTATGAGAATCTTGGGCCAAAGAAGTTTCTGTCTGGAATCAACATAGCTTTTGGCAAACATGAGAGAAATGGGGCAGTTATAAATTGCACTTACAATTGCGTTACTTTTTTTTATAAACAAAACAACTGTCTCACCTTTTTCTGTTCTTGAAGTCGCATGCGTTCTTCATCTTTCTTCCGTTCTTCGTCTTTTATGGCCTGCAATTTCTTACGTTCCTCTCGCTCTGCTTCCTCTACCTTCAGGTGAGAATACAGCACAAATTAGTTTCAGTGTTAAATTAATTTGAACCTAGAGTAAAGGATTCTCAGTTGTGGTGATAATAATAATAATTCTTGCATTTGATATAGCGTCTTATGACATTGTTGCAACATCTTAAAGTGTGTCACAAAAATATATTGTAAAGAATATTTTGTGGCTAATTGTAACCCAAGGCAGCTCCCATATACAGATTTGAAGGGGATTCTCCTCAGCATGTAGCACTTTCTAAATCTATGTTAACCAATTATCCATTAAATTTTATACCAGAACACTCAGCAGAGAAGCGCTTAGTCGTGAAATGACCTGTCAACATTGAACAGTCACTCTGTTAATCTGTCTTTGCCTCTCTATATGTAGCATGTTCATAGATGTTCATATCATATTTAAACCACTTTATAAACAACAACAAATAACAAAATTGCACTTATATAGCGTCTTTCATGTCAGGAGGACGTCCCAAATTGCTGAACAGTCAGGTCAGGATCCGAGTGGGGGTGGGGGTGGGGGGGGGAAGGGTCGGGGGAGGGGGAAGGAGAGGGGGAAGAATTAGTGGGGGGGCCGAAGGCGTGGTCGAAGAGGAAGGTCTTGAGACAGCCTTGAAGGAGGAAAGGGAGAAAACAAAGCGGAGGGGCTGCGGGATGGAGTTCCACGCTTCAATAAAATGACTATATCTCAGTTAAACACTGAAATGTCCTCCCTATGTGTGGGTAAGTGGGGTCTCTGTGGAGCTGAAATGGCTGCAAATTGACTTGTTTGCGCAACGGAATGTCAGATTGAGCCAGCTCTCTGTGGCGGTCTCTAGTCCAGTTCCTGAGCCAGGCAGGTCTGCAGTATTCCAGGACACTGCTGATGACACCTCTTGCCAACCTGAGCCTAATACTTTCTGGAATTAGGTAAACAGAATGTGTCCCTCCAGGGAGAGAGTGCGCATTCCATTCCAACAATCTATCTCTGGGATTTCCATGTGAAGGTGAGATGCGTGGAACTGTTTAATTTGGATACTCCTAAGTGTGGTGAAGGGTTTCTGTATGTGTCTGTCAACCAGCTGAAGCCTCCAAAAAATCAATGATCGTGTCCAGTATGCTTATACTAGGATCATCTTGGCCAGCATTCCCCCAGTTCAATTGTATCATTCATTTCAGAGCTCTTACTGGGACATTTTTTGTCTAAGATTCCCTTTTCCTACTTTACTCATGGAACAAAAATCATACAGCATCATTATAAGTGAGTGCTTTAACCTCTCTTTGTGCTTTTCTCTGTTCTTTCTCATCTAATTTTCGCTGCTTCTTAGCTCCAATTTTGCCTTGCGTTGGAGGTTCTGGATCATCCTTTCCCGTTTCAGTCTCAGTAGCTACCCATCAGACAGAAAACAAAAGAAGGGAGATGCAAGTATCAAACTGGAAGACTGAAACATTTGCACACATCCGAAAACATCCTGCAACACTTTTGAGTCAACTGAATATTAGATTAATACAATTCCACTAACATTCTTAGATCAGAAGAGCAAAACAAAGAGCATGCCTCACAGCTTTAGGACAAATTTTAAAACTTTTTAAAGTTGCATCATTCATCTTATAGCAAGGTTTATTGACTGAAACCTTCTAGAAACATTCTAGAATAGTCAGCAGTATAAAGTTGTCTTCCATTGTCAAAAAAATATTTCTCCTGATACAGTCATCCCTTATATCTGTTCATCTCTTGCATCAGAACAATCTGAGCAGAAATCTACTACAGCAGTAATTCAAAGCCGTTTGCTCATACAGTAACTGAAAGGGATTTTTAATTCTAGTTGGAATAGAAATCTACGTAAACTGCTGTGAGACTTTCATCCCACGTGGAAGGTACTTTATCGTTTGTTGTTGTTGTTGTCGCAAACTCAGCTCCATCTTATTCAGGTTAAGAGAGCAGTAATGTTGTGACCCAATTGTTGAAATATAGATGAAGTTTGCACTGAGCATCATTACATGAACTGAAGCAATTTTATGCAACACCATTGAAGTGCTCAGGCAACTAATTTTTCTGAAGTAGAACAGAATGGCAGCCCACAACACAGGGACCAAAAGCAGACTGGCTCACCGAAAGAGCACAGGATTTTAATGGAAAGAAGAGCAACCAACACCAAAGGCATAAAACAATGCACAAAGGCATGGCCCCACCATCCTCTATCTACATCATTAAAACCCTAGCCTCTGGGCTCTAACTTGACCAATGGTAAATATTTTGTTTTACAGTGGGGGAGGTTAGAAACAAAGGGAATGATAATGAGTGGGTTCGAAGTATTTTAAACCTGCGACTCTCAGGTTGCCAAAAAGGCTGTTTGTGTTGTCATCATGAACTAGCAGAACTGTATTTATAAAAATGTATAGTTTTGGTGATCTATTAGGGATACATCTCCTTAACCAAAGATACCAAGTCTTCAAACTACAAGGATGGTAATTCTTTATTTTCAATCATTAACCAACCGCTCTGCTGGCCGATGGCTCGTATGGTGCAACTGGGTTAAAACGTTGTAACTTCAAGACTAACCTTATACTCCAGTTTAGTAGTGGGAGAGTGCTGCTTTGTTCTTCAGATAAGATTTTAATGTAAAACCCAGTCTGGCTGTTGTGCGAATGGATATTAAATATCCCACAACACTACACTTGGCAGTGATCACCATGAAATGCTTTAGACAGATAGGGTGCTACACAACTGTAAGTTCTTTCTTTCCAAATTTTGGAGAGGAATCAATTCAGCAGAGTAACTCAAGAATTTTAAACCAGCATTTTTAATTTTAGTCTGGATAAAAAAGAAAGAATCAACAAGCCATCCACATCCATGCAACTTTACAGTGGAGGCCACATTCATACTTTAATTAAGAAATGGTTTTGTTGCACACTGTACAGTAAGGATTGCAAGCCCACACGTTATGAAAATGGGTAGGTTGTGATATGTGGGAAAATGCTAAAGTTACCGACTAAACAAAAAAGGAAATAAAGAATTATTGAAATGTAATCAAGTACTGGAAGCCGATCTTTAAAAAAAAGTCTAAAAGGAAGCAAAAGGGTCAAATTATTTTGCTGAATAATAATGTTGATAAGTAAATATTTCCCTAGATAACAGCTACCCACTGTTGTTTCCAGTTGGCAGAGTATGAGTGAGTGCAGTTAAGTGAGTACAGTCAAGTTATGTGACCTTGTTTTGTGAACCATTATTAGTTACTCAGAATTGTTGCCGATCCAATAAAAATGCAGTGGAGATTCGTTACTCAGCAATTCCACGCAATCATTTGTTCTTTCAGCCTACAGCTGCGGCAATGACAATAGTCAGGCTCTGGAAAATATCTTAAAATTACCGCTCGCGCGCACCACGCTCAGAATTAACGCTGCCAATCATGAAATCTCTATTCTACTGATCTGATGTGTGTGAACTTCAAGCACCCTAGGATGCTACCTTGTGTGAGGAGCTCTATATCAATGCAGGTTGTTTTGTTCCTGCAGCGCTAGAGGAACGTACTATTTTACAACACCTTACCGCACACAAAAAATCTTTAGCGTGCTACAGTAATTGATGCTTGCTTTTTGTCAGCAAACATGGCAGCCATTTTTCAAACAAAAATCCACTAACAAGGTGTATATAAAGGATTGACCTTTGTGTGGTCATTGTACTGAAATAACAGCCTGGTTGTTTAAAACATGGAACTTGAATTCACCACCTTCTCACCCAGAGGTGAGAGTCCTTTCAACTGGGCTAAGCAGCCCCGAGACTTATAGCTTGTAGGAAGTCCTATTTTGACATGCAGTTTCAGACTCCCTCTGATCATGCCACGTCACATTAAGTGTTTTATTATAGCCTGCAGATATTACATTCATCATCAGCCTATAGTGGGCTTTTTTTCATTTATCTAAATGGAACATATTAAATATATAATGTAAAATTTAAAAAAAGACTTTATTCCAATATAGGGAAAAACCTGGACCACCATTTATTTTAATTACCGACTGAGCTAAGCTGTCCCTAGGCTTACAACTGGTGGGAAGTTTGTGTTTTGGCATTCAGTTTCATTTTTTAATTATTCTGTTTATAGGTACAGTATTTTGTTTCATAAACACAGGGTTTCTTTTCATTCCCCATTTTAAAATTAATTTGTATCTCTCTTATTTCCCTCACAACATGAATTAGTCGGTGGCAGACAGTCACATAGTAAAATGCCATCAGCCTTCTGCCGCTGCTGGTCTCTGACTGATAACAAAACAACAAAATGACACGTATAGCGCCTTTCACGTCAGGAGGACGTCCCAAGGTGCTGGAACTGCATTGACTGCTGATTGCTCAACTGCAGTCTGCATTAATTTGTCCTCCAATATTCCTGCCCTTTGGTAAAGCATTTTGCCTCTTTCCCTGTCACTCGTTATCTCTAAAGATGGACTGTGAGCAGCACTCATGAGTTTACAAGAGCTTCCACCCACCCTCACCCCCATTTTCTCTTGCACTGGAGCAGCAGAGAACTGTAAACACTGTCAGTGGAGATTTTGAACCATAATTTTTGGTAACATGGAATGTTGGTCCCAATTTTTAAAAAATCTGATAGGATATACTGAGATGTCCTCCCGATGTAAAGGGAGCTATATTGAATTCTAAATCGTACAAGTTAAACTTGTTGATGTTGTATATACCATTTAGTTTACATTCCCAATGCTGATTTGCGTTTATTTTCTTACTGTCAAAAAATGCTTACTGTTATATTCCAGTATCAGATCCTTACTGACATTATATCTGTCACTTCTCGGAACTGCTACCCAGTTTCTCTAAATCCCCCTATATTCTGTCCGCTTCTTCCCTTTTATGAATAACATTCAAAGGGGAACTTGATAAGCACTGGACTAGCAACAATATGTTAAGTACCTGTACTGGGAAAAATTAGACAGTGGGATGAATAATAAAGGGCGACAACTCTACGAATGGATTTCTTTCCAATATAGACAAACATTAACTTCCAGAAATGTTCAAAACAGGTACCACTAGTTATTTTTATTTTAAAAAAAGGATCTCCTACCTTCATGCTCCACTTCAGCTTCCTGAGCTCTCCGTGCCGGAACTCTGTTCCTCATGTTCCGCCTCACCCTGGGCATGCCTGCTGCCCGATCCTCATTGAGAGGCCGAGGCCTACCCACGGCACCTGCAACATGTTGCTCGTGATTCTGATCAGCTGGGGAAAGGAGAAAATATGTTTTAGAATCATCACCCTGTTCAGATGAAGCATCAATAATAAAGATCATAATAATAATCCTTGCATTTGAAGTGGCGCCTCGTTAAGTCTTTGAAAGTCTTAAAGCGCTTCACAGAATGTACTGCAAAGTAAATTGACTGCATTTTGTGGATCAAACTGAAATGTATGGAATAAGGAAACTTGGCAAAGATTTTGCCCTACCTAGAAATCGAACCCAGGTTTTCTCACTTGCGAGGGGAGTGCTCTAACCAAACCAGATTGTACATAACAGTTATGAAAACACACACAAAAAAATGTTTTTTAAAAACTGCATTGTGCTGAATAAATTCCGGTTAATCGAATGCGGACCTTTATTTGAGGTGCCGGTTATACGGAAGTACGGTTGATCGGGTCACAAATAAACTAGCTTTTGTATAGACATTATATTTTGCAGTAAATCATGTGAATCACTTTGAGATGTCTTCCTAACACAAATGTGTTATATCTAAAGCAAATATTAGATACCAGCCTCAAAAGAAATTTAAACACACAATTCTGAGTTAAGCAAATATTGGAGTCCAAAGAACAAATTTCATTAAACTCTGTAAAGAAAATCCAACATTCACTTTGAGAAGTCCGAGGGAGAAACTTTTAAGTATTTTCAGTCCCAAACAAGTCATAAAAAATACATTTCAAATGATAAATGTTTAAAAACCCAATTTCTGTATTGTCTGGCAATAACTAAAGAATGCAATCAGTTGAGGAATACTGAAAATGTGGTTTTTTTTGGTCAGCCAGGTATCTAATAGGGTCCGGCGATATATCGATATATCGCTAAAACCCGATATAATTTTCATATCGATATGCCGATATAGGCATTACGGAAATATCGATATAAAAAATCGGAATTCGCACCCACTGAACTACAAGACCCAAAATGCTCATCTCTACACACAATGCACAGACCGAGGTGCAAAGCCGCCATATTGAATTCATAGTCCTCGAATACAATATACAGGTATGCAAGGGGTGGGGTGGGGGGGAGAGACGGCTGGGGCGGGGGGGGGAGAGACGGCTGGGGGGGGGTTTAGAGGGGGAGAGAGACGGCTGGGGGGGTGAGGGTGAGAGAGACGGCTGGGGGGGGTGAGGGGGAGAGAGACGGCTGGGGGGGTGAGGGGGAGAGAGACGGCTGGGGGGGGGGTTGAGGGGGAGAGAGACGGCTGGGGGGGGAGGGAGAGAGAGACGGCGGGGGGGGAGGGAGAGAGAGACGGCGGGGGGGGAGAGAGGGGGAAAGAGGCGGCTGGGGTGGGTGGGTGGGGGAGAGAGATGACGGGGGGGAGCGGGGTGGGAGAGAGGGACGGCGGCGGGGGGGAGGAGAGAGGGACGGTGGCGGGGGGGGGGGGGGAGAGACAGGGTGGATCTGATAATATACAGATAGATAGAGATGGGGGTTGATGTGAGAAAGGACAGAGACACAGACAGAAAAACACAGAGATGGAGAGAGTGAGATACACAGAGAGAGAAAGATAGGGGCCTGAGGAGATAGGCCCCGAATGCGCACGCACTCCGAATGCGCGCGCCGCACGCGCATGCGCAGTACGAAAAACCCGAAAATATCGATATTTCGGAAAATCTCTATATAAACCCATCGATATATCTAAATCGGAAAATTTCCATATCGACAGACCCTAGTATCTAACATTATGCTTAAGGGTATCCAAACCAAGCTGATAATTCCATGCATCCCACCTACATGTGGCAATTCCAGAGATGGATTGTCGGAATGGAATGCGCACTCCCTCCTGTTTACCTAATTCCAGAAATTATTATGCACAGTTTGGCAAGAGCCAAGGCTTGGAGCAAGAGTGTGCGTTGGGGTTTGGCTGGAGTCTAACCAGCTAAAACTGCATAGCTTGCCAAGAGTGAGGGTAAATGTCACCCAATCATCTGTTATGACCTTTTTGATAACCTTACATTAGTCTCAGCCACCAAACTAAAGTCTGTTTCACACCCGCAATGACGTCAGAAACTGAGTCTTCAACCAAATAGTTCATTTAGAAACCTGAATTTTAAACAAATACTTCACAATATGATGCTGGACACATTGCCCTTTAGAAAGTTAGGCACAAATCACTCTGCGTCATCATGGTGTTGGACTGGTGTAAAGGATTACAGTATTGTGAAATTTGCTTTGCATACAATACACTTTATACAACAATGTGATAAACATTGCATTTTGTACCCAATTTCTCTGCTCTAAGGAGAACAATCCTAGCTTCTCTAGTCTCCCTTAACAAAAGTCCCTCATCCCTGATACCATTCTGGTAAAAATCCTCTGCACTCTCTCGAACGTCTTGATATCCTTCCTAAAGTGTGATGCCAAAATTGGAAGCAAGACTCCAGCTGAGGCCTAACCAGTGACATAAAGTTTAGCAGAAGTTCCTTACTTTTGTAATCTATTCCTTACGGTCTGTCGATATGGAAATTTTCTGATTCAGATATATTGATGGGCTCATATCGAGATATACTGAAATATCTATATTTTCGGGTTTTTCGTACTGCGTACGCACGTGCACTCGGTGGGGGGGGGTGTGTGTGCATTCGGGGGGGTGGGTGCGCGCGCATTCGGGGTGCGCACGCATTCGGGGCCTATCTCCTCAGGAGGTAAATATCTTTCTCTCTCTGTATATCTCTCACACTCACTCTCTCCATCTCTGTGTTTTTCTGTCTGTGTCTCTCTCCTCTCTCCCATCCCCCTATCTCTATCTATTTGCATATTATCACATCCACCCCCCCCGCCACCATCCCTCTCTCCCCACCCCCCACTGTCTCTCTCCCCCCCCACCCCCCCAGCCGTCTCTCCCCCTCCCCCTCCCCCTCACGCCGTCTCTCTCTCTCTCTCCCTCCCCCCACCAGCTGTCTCTCTCCCCCTCCCCACCCTTGCATACCTGTATATTGTATTCGAGGACGATGAATACAATATGGCGGCTTTGCACCTCGGTCTGTGCATTGTATATAGAGATGAGCATTCTGGGTCTTGTAGTTCAGTGTGCGCACATTCCGATTTTTTACCTCGCGATATATCGATATTTTTGAAATGCCTATCGATATGAAAATTATATTGGGTTTTAACGATATATCGATATATCGCCGGACCCTACTATTCCTCTATTTATAAAGCCAAGGATCCCATATGCTTTTTACAGCTCTAGCAACCTATTCTGCCACCTTCAAAGGCCTATGTATGAGAACCCCCAGGTTTCTCTGCTCCTGATCCCCATTTAAAACTGTATCATTTATCTTATATTGTCTTTCCACCTTCCATCCTCACACTCTCTGCATTAAATTCCATCTGCGATGTATCTGCCCATTTCACCAGTTTGTCTATGTTCTCCTGCAGTCTGCTACCATTCTTCTCACTCCTTATTGCGTTCCCAAGTTTTATACCATCTGCAAACTTTTAAATGTTGCTCTCTACACTTAAGTCATTTATATATATCGAAAAGAGCAGTGGTCCGAATACCAAGCCCTGAGGAAACATCACTATATACAGTACTTCCTTGCAGTCTGAAAAATCATGAGATGATGTGGCTGGCCACGTACATACTCTGTCAGTCGTATAAGCATGGATGACTAAACATGGCATTGCTCATTTCATTCTTCCTGATCTTTGGTACTTAATAACTATATATACACATATATATAACCATATAATATAATAAACATAATATAGAGACATACATATAAAAAAAGATTTTTTTTTCTCTCTACTCCTGTCCCTTTTTTTTAATAATGTTGTCAAGAACAACACGGTAGGGCAAAATCTTGGACAAGTTTTCATCTCCACACGCTTCTATTTACCTAGCAGTAAGTAGGCACCCAGTTGTTCATCGATTGGCAGATCACTTTTTTAGAGGATGATAATCCCTCTAAAAAAATTATTTTGTCATTCAATCGACAATTGATTGGGGGACCTACTATGTGCAATTGGCCACCATGTTTCATCAACAAAATACAATTTACTTTACAATATATTCTGTGAAGCTGTTTTGAGATGGCTCAAAGACATGATGAGCATTACATCAAATGCAAGGATTATTATTATATCAAATACAATTATTATTATTGTCCCTTTTTATCTTATTTATAGAACGTAATTGTATAGGAATAGTAGAGTGGAATTGGGTAAATTAATATAAATTAACTGAATACTTGCATTAATAACAACCCAAAACTTTATTCCGTTCCAGAAATGTGCTGTCCAACACCTAAGACAGTCACCCCAGCATGATCAACAACAACAACATTTGTAGAGTGCCTTTCATGTCTGGACATCCCAAGGCGCTGGACAATCAGTTCTTCGGATCCAAGCTGAGGGTCAAGATTGGCGAGAGTGAAAGGCACTATACAAATAATAATTTGTGATTGTTGAAGCAACCATTAGTGCCCCATGAACAGTCACAAAACCAAATTCACAGATAATATGCAAGCTCAGTTAGCGCTACATAGAACTACATTTTAGGCTGTTCTAAATTACTAATATAAGGAACATCATTTATTAGTTTCAGCTTTGTTGCAAGGCTATGCTTTCAGTAGGTGGTAATCACACATTCACAGATGTGGTCAGAGACAGTGTAGATCAAACCACAAAACATATTTTGCTCAAGAAGTTTCAAACAAAGGAATTGCAGGAAAAGCTCTTGGTGCCTCTAGAATATTCACTGGACTCATTTTCTTCAGTATGACAGTGTAGGGAGGAGCCTAATCACACAAGGAATAAGGCTGGATTTTTAATTTAAAAATTATAAATTATTTTAAAGCAGACAAATAGTAAACCATATAAGTATTATGGGTGGACTGACATCAGGCATGCATAAAATATTAACAATAAACGGTATTTATATAACAATAACTTTGCATTTGATCTAGCATCTTATCACGTCATTGAGACATCTTAAAGTATTTCATAGAATATATTTCAAAGTGGATTGACCTGGTATTTTGTAGGCAAAACATGGCAGGAAACTGCACACTGATTTTAAAATGATTTTAAAATGACCTTGTATTTGGTAGGCAAAATGCAGCAGCCAATCCCACAAACATGGAGTGAATGACCCAATTGTTTTTTAGGAATTATTACCGCTGAAAAGCAATCCGCGATACGGGGCTAATAAGTTAACCACTATGTTACGGGACTCCACTAAAGTGCATTTCACAGAATATACTGTAAAGTTAATTGTTTGTATATTGTATGGGCAAAATCCATCTTATTCCTAAAGAGAAAGGAGGTTCTTCCAGCAACAATCTGCTAGATTGGAGGTTCTCAAACTTTGTTAGGAATAAGCCTCACTAAGATAAGAAAAATAACTGCACTTCAATTACCAAGACAACACAAAGAGCAGGAAATCCTATACTTTGCAAGATTGATAGCGAAAAAGTGAAGGACTTCAATTTATATGGTTACAATAAGTGTGGTAATCACAACCTCGATAATCCAACCTTCCAAAAGCCGGCAACTCCCTAAAACTGGCAAAATTTAAATATACATAAAGTATTAATTTATTTTCAATGTCAGTAATTCTCCCAAAGTTTGGAACAACTGATTGTAGTTCCCAGTGTGGCCACTCTACCATCCGGCGCTGTGGGTGGAGCTCGGCTGTTGTTTGGCTTCAGGGCTGTGTTTGCAGCTCACGTGGTGCATGGAGCAGAGCTTCCCCAGCCATTTCTAGGGTAGGTTCTAAATACCGGCAAACTCCGATATCTGGGAGTCTGCCCAACCGGGCCGGATTATCAAGGTTTTACTGGAGTTGTATTATTCTGTAGTTATAAAGCCGATAATAATGATAAACCTTGCATTTTATATATGATCAGATCTTCTAGACTTCTCAAAGCTCTTCACAGAATATATTGCAAAGTGAATTCACTGTATAATTTTGTGCAACAAGACAAATTTATGAGGTCTAGGTACTGTACTTTTCCCTTTCACCCACCACTCCTTATATGTCACATGTAGTTTTTGTCACACAGCTCTTTGGGAACAGCAGCTCCCCAGAGAAACATATTTTCCCTCCCCACCCCCCACTTGCTATCTTATTGTCTTGACCCCCTCTCCTGAAAGTGCCAACTAATAATACTTATAATAATAATAATAGATATATATAATTGATATAGCGCTTTTCAGGTATTCTACAAATCCTTACTAGGGTGCGATTCAATTCAACTCAAGTGTAAGCATGAACCTACCCATTAGCATTAACTTCAAAATCTAATATTGATCATAATAATCCTAGTATTTGATACACATCTTACTACACAAAACACTTAAGTGTTTGCTGTAAAGTGTAGTGACTGTGTGATTCTACACCAATACAATAGCTAAAGCACAAATTTTCTTCTCAAAGCACTTTATACTTGTTGCCATCAAGTGATGTGACTTTGTTATAGTCAAGTGCAGGACGCATTTTGCATGCAATTAGCCCCTCAAAGATGACTGACATATCTATATCTGTAAGATTGTTGGCTAAAAGAACGCTCGTCTCTTTTTGATAAGTGCCTTCAAATATGGGGCTTGAACCAACAAACTTCTGACCCAAAGGCGAGTGTGCTAGCCAAGCTGTAAAGCTATCTGCCTGTTCAGTTGAAGGTTAAAGATCTATTCAAAGCGAAAAGGGAGGATTGCTAGCAATCCCGCAAATAAATGTGGTCACTCACTTCATGGAAATTTGTGAGCAAATTGGCTGCCACATTCATCTTCAAAATACATGATCACTCCACTTCACAGTAAAAAAAAAGGGCTTTGAGACATCACAACATTGTGAATGTAAACTTTTTTATCTTACTTTTTTCTACTTTTACAATAATCACATTTGCCAGCACTTTCTGTTTCCCCACAAAAGTTAAACATTATAACCAAAGAAAACTAATATTTATGAGTAGACATAGGATTGAACAAATGTTTTTGGCATCAGCCAACATGGTACCATTGCAACAGAGTTTTCGAACAGCTTGTTCCAGTAACTGGTGTTATCCAAAACTCTATGAGGTTACAACAGGGTCAGACTGTAGGTGGATGGGAAGAGACAGCCAGGGATCCCACAACTTGGCCACGAAGAGAATAACAGCCCCCAAACTAGTCAAAAGTTGACAACTGAGTCAGTGGATAGTATGACATAGCCTTAGACTGCAGCCCTACACATCAAAAATAGCACCAGCAGTGGAAAGGTTCTCGTGTTAGTTTTTTTTGTTACAAAGGACAAGACAGCTAGATTTTATTTCAATATTATTAATGCTACAATCATATCACATTGTATGAACGATGGATACTATAGTTCCATTAATCTTCATTTTACAGACTTTTTAGAATTCCCAAAAGCAAACATTCTGCCGCCCCTCCCCATCCCCCACACCCCGCCTCCGGTGCCGGCCGCAGCTCTACCCCCGCTGGTGGTGGGAACGGATTCAGGGGACAAGGAGGAGGCTGGACCCAGTAGAGCAGACGCAGTGGGTACTGCTGTGAGGAGAGAGGAGGTTAGAGGTAAGGGGTGCAGAAGAGTGGAGGAATTTAAATACAAGAGTGAAGATCTGCTCTGTGACAGGGAGCCAGTGGAGTTTGGCAAGAACTAGGGTAATCGGGGTAAGAACTTTGATGCGGGTGAGAATGTGGGCACAAGAGTTTTGGATGAGCTGAATTTTGTGGATGGGGAAGGAGGGGAGACTGGCGAGGAGGCCATTGGAGTAGTCCAGCTAGGAGGTGTTAATAGGACTGTATGTGGAAGATAACTGGGGATCGAACCTGATACTGAAGTTGTGCATGGGTTTGGAGAGTTTTAAGAACAGGTCGGAAAGGTTGAGGAGGTTGGAACCGTGGGACAGAAGACATCGACATCAAAGAGTATGACTTCCGTCTTGTTGCAGGAAATTTGCGCTCATCGAGCTATTGATGTCCAACAGACAAGCTGACAACAACAAAATTACATTTAGAGCGCCTTTCAAGTCGGGAGGACATCAGGCGACTGGAAATCGCAACTGTAGGTGGTCGAGTGTCATCTGCATACATGTGGAAGTTAACCCTGTGCCTGCTGATGACATCACCGAGAGGGAGCACGTAAATGAGGAAGAGAGGTTGACAGAGTAGTCTGACAACAACAAACAATAAAATTGCATTTCTTGAGCACCTTTTACATCGGGAGGATGTCCCAAGGCGTTGAATCCCGTAACGGTACAGTACTCTATATTATCAAACCACAGGGTATCCACAAAATCCTGTTAGCTTTTTTCACTTTCTCTGCAGTGCATTGAGCAATTACTGAAATACTGACCATGGAAGAATGATGATAATTGTATTCAGAAGTATTTAATTGCATTCAGTACAAATACTTAACTGTATTTAGACAACCAGAGGATCAGTGTGAGTGAGCCCCATTTTCATGGCAGATAATCCATCACCATGTCTGATGCAACTTCTTCTTCAACATGAATGGAGCAACAAGGAGAAATACATCTCTGACAACTTGATTCAACAACAACTTGAATTTATACCAGACGCATCTCAGGGCACTTCACAATAACGGATCACGGGGCAAAGCCAGGGGGAGGTGAAAAAAGTTGACCAAAAGAGCAGTCAAAAAGAAAAGTCTTTGGCCGAGACCTGAAAATAGGAGAGGGGGTGAGGCAAAGGGATTGAGGAAGGGAGTTCCAGAGCGTCAGGGCGTAGTGGCTGAAGGCACGGCCGCCGACGGTGGAATGGAGGATTCGGTGGACAAGGAGGAAGAAGGTACAGCGAAAGCAGCAGGTATTGTTGTGAGGAGAGAGATCAGAGAGGTAGTAGGGTGCAGAGGAGTGGAGGGATTTGAAAACAAGAGTGAGGATCTTGAAATTGATCCGGTCCGAGACAGGGAGCCAGTGAAGTCTGGCAAGACTGGGGTAATTGGGAGCGAAATTTGAATGTCCAGCATTGGAATAGTCCAGCCAAGAGGTGACAAAGGCATGGACCAGGGTTCCAGCAGCTTTTAGGGTGAGATATTGGCAGAGATGGAAGAAAGGGGTGCTGATGAAGGACCAGTTGTAGGGGAAGGATAATTGGGGGTCAAACCTGACGCCTAAGTTGCGTACAGGTTCGGAGAGTTTTAAGGCCAGGTTGGGTAGGTGGAGGAGGTGAGAGCCATGGGTTTGAAGATGAGAGCTAAAGAGTATGGCTTCCGTCTTGTCAACATTGGGACTCGAACCAGGCGAGTGCAGTCCCACTGAGGTGGATGACGGAGGATAGGCGATGGAGGAGGATGGCATGATCAACCATGTTGAAGGCAGCCAGAGAAGTCCAGGAGGATAAGGAGGCAGAGGGAGCCCTGGTCACAGATAGAGGATATAATTTGTGACTTTCACAGCACAGTCTCTGCACTGTGGGCAGGGCGGAAACCTGTCTGGAGGGGTTTCAAAAGGGAGTGGAGGGAGAGATGTGCATGGAGTTGGTTGGCATTCTAAAACTTTAGCAATAAAGGACAAGTTTGAGATAGGGCAGCAGTGAAAGATTGAAGGATTTAGGGTAGTTTTTTTTTTTAAGAGGTGATGACAGACAGCAGTTGAGGGGGTGCAGTCCCGAGATGAGGGACTGATTTATGATATCCGCCAGCGGAGGGGGAGCTGGGTGATCAGCAAGTTGATGAGAAGGGGGTTGAGGCAGCAGGTGGTGGGTTTCATAATGGTGATGGTAGATGAGAGGGAGGAAGGAGATGGGGAAGAAAGAATGCAGGATAGGGATATTGATAGAAGCTGATGATAGGGAAGGTGAGGGGGATGGAAAGGGGGGTAGTGGTGGGCAACAAGAGGCTGGAGGGTGAGGTTGCCAGGTGAATGTTATTTATTTTGGTGGTAAGGAAGTCCATGACCTCCTCTCACTTGGCATTGGATGTAAAGATTGAGGATGCTTGAGTGGGTGCACATAGGAGGTGGTGGAGAAAAGGACTTTAGAGTTATTTTTGGCCTCCAGAATGATGTTGTAATAGTACGCCATTTTCATGTGTGACAAAGAACTGTGGTAGCTGGGAAGATGCTCGAGCCACAGCTGGTGGTGGACCATCAGGCCAGTTTTCTACCACCTGCGCTTGAGCAGTCGGGTTTGGGATTTTAGGGAGCGGAGATGTTATACCAAGTGGATCGGGGTGGGTTTGGATATGGTCCTAGATTTCAGGAGGACGAAAGAGATGAAAGTGGAGGAGAGGCGATCATGGAGCAACTTGGCGGCTACTTCAGGATCCCTTCGGGTGGAAGGCCAGAGGGATAGGATGTTTGAAGATGAGAGGACCTTTGCGAGGGTCTCAGGGGGAAGCCTTTTCCATGGGCAGAAAAGTATGGTTGAGGGCTTGGTGGAGGAGAGATGGATGCGAGAGGAGAAGATGAGGAAGTGGTTCGAGATTCAGTTACTCCATAATCTTATATCATTGTTTTGTAACAAGGGGAAGAGGACTTTGTAGACAGTCTGTACAGTACTATTCTTAGGCTGAGATGTTAGACTAAGGACCTACCTGACTGTTCTTCAGGTGGATACTAAAGATCCACAATAATAAAAATTGGTCATTTCAATCCACGACTGTTTGTGGGACACTGTTGTGCGCAATTGGCTGTCGAATTTCGCCCACAAATATACAGTCAATTCACTTTACAGTATATTCTGTGAAGAGCTTTGAGACATCAGTAAGATGTGAAAAGCGCTATATCAAATGCAAGGATTATTATTATTATCCTGTTACTCTTTTGAAAAGAGATGGGAGATTTCTCCTGGTACCCTCCAGATAAACTCACTTCATGGCTGTCTTAGTTGGACTTTGCTTTGTACACATTGGCAATCATAATTATCTACAAATACAGGAATTTACTGCTGTAAAGAGTTCAGACAAATCTGAACCTTCAAACACATTTACTTCTTATAATCATCTTCAGTTCCCATTCTAACTCATACGGCTAGTCTTCTTACTCGTTTACTGCTCATGTGGAATCCTATAGCTCAGCGGTTTAGAGCACTCGCCTTACAGACAAGAAACCTGGGTTCAATTCCAGGCAGGGTGAAACCTTGAGAAAATTTCCTTACTCCACATGCCTAATAATAATGCCTAATAATAATCTCTTAAAAACAATAATAAATTGGTCATTTCAATCTATGAGTGTTTGTGGGACACTGCTGTACTCAAATGGCAATCACGTTTCGCCCACATATATACAGTCAATTCATTTTACAGTATATTCTGTGAAGTGCTTTGAGATGTAGAGATGTGAAAAGCAATATATCAAATGCAAGGATTATTATAATTATATGCCACTCTACAATATATACTATGTATGTATACATGCACAAACATACATTCTATCCATATAGAATGTGACCAAGCGCTCTGAGACGCTGTCCGGCATGGAGGGCGCTATATAAATCCAAGTGGTTGTTGAAGTAAAGTGCAGTGACTTTTTTTTGTGGCCAAACATGACTAATTTGTGCATAGCAATAACGAACAAATAACAACAACAAAATTACATTTGTATAACACCTTTCACATCAGGAGGACATTTCAAGGTGTTGGACAGTTACTGCTTCAGACCCGAACTGAGGGTGGGGGATAAGGAATTGCCAATGGGTCCATCGAAAATAACCACATAATAATAAAGTAATAGCTAAGAGAGCTAAAATACCAACAGAGGCTTAATCTCAGGTTTCATTACAAGACTACAAAACATCAATGAAATTTTTTTAAAAGCTAAAGCGATTAAGGGATACAGGTGAGTAAGTGGAATTAGGTTAGACAATCAGTCATGATTTTATTAAATGATGGGCAGGCTCGAGAGGTCAAATGGCCTACTCCTACTTCTTATGTTCAGCCAAAATTCTAAAATTCAGAAATCATGAAAATGTATGTTACAACCACTTCCAGGTGTTTCTTCTACATAAATGCAAGTAAAATTACAGCTAACAATTTTGTTCTAAAAACAAAATTAAAAACAATATAACTAACAGGTTGTCGTGGAATAACACACAAAGAGATCAGGTTATTCTTGTAAAGCACAAACAGTCATTTAATACACCAACGGCCGAAAGAAGTACCCACACAGGTCAGATACCCGAGGTGGTACTTCTAAGGAACTAAAAGAAATACAACAGTTTATATTTTATTCTTTTGCATACCGCGTGACAGTAGTACAAGTTCCTTTAACCAATTACAGCAATCCACCTAATCAATAAAAGTGAATGTGGGAAGAGAGTTGAACTCCATTTACATTAGCCATGGGGTGCAAAAAGGGCAGCATCTGTTAAAATAGAACTAGACAACCACAAGTTGCTAACTGATAGATTGCAATTTTCAAAGAAATAAGTAAATTGTCTTTAATGATCAGGCATATACTGAAGCAATTGATTACCAAATACAATAACAAGCAGGGAATGTCTAATCTAAACAAGCACAGGCCTTTCTCCCTTCTTCAGTCTGGACTATGTCATACAACTGACGTTTGCTGATACCCCTACTGACCTCTGGAATTTCTAAGGGAGACTAAAAAACAGCTAACAATGTCCAGGGGAAACTAAGAAACAGCTAACATGGTTTCCGATTTTTAACATGGTTTCCACAAGGTCAGCTGTGCAGAAACAGACCCAAAACACCATATTTTCTGCTCTTGCTTGGAAGTCATGGTTGACATTCCAAAGCAGTGCTGGGGGAACGCAGTTGGAAGTGAATTCCTTCAAATGAGACATCAAATGAAAGACAGTTAAGTGGACATTAAAGCTCCGGAGGCACTACTTTTTCTCTCTCATTATCATGGCCAACAATCACTTAAGGAAAATAGGTCACTCACACCATAGCCCTTGCTGTGTGCAAATTGGGCTGCCACATTTGGTCCCAGATGTACTTTACAGTAAATCTGTGAAACACGTTGAGAAGACCTCCTGACTTGAAAGGCCCCCTCCCTCCCCATTTTCAAATCCCACTAAAGACCTTCCTTTTTGAATGTGCTTAGTCACCCCTCCTCTCCCTCTGGTTAGGTCAGACTCTGCACTGTTAAGCACTGAGGGATGATACCCGGCGTCAAGGGCGCTGTATAAATGCAAGTTGTTTTTAACTGAACATCATCAAGACTGAGGCCTCTTAATTGGCACCGGTCAGCGCCTCAGGTGCTGACAGCATCACCATCCATGGATGCACACTCCACCTCACTAAACAGTCCGGAACCTTGGCGTCTTGTTCGACCCTCAATTATCCTTTCCACCCTACATCCTTGCCTTGATCTGCTCTGCCTTCCCCCACCTTCACATCATAGCTCAGCTCTGCCACTGTCTCACACAACAGGCCGCGGAAACCCTCATACACACATTCATAAACATCCAGGCTTAACTATCCAAACTCCCCGCTTGTCAGCTTCCCCAATTCCTCCAATCACAGAAATCTGCAGCCCATGTCCTCTCCCGCACCAAGCTCTGTAACCCTATTAACCCCATTCTCGCTCGACTCCATTGACTCCCAGGATTCAATTCAAGATCCCATTCCTCACCTTTAAAGTCTTCCACGGCCTCGCCCCACTCTACCTCTGTGACCTCTTAACCCCCTACCAACAACAACAAATTAGACGTATTAGCCTTTCACGTCGGGAGGACGTCCCAAGGCGCTGCACAGGAGGCGTGTGACCCGAGCTGGGAGGGGAGTGTTTGGGAAGGGGCGAGACACGAAGGGGAGGTCGAAAAATTAGGGGGGGAACAGAAAAAGAAAGTCTTCAAACCGGCCTTGAAAGAGGAAAGGGAGGAAACAAGGCAGAGGGATTGTGGGATGACCCAGCTCGGGTCTGAAACACTTGTATAGCGCCTTGGGACGCCCTCGCTCTCCGGTGTGAGAGCTGCTATCTAACCATCATCTTGTTGTTGTTAAAGTCTCCTCTGGATCCGGAAACCGTACCTGCTGCCGCCAGTTTGACGGACAATGGCACCAACCAATCAGTGCCTCCGAAAGCCCATAAGCTCTCGCCCACCCGCGCTCATGCCATTGCCCAATGTGCGCCTGCGCGGGCTGGTCCCCTCCCCCCCAGCGGCCGCCTCTCTGGGGGGAGGAGGGAAACGGGAGGGTGGGGTTACGGGCGCATTTAATCTCCTCCGCGCCTGGAGTAGCGACATATAATTTTTATGTCATTATTATTTCAAGAGAAACCGTTACCTTCTTGTACTTGACGCCTGACCCTGGACACGAATAAGATGAGAATCGCAATGGCGAAGGCGGCCAGCACGTACAGCACCGGGTCCATCGTGACGTCGCCAGCCCGGCCCTGGCCACTGACGTCATCACGCTATTCTCGCATCTGAAAAACTGGCGGCCGGGACCGCACCACTGATGGGAAAGGGGAGCCCACATTAATAACTTACACACTTCCATCAACCACGTCTAATTGACTACTTCTAGCTGCAGTGAAAATGGTTTGGAATATAGAATTGCTAACGTGTTAATGCGAGCAGGACTTTATTTTACAATAGATGAAAGCTTCCCGTGTTCACCTCCCCCCACAACCATGATGTCGATGGTCGTGCCTCCGAGCCTCGCTGGAGACGTGTTGTTGGGGTGAGGAGCGTCAGGTTACAGCGTCACCTGCCGTCAGCAACCATAACAACAATAACATTACACGAGTATTGCGCTGTTCATGTCAGGAGGACGTGTCAGGAGGACGGCCAAGGCGCTGGACGCACCCAGCCACCCATTACAGAAGATCTTATTAACCACTTTGGGATATCCTCCTGATGTGAATATATACAAACTAAGAAACAAATCAACAAATTACATTTGTATAGCGCCTTTCACGTCAGGAGGACGTCCCAAGACAGTTATTGATTCAGACCCGAGCTGAGGACAGGGAGGTCATCCCAGGGCACTAACTAGACAGTTGAGTGTTAACGAGGACTATTATTACTATGCACTGTATCTTTCTGCTTGAACCCCTCCGTTTTACTCCCTCGTTATCGATGTTCGGATCGCTTATGAAGACTTTCATCTTTGAATGTGTCTATAGTTATCTCCCCCCGCTCAACGTCGAACGCCTTGGGGCGGTTTAGCATCTGTGCAAACAGCCCCCGAGCAATGGGCACAGGGACCGGGATCATTGCTGGGGGCGGGCTGTGTGTAGGGAGTTGGAGTCTCGTGGGCGGCGGTTGGCAGTTGTCGGGAGGGGGCGGGGTGTGCGGTGGGCGAGTCTCGCGGGGTGGCGGTTGAATGTGGGCGGGGTGTAGGGTACGTGTGTCGTTGTCCCTGCGCGGACATGGACGTGAGTCGGCTCATCCCGCAGTTAGTGGAGAGTTTTAGGAATGAACATGCCGACACTAGCTCAGTGAGCAGCGGTCTGGCGGGGGGTGACTATAGTCATAACAGGGACAGGTATAGATCCGTGCAAACGAACCTGAAAGGTGAGTTCAGCTGAGCCGTCAAACAGTGTGGAAAACAGGAAAAACAAGCAGAGAGAGGGGAGGAGGGGGAGAGACAGGTTGATTATAATCCTAAATCAATAAAAACAAGCCAGTTCCCTTATAATAATATAAACCCGCCCGTGTCAGGAGGAGGCGGGCTAGCTGGTAGTTAGTCCGGCACCAGGCCTCGAGCCGCCGTGTGGAGGCCGCTGTTTCACTTCCCAACTGTCAGTCAGTCAGTCTCTGGGGGGCTCATATATAATATAGCCAATACAGCTGCCTAATACGGTCAAAATGTCGTAATATATTCATAAGGCCGGAGGGCTGGTTATGTTCTTGAACTATAAATCAAAAGGCTTTGGTTTGTATGTGCGTTTGTATTGATATATAAATATAAATATATATATATATATATATAGAGACACATACAAAATGAAGCCATTTCGACTCCCACCCGTATCACAAAACTAAAATAATCATAATGAAACCCTTTTTTAAAAAAAAGTAAAGAACAGCGAGAGGAGGGAGATTTAAAATGAACTGACATTTAAAATGGACTGACTTCCCCTCCCCAAGCTGTAGGGTGTGGTGGAAGGGCTGTGATATGTCAGACAGAAGTAACCCGTGTGATATTACTGAAGAGTCCTGGCTCTTTTAGTGGGGGTGGGCGAGGGGGGTACAGAGAGGGACAGACAAGAGGAGGAGTAGGAGACAGGAATAGGATGATAATGCTTAATTGGATCCTGGAATCAAAACCACATAACATCACTGTTTAAAAGACAAAAATCTGTTAATGTTATATTGCTTAAATTAGGTTTATGTATCTTGCACTGTAATTTTTATGGTCCTAACAAAAAAACGCATGGCTAGATTCAGACCACCTTTTTCCAGGACTATAAAAAACTACACATCAAGATTCAAATCTTGTGTTATAAGAGAGGTGACCTCTTTAGTACCACAGATTGTTGTAATGTTGGCACAGCTCATCTACAAAGTTAATAGTAGTGCTTTATTTATTTTCATGGAAAAATGTATTTTATTTTGAGCGTTGTTCTCTTTTCACCCTAATGTTCGTATTTTTTTCTTTTCGTTGTGGCATCTGAACTGACTAGGATAAATCCTCATATTATCTGGTGTTTTACAATTCTTATCATGATTTCACCCCAGTGACATTGCAGAATTTACAGCAAAATTGGTTTCTTATCCTTTAACCCAACCTTCATAGTCGGCCAATGGGAAAAAGTTTCTTGATTGAATATTTCATAATTTATGCCATAAATAGAGAAATATTCAAGTAAGAAAAAAACTGAAAACACACTACTGATCGAACCTAGACCCGTGCAAAAGTTTGGTGGGTGTTGCTTCTTGATGGCTCTGGAAACCACTTCCGGTCCCCAGGCCAGAGGTTGACCTCCAGTGCTTTAACCAATCACCATTGCCTTATTGCACATCATGCTAGGTTTCTCATTTGCACGGTTCTCACAAGGACGGTTAAACTTTAAAAACAAATGGGATGTATAAATGTTTGTACAGTCCTCAGGAAAGTACCATGGGCATTAAATAAAATAAACTGCACTGCTCATTAGAATTGGTAAAACTGCTGTGTATGCATTTATGGATTAGTTTAATCAATGCTAAGGTTCATTCATTGCTTGGAAGTTGCAGTGTATGCCCTACTTAGCATTGATAATTCCCAATCTAAAAAAAGTGGTTTTACCTACCTAAAAGTGGTGCTTTTCTGCAGTGATGGTATGAAATGAGGCAAACATGGATTTTACTTAATCAGAGGGATTTACATTTTCCTTAACATTTTCAGTTTCTGTGTTTGTTCATCTGCACAATGCACATATTTGATGATTGAGCAGCATTTTCAGACACACTAGCAGACTTCGTGGTTGCCAGTAAAAGTGAGTGTCTCCTTTGTTTGAACCAAATGTTTACATAATATTGTATATAATAATAAATAATAATAATCCTTACATTTATATAGCACTTTCCACGTCTTATTGACGTCTCAAAGCGCTTCACAGAATACAACAACGTCCCAAGGTTGGGACCAGAGCAGGGGGTGGGGGGGGGAAGACGAGGGAAGAAAGCGGAGAAAAGAGGTAGGGACCAGAGCAGGGGGGAGGGGTCATGGTTGGGGGAAGGAAAGTAGGAAAATTAACTGTATATTTGTGGGAGAAACGCCATATATATAATTCAGATTCACCAGCAACAATCAGAATAATCAAGGTGAAAAGGCACTTAATCTGAAGAATATGATATGTACGTGCGAATAGGATAACATAGAAACTCACTTGTGCATTGACAGAAAGAAACGTGAGAATCCCACAGAACATTTCCAAACTCAGCATGTCATATCTATTTATGGCATGCACTTTGCATTGGAAATGCTATCTTGTCGATCAAAATTGACAAAAAATTCACTGCTTTAATAAGTTATGTTTTTTTCTCCTGCAATAGTTTGCCTATTTCCATAAGAACCATTGGAAGCAGAAAGTAAAGTTTTAATAATTATCACAGGTAGAGTTTAAATATTTATCCCTGGTGGCTTAGTATTAAGTATTAAGACCAGAAGGTCACAGTTTCTGGACACTGGTTCATCTCAGCCAAGACAGGAAAGGGAATATCAACAAAGGTCCTGTACTGATTGCTGACCCCCCCCCCCCCCCCCCCCCCCCCCCTACCCAACACTGCCTGAACAAATAAGGTGAATAGTCTGCTATATACAATAGGCTATATTTAACAAAGTGTCACATGAAAGGCTTATAAAGAAAATAGAGGCCCATGGAGTAAAAGGGACAGTGGCAGCATGGATCCAGAACTGGCTGGGAGACAGAAAGCAGAGAGTTGTGAATGGCTGCTTTTCTGACTGGAGGGAAGTGTGCAGTGGTGTCCCCCGGGGATTGGTATTGGGACCACTGCAGTAGATAGGGAAAAACTGTTTCCACTGGTGGGTGTCTCAGTTACTCTTGGTCACAGATTTAAAATAGTTTCAAAAAGAAGCAGAGGGGAGATGAAGAGAATTGTTTTCACCCAGCAAGTTGTTTGAATCTGGAATGCATTGCCTGAAAAGGTGGTGGAGGCCGATTCGATAACAACGTTTAAAAGAGAGGTAAACATTTATTTGGGGAGGACGGGTTTGTGAGGTTATGGGGAGAGAGCTGGGGAGTGGGAATAACTTGCTCTTTTTAAAAAGCCGGCACAGACTCGATGGGGCCGAATGGCCTCCTTTTGTGCCATAAGATTCTATGATTCTTTGATATCGACCCAGGCTCACTACCGTAGAAGGGGCTCTTGGGCAAAAACCACCAAAGGGTTGCTGTTATTTGTGTAGCCACAGTCCAGCAAAATTGCCTCAGGGAATGCTGAAAATTGACAAAAAGGGAATGTTGCCTCAACGACATAATAATTCTATTTTTCATAGACTGGCACCGTCCTCGAGCCCGTCCCTTGCACCATTCGCTGCACCATTGGAGATCATGCTTTCAGCCACTGCTTCCCCAAACTGGATCACTCTCAATCCCTCCGCCTTGCCCCCTCCCCCTTTTCAAATCTCACCTGAGAACCTTCCTCTTTGACCGTGCTTACAACCACCTTCCCATAACCCAACCCTCACCTGACACTGTATAAATGCAAGTTGTTGTTGTAAACCAAGAAGTATTGCTACTCTTGATGTTAAATTTTAATTTGAAATCTTGATTATTTAATACAATACAAATTACATTTGTAAAGTGCCTTTCACACCAGGAGGATGTCCCAAAGCACTCAACAGACAGGGATTCCAAAACAAGGAGGCATAGTCTTAAAATTAGAACCAGGCCAATTAAGACTAAATCAGGAAGTATTTTTTTCACTTAGGGTGCTAGAAATCTGGAATTATCTTCCCCAAAAAAGTTGTGCTGAATCCATCCACATCTTTAAGAGCGAGGTTGATAGATTTTTGGTAGGTCAGCATATTAAGGGATATGGGGAGAAAGTGGGAAATTGGAATTGAAAGTAATTAGGTACAGATCAGCCATGATCTAGTTATAATGGTGGATCAGGCTCAAAGGGCTGAATGGCCTACTCCTGTTCCTATTAGTACCCAAGCGGGTGGATGGTGGTGGCGTTGGGTTCAGGGAAGGTGGAGGGCAGAGGGTAGGAAGGTGGACAAAGGCACAATCGAAGAGGAGGATCTTGAATCGTGCCTTGAAGGAGGCGAGTGAGTGAGCGAGGTGAAGGGAATGTGGGATGGAGTTCCAAATGTTGGGGGCAAAGTTGCTGAAGTCCTGCCTGGTAATGGTGGGGCAGGCTGCACAGGGGATGTACAGCAGGCCGGAGCCCGCTGAGTGAAGAGAGCGGGCAGGTTAATAGCGGGTTAGTAGGTTGCAGAGGTGGGGATAGAAAAAGGCCATAGTGAACTTTGAAAGTAAATCAAAGATAGAATATACAATCAAATTGGGGGAGGAGATGATTTCAACAAAATAAGTAAAATGTTACGTTAGGTTTCTGGAACGATGACACAAAAACATTGCTTATGCGGCCCATGGACATTTCTCAAATAAGGTATTCAGCCTGCCTGCTCAGGTGGATGCTAAAACTCCATGGGATTATTCAAAAAGGATTTCTCCCATTTTGCTCGGCCAACAATCCTTTAAATAAAGTTGGTCATTCACTACATGGTTATCTGTGGGACATTGCTGTGTGCAAGTGTTTCACCTACAAAATACACTGTCACTGCAGTTCACAGTACATTATATCGTGTGAAGTATTTGGGATGTTCTCCCGACATGAAAGGTATTATACAAATGTAATTTTGTATTGTACGTTGAGATGCCTTCTAAACAATATCCAATATATAAATTATATCCAATGCAATTTTTTAATATATGATGTACAGCATTGCCTATAGAGTCATGTAGGTCAGTGGTTAGAGCACTCGCCATACATGCGTGAAACTTGTGTTCGAACCCAGGCCAGTCAGGGTGAATCCTTTGGCAAGTTTTAATCCACGACTGTTTGTGGGACAATTGTGTGCAATTGGCTGCCGCTTTTCGCCCACAAATATACAGTCAATTCCCTTTAGTGTATCCTGTGAAGTGCTTTGAGACTTCCAGAAGACATGAAAAGCACTATTTCAAATGCAAGGTTTATTATTATTATATTGCTCTGAGGGTTGGTGCAGATTCAATGGACCAAATTCTGCGCAAAATATTAGAAGATTCTATGTCATTGGAATGGCCAATTTAGTATACGAGATAACAGGTCCCATGTGGCTGAATTGTAGCTACTTCTGGCCATAATGAATATTGCAGGTTTTCAGCCCATATAGCCTAGGCCAGCCACGGCCAAGCTGTGGCGGAGCTATCGAGAAGCGACCCTCCCAAACCTTCGTACATGTTCGATCAGTAGTGTTTCCATTTTTTTCTTATAGCATAAATCAAGAAATATTGAATCAAGAACGTTTATTTTGTTGGCCGACCATAAAGTTTGACCATCACTGGTCAAACCTGAACTCAAATGCAGTGCTGGGGGTATGTTATATTGTCGGAGGTGACATTCCTTGAGACATTGGAGGAAGGAGCCATCGTAGATTGGAGTTTTCATTTAGCACTTCTGTGAGTATGATGGGAGGAAAATACTTATTGTTTAATAAATTAAATTGTGGACTGGCAGAGTCTCTGAGAGAATAGATTGTACACATAGGGTGAGTATTGGGATTGACTTTTGTTCATCACTTTCTTGTATAAATTGACCTGCAAATAAAACATGGATATGTTCCATATTTTCACAAGATCCTCAATATCTGGGTGAATGTTTAATACCCATGACATTACTCAAACCCCCCCCACCAGAGATTTTTCCATTGTCATGGCCAACAATCCTTCAGGATAAATTAAACTTCATCGTTAGTTGTGTGTCCAGATGGCTGCACATTTTCCTATTATAGTCACCGTTATGCAGCAATTGTCTGTGAAGAGTTTTGAGATGTTTCAGTGTTATTAGTATTAGAATGATTGCAAGGATTATTATTATTTTGAAACTTTAAATCTCCACAATGAAATATTCAAAAGAAAACTTGTAAAGTCGGAAAGCTGCTTGAAGTAGTGATAAGAGCAACATATTTATTTGTAATTATAATGTTAGGCATACATGCCTACCCAATTAACAACTTAGATACATGTACAACAGTTCACACAAAATATACATTGTAAAGCACTTCACAGAATGATTAGAAATTAAGTGAATGTTATAGAGGCAAATGGCTGCAGCAATGTCAACAATAACAATAAAATTACACTTGTATAGAGGACTTCCTCTATACTCACATCAGGAGGACTTCCCAAGGCGCTGGACAGTCATTGTTACAGACCCGAGCTAGGGTCGGGGTCAATGGAGTGGAGGGAAACGGGGGGGATTTGGGATGACCGATAGGACTGTCAAAGAGGAGGGTCTTGAGGCGGGTTGATGGAGGCCAGGGATGGAGTTCCATAGGTTGGGGGCAGAGTGGCTGAAGGCTCACCCACCAATCGTGGGTTGGGTGGGTTGGGACGTGGTGGAGCCTGCTGAGCGGAGGGGGCAGGCAGGTTGGTGGGGGTTAGGAGGTCACAGAGGTAGGGTGGGCTGAGGCCGCGGAGGGCCTTATGTCTCACAGATAATGAGATGAGTAACCGATTGGAATATTATGGAAACTTAACTTAAATACAGTAACATTTCACCAGTGGTTAGAATTCATAGCTGCCTGGGTTTCATACATTGAAGACAATATAATAGGTACTGACATCTCATGGTATCAAATAAATGGCTTGCATTTGATTTAGCACTTTTCACATCAGGAGGCCTTGAAGCACATTACAGCGCTTTGTATATTGGCTGTATTTTGAAGGCAAACATGGTAGCTAATTTTGCGCACAGTAATGTCCTGCAAACAACCACAAACTGAATGACCAATTTCATATCGTTGTTGGTCAAAAAAACCAGGGGAACTGCTCTTATCAAGTAATGCCATGGTCCCAAAATACTCAGTCACTGTGAAATAAATCCTTTCAAGCATTTGGGGGCATCCTTCTGACATCAAATGCAAGGATTATTATTGTTACGGACAAAGTCACTATTTACTAATAGCAGGTTTTAATAGTAATAATAATAATACTTGCATTTCTTCTAGACGTCTAAAAGGTTTTCAAGTCTTTCAGACAACTAAAAGTACTTCATAGAATTCACTTTACAGTGTATTCTATGAAGCTCTTCGAGACCTCTAGAACAATGGTTCTCAACCTTTTTCAGTAATGTACCTCTTGTTAATTTTCAACAATATTGTGTACCCCCGCCCAACTACATACCACCCACCTCATTTCACTTGCATTTTATGACCAAGCTTTTCTTATATAATAAAATAACTAGCACATACAAAACAAGGGGAATAACAATTAAATATACAATTTGGAAGGCTATAAACGCTAAATAAGAGATCTAAATAAATCAATGTACTGCAACCTGTACCCTCTGGAAGTAATTTTGTACCCCCTGATTGAGAACCGTTGGTCTAGGAGACATGAAAAGTGCTATATCAAATGCAAGGATGAATAATAATATTAAGATGAGTCTCAAAGCGCTTCACAGAATATACTGTAAAGTGAATTGAATATGTCCCTCAAACAGTCTTGGATTGAAATGACTAGATTTTATTTTGAGGGATTATTATTAGATGAGGAAGTAAGGAAACTTGCCCAAGGTTTCGCCCTGCCTGAAATTGAACCTAGGTCTCTCACTTGTAAGGTGAGCGCTGTAACAGATGACACTGAACTAGGAGAGTAAACCGAGAATGATATTAACAAAATGGAACACGATATAGATAGGCTAGATGAGTGGGCAAGAAGGTGGCAAATTAAGTATAATGTAGGGAAGTGTGAAGTTATCCACCTAGGTGGTAAAAACAGTAGAGTAGATTATTTTTCAGATGGGGAGAGAATAGATGGTGTTAGGTTCAGAGGGACCTCTACACCAGTCACAAAAAGTTAGTTTGCAGGTACAGTACAGCAAGCAATTAGGAAGGCTAACGGTATGTTGGCATTCGTTACAGAAGGGTTAGAATATAAGAATAGGGAAGTCTTGCTGCAACTGCATAGGGCCCTAGTGAGATCGCACCTAGAATATAATGTGCAATTTTGGTCTCCTTATTTAAAAAAGGATATATTCGCCTTGGAGTGGGTACAATGTAGATTCACTAGGTTGGAACTTGGGATGAGGGAGATGAGTTACAAGGATAGGTTGAGCAATCTAGGCGTATATTCTCTAGAATATAGAAGAATCAGAGGTGATCTTATAGAAATCTATAAGATTATTAAGGGGTACGACAGAATAGATAGTGGGAGACTTTTTCCCCTGGTTGGAGAAACTATAATCAGGGATCACAGTCTTAAAATTAGGGGTCAGCCCTTTCGCACTGTTGAGAAAAAACTTCTTCACTCAGAGGGTAGTGAATTAATGGAATTCTCTACCCCAAAGGGCTGTAGATGCTCAGACCTTGAACATATTCAAGACTGAGATTGATAGATTTCTTGTGAATAAAGGGATTAAGGGATATCAATCAATCAAAACTTACATTTATATAGCGCCTTTCACGTCGAGAGGACGTCCCAAGGCGGTGTACAATTGGATAGGGACAAAAGCAGGGGTGGAGAAGAATAGGAAAATTGACTATATTTGTGGGCGAAACGCGGCAGCCAAATTGCGCATAGCAGTGTCCCACAAACAGTCAGAAGTGGGATTAAGGGAAAAAGTAGGGGAAAGATGGCAAGGGGAGGGGGAGGGTGAGCAAGAAGGCCGACTGTATACTTACATGGGGATAAGGCCGGTAGGTGGAGTTAGAATAGATCAGCCATGATCTTATTGAATGGAGGGCAGGCTTGAGGGGCCGAATGGCCTACTCCTGCTCCTAATTCTTATGTTCTTACAGGACACCACAAGGTATCTTTAATGTCCAAAATATGTAGGTATTTTGAAGTCACTTGTGCACATTACCACCCTAGCATTTTCAAATCTGCTAGCTTTGATTAGAAAAGGCAACATTTGGTTGCATAATGCAATGGTCTCGTTAATGTAAGTCATACTTTGGATGATGGTCGCAGTTGGTGAATGTACTGAGTGGCATGGTACTGAGCCATAAAGATCAGAGACGTACAGGTTTTTATCACAGTCTGTACTTAATATCAGCCATGATAGAAATACAGGACCATTCACATCTATATTTTTATGTCGGTGTGATGTCTCATAGCACTTGAGACTGCTTACTATTGGTTCAGATGCCATCTTGTTTAAAGCCCCTCCGAACAACAACTAGCACCTTTCACGCAACAACAACTAGCACCTTGGATCTCATGAGAATGTGTACAAAAGGAAAATGAGAATAATACTAATCCTTGCATTTGATATAGAGCCTGATCATGTTGTTGAAACATCTCAAAGCGATCAAAGAATATACTATAGGTGGATTGACTGTATATTTTGTGGTGAAACGCAACAGCCAATTGCGCACAAAATGGGCTTGGCAATGGCTTCTCTCCCCATTATTGAACATCCTTGCTACATTATCCAGATTAGGAATCTAAAATGCTGTAGTGATTGAGATACTAAATGGGCAGCCTCATTCAGTGGATAAGATTGAAGTAAATGTTGCCCACTTTGGGGAGGACAGGCAGGGTTAGAAAATCTTACGGAAAATTTCTCAATTCTGGTATCTGTTTTAGCTTAGAGGGCTTTATGCAGAATCAGGAATTATAAAAGCTAAATTAATTGGTTAGTAATGTAAAATATATCAGTCCACTTAAAAAGGTGCATATTTCCAATTGCTAAGTGTTGAATTTTGCACATAGTCGTACACATATAATAATAACCTTGCATTTGGTATAATGCATTACCAAGTCAGCGAGACATCTCAAAGTGATTCACAGGATATACTGTAAAATGATTAATTTTGTTGACAAACTCGGAAGCCAATTTGCACACAGGAATGTCCCACAGCAGCCATAGAGTTAATGACAATTTTATGTAGGGAATTGTAGGTGGGTACACAGGGAGAAACTTCCTTCTCTTTTCTAATATGGCCTTTAATATCCACCTGAACAGGCAGATGGTCTAACATCTCATCCAGAGGTTGGCACCTTCCTCAATTCTGCACACCAAGCATTGTATTGGAGACTATATTGTTTCTAAGTCCCAATGTGTGACTTGAACCCACAAACATCTGATTCAGAGACGAGTGCTATCAACTGAGCCAGGCTGACAGGCTTACATACAGACCCCACAAAAGCTTTACATTGTTAATATGAATGAAGCTACAAAATACAAAGTCATTTACACAAAACACAAGAGGACCCCCAAATAATGTTGTCACAACAATCCATTCTTCCATCCATGCCAGCGGTAGATTGTTTACTCAGAAAGGTGTGAGTTCAAGCCCAACGTCAGGACTTTGAGCTCATAGTCTAGGCTGACACTTCAGTGCACTGCTGGGGGAGCACCGCATGTCAAAAGTCCCATACTTCAGATGAGACATTAAACCCAATGGAATCTTGTAGTTTATTGGTTGGAGCACTTGCCTCTCAAGACCAGGCAAAGCATAGACAGGTTTCCTTACTCTACATGCCTCTGTTTACCTAGCAGTAAGTGAGAACCCAGTTCTGCGGATCACTTTCCACAGATAATGATCCCTTCAATCCATGACTGCAGGACACTGCTGTGTACAAATGATTGTTGCGTTTCATCCACAAAATATACAGTCAACTCACTTTACAGGATATTTTAAGATGCCTCAACGACATGATAAGGCATTACATCAAAAGTAAGGATTATTATTATAAACCAAGATATGTTAAAGATTTCATAGCCACTGTTCAAAAAAGATGATCAAAGTTTCCTCTTGTGTCCTAGCTAACACTTCCCCAAATAAAATTGGTCATTAACTCTATAGCCATTTTTGGAATAATGCCTTGCATAAAATTGCCTGTCTCATTCACCTACATATATGACAATTTGCTTTGACACATTTGAATGAAGTGCTAAGGTGTTCTAACAAATTCAAAGATTATTATTTAGAATTTATCTACTGTTTTTATTCTTTGAAATTGTATATCATGTTCTATGGCGTCTTTCCTAGCCTAAATTTGTAGAACAGATAAAATGGAGAATAGTGACTGCTCGGGATCAAACCATAATGTCTCAGCGTGGCTCAGTTAATAGCATTCCCACTTCCAATGAGTCAAGAATGTGGGTTCAAACCACTTGTCTGGACTTTTAGCTCACACACAAGGCTGCCAATGCAGTGCTTAGGAACTATTATGGGAAGTTCCATCCTTCCGATGCTGATGACACCTTGAAGGTCCAGTCTGCCTGTTCAGGTTGACATTAGAGATACCATGGCACTGTTTGAAAGGAGAAGGGAGTAGTATCTTGGTGTCCCTGGCCAACAATCCTACAGATAAAATTGGTCATTTACTTCATGGCTGCTGTGCACAAAATGCAAGGATTATGAAATTGCCAAGTTTATGTCCCATTGTATATCCCATAATGTTGATGTTACAATGGCACGGTAAGGCACTGTATAAATACAAGGATTATTATTTTGATAAAGCGGTAACCTAGACATGGTGTTTAAACGGTTTTATTAACTGACAAGTTTAATCTTAAACCTCAATCTTGAAAGCATTCTGTCACATTTCCTGTTGTAACTTATTGCGACTCTGATACGGTGCCATTATTTAATTTTTGAGGCTATTATAGCAGCCTCAGTGCAAAAGGAACGGCTAATTGCATTTATTGACATATCTACACAGAAAAATAAAATGGTCTTTTGAAGTCAATGATATAATAACCTAATAATCCTATACTGCTGTGTGCAATTGGCTGTTGCCAAATAATAATAGTCACTACACTTTATTCTGTGAAGCGCTTTGAGATGTCTCAAAGAGGTGATAAGGTGCTCTATCAAATGCCAGGTTTATTCTAATTAGTATAGTGCCTTATCACATCATCTCAAAGTGCTTTACTTCAGAAAAGTGTATTGACTATATTTCATGGAAGAAATGTGGCAACTAATTGCTCACAGTAGTGTCCCACAAAGATCATGAATTGAGTGACCAAATAATTTTTTTAAGGGATTATTACCCCCAAAAAGCGATCCACCAATCAACTTAACGAGCAGACTCCTGCTTACTTGTGGAGTCCTGTAGCTCAGTGGTTAGAGCACTCTCCTTACAAGCATGAGATGTGTGTTTGAATCCAGGCAGGTTAGGGAGAAACATTGGGCAAGTTTCCTTACTCCACATACCTAATAATAATCCCTCCCCCAAAAAACACAATAATAAAAATTGGTCATTTCAATTCACAACTGTTTGTGGGACACTGCTGTGTGCAATTGGCTGCTGCATTTCGCCCACAAATACACAGTCAATTTACTTTATAATTCATTCTGTGAAGCGCTTTGAGACATCTAGAACACGTTAAACGCACAATATCAAATGCATGGATTAGTATTATTATTATTATCATTGCTTAGTAAACAGGTGTGTGGAGTAAAGAAACTTGCCTGAGGTTTCACCCCACCCTTAAATCAAACCCAAGGCAATAAATTACATTTGTATACCACCATCTTTTACACAGGATTTATCACTTGTTAGCTGAGTGCTCTTTCAATTGTACATTATGGATGCATGGATACTGAAAAATAATAGCATCCTGCTTGGCTGTGAAAGCCTTCTTTCCCTTACTGATTTGCTGATACTCTATCATTCAAGCAAATGCGTTGTGGGCAGAAATAACATCGTTGATCAGCAGGCTCATGAAGTATTCTGACTAAAATTTCCCTCTCGATACTTGATTTCAAAGAAATGTGACATGTGTTCATCCTGTTATTCTGGCTGTATTCCATCCTCAACTAAATTTATCCCCAAATTAAAATAGCAACCTCATCTTGTTTATAGGATCTGCTGGTGCAGATTAAACTACCACCTATATAAAAATATACTGTTCATTTCAGATTAATATCACTTTGTAAAAGAACTTTGAGATGCTCGTTAGTGCAAGATACTGTAGTTGGATGTGAACCAAAATCAGCTGTGTACTGTTGGTTTAAAACAGAGCATCAAAAGTGGCTGTGTTAATCTACACAAAATAAATTGATTTCAAATTTAATGCAGTAAATTGGGTTTACTGTGGGTTTTGACAAGGCATAACATATACTCACTGCATATTATGCCTATCATGTAATACTTGTAATATTTAATAGAATTATTTTAGACCAAGGAAATTAATATATAATAATTCTTTCATTTTGATATAGTGCTTTTCACATCTTCTAGATGTCTCAAAGTACTTCACAGAATATACTGTAAAATGAATTAACTGTATACATGTGGGCGAAACATGGCAGCCAATTGCGCATAGTGGTATCCCACAAACAGTCATGGATTGAAATGACCAATTCTTTTTAGGCATATGCAAAAATAATTGCAATTGGTGGAGCGCCTTACCACGTCAATACGTCTCAAAGGTTCACCCACAAAATATAGTCTCTACATTTTACAATTTATCCTGTGAAGCACTTTGAGAAGTTTCAAGTATGTGATGAGGCACTATATCAAATGCAAGGATTATCATTATTATTATAAAATGCTTCACTGAGTTTTCTACAATTTTGTACTGTATTTGTGATTATGATTATATGGCACAGTTTTTCAAAACAGTGCCATATAATCATTTGTAGATTTAATCATTTGTGGAGTCCTGCAGCTCAGTGGTTAGAGCATTTGCCTCGCAAGCGAGAGACCTGGGTTCGAATCCAGGCAGGTCAGGGCCAAACCTTTAGCAAGTTTCCTTACTCCACATGCCTGATAGTAAGCCCTCAAAAAAAATAGATCGGTCTTTTCAATCCATGACTGTTTGTGGGACACTGCTGTGTGCAATTGGCTGCGTGTTTCGCCCACAAATATACAGTCAATTAACTTTGCAGTATATTCTGTGAAGCGCTTTGAGACGTCTAGAAGATGTGAAATGCGCTATATCAAATGCAAGGATTATTATTATTATGATTAATCAGAACAGGGAAATCTCAGTTTGATATACAGGGTGACCAAAACAGTTGTGATAGCTACCCTATTATCTAAAAAAAACATAATTTTTTTAAGACTTATTAGACATTGTCATGCTTTTACTATTCGGTCACCCTGTATTATCTGGAAGTGTAGCTGAGTGTAAACTCAAATCCTGTTGTGGGTCCCGAGCCTACAATCTACATTGTGACCTAGAGGTGCGAGCTCTACCAAATTCAGCCAAAAAGCACAAAATCAAAAGTGTAATGTGTATCTGGGAGTGCTTACTGAGCAGCCATGTCGTCAAGGGGGGTTAACTGATGTCATAAACGGGGTGAACAAAGGTCCAGTTTATAACAGTCACCTGAACCCCCAAACTGAGATTACTGTGGTAATCACTCCCATCTAGCCATTTCTTTTTAGCATCAATACTTTGGAGTTGGTGGGGCCTGTTTTATTATCGCTTAAGATTTTATTCATCTCAACAGTAGGTGTTACGGTGGACATTGGTCAAGCTGCGTATAATTGATGTGTGGTGACCTCCTCAGTGAAGGATTAAAACTGACGTAATCACTGCAGATTTCCCAGAACTTAAATTTGTAGGTTATTACTGGGAAAATAAAGTAGGTATACTAAATAAAGTAGGTGATTTAGATGATGCTAGGTTTATACTTATAATAAGGGGAATACTTGCGGAGATACAAATACTATTTCCACCGGTATGTCAACACAAAAGTGGTGGCAAAATCTCAAAAGTTTAATTTTATTGGCATTGAATATTGAAATATGATTTTTTTAAAATGTTTAAAAACCCACTGAATATAAAATGGAATATTTTGTGGCTGTTCATTTAGTATATCTAATACAAGTGTGGCATCACTTGTGAGTTACAAAGTGAACCCCACCATAGGTCACTGTCACTGTTTGTGATCTCCCTGTTTTATCATTGTGATGCAACACCAGTGGGGCAAAATAACTTGCTTTCTCAACAAAATTGGTCAATTTGATGGGTCATTAAATATGAAATTTGAAATTTATTACACCATGACAAGATCTTAACAGACAGTTATGTGGGATAAATTCGGTATTCAGGGACCAGCAGTGGGCAAATTCTGTTACACTAAGTTGGTACTGTATAACTAACAAACAAAATTAAAATGAACCTGGCCATATCAATATCTCTATGATTGAGACATACTGATGACAGCTCCTTACTTTGCTCTCAATAGACCTTTTGGTCCATTCCACTCCCATTGTCAGCTATAGGTTTTCTCATTATTAGAGAAAGTTTGTATCCTTAATTAACTTCTTCGGTTCTCTTTGACAGTGTGACTTCTTAGTCTTTCAATTTGAGATTAAAAGATGTGCCATGATCCAATATGCTAGGGAAACAGGCTTGATGGGCTGAATAGCCTCCTGCTGTGCCTGTGCTCCATGATGATGTTTTTAAAAACTTTCATTGTACTCTTATAGAATTACATTGGATTCCAGCTGCGCTGTAAAACAATTGTTTGCTTTTCAGCACAGCTTTCTTCCATCTCCACCACATTGCCCATCTCCATCAACACTCCACCCCAAAAATTTTTGAAACCCTGGTCCGTGCCTTTGTCACTTCTCGGCTGGACCACTCAACGCCCTCCTCATCAGTCTCTTCCACCATCCACAAAATTCAGCTCATTCAAAACTCCCCTGCCCACATTCTCACCTGCATCAAACATCATTACCCCAATTACCCCAGTCCTTGCCAAACTGCCACAGAGTGTATTGACTTGAAGATCCTCACTTGCGTTTAAATCCCTCCACTCCCCCAAATCCTCTACTCCATTGGTGGCTGTGCTTTCAGCCACTACACAACAAAACTTCGGAACTCCCTCCCTCAACCCCTTCGCCTCAGCCCCTACTTCCCCATCTTCACATCATGCCTGAAGACTGTTCTCTCCAATGCCTACAGTCACCTTATTCCTCCCCCTGGCAGCCTCGGGCTCCGCCATTGTTAGGCGCTTTGAGATGCCATCCAGCGTGGAGAACACTATGTAAATACAAGTTGTTGTTCCATTTACCCCATGAGGAATTAGAATTGGGTTCTGAACAAATGAATATGAGAAAAGTTTAAATCTTTTGCTTCTTGTGAGTTTAAGTTTTGTTCATTCAAAATAGATTTTGTCTCAGGGCGAGTGTGTATATGCCAAAGGTACCACCTAATCCCCTGTACCATTTAGATGGGAGCGATTCACAAAACCTTTATCTAGAAAAAATAGATGCCTTTCACCTATCTCAGGCAATCATGGTGTTAAAAAAGTTTTATTTCCCAAATCATGTTCCTTCATCTTCACTTCCAGCAGCAAGGTAACAGATTAAGAAGCGTAATATATACAGTACTTCCTTCTCAGTAACATATTGATGCCCCTATCAACTGACACCTACCTGGCTTTAGTTCACAGAATCATAGAATTATACAGCACAGAGGGAGGCCATTCAGCCTATCGTGTCTGTGACATCTCTTTGAAAAGAGCTGTCCAAATCAATTCCACTCACTCGCTCTCTTCTCCATAGATCTGCAAACTTGTCATCTCCAGATATTTATCTACTTTTTTCTTTAAAGTTGCTGTTGAATCAGCTTCCACCACTCTTTCAGGCAGTGCATTCCAACTCGCTGCTGTGTGAAATAATTTCTCCTCAGCTCAGCTCTGTTTCTTTTAACAACTACTTAAAATCAGTGTCTTTGGGTTGCTGACCCACCCGCAAGTCAAAATAGCTTCTTGTTCACCCTATCAAATCTCCCTCATAATTTTGAATACTTCTGTTAAATCTCCTCTTAACCTTCTTTGCTCCATGGAGAATAATTCTAGTTTCTCGAGCCTCTCCTCATAACTGAAGTATTTCATTCCTGGTACCATCCTGGTAAATCTCCTTTGAACCCTCTCCAATGCCTTGAAATGCTTCGTAAAATGTGGTGCCAATAAATGAACACAATATTCCAAAAGGCCTAACCAGTGTTTTATGAAGGTTCATCATACCTTATGACTTGTGTATTCTATGCTCCTATTTATAAAGCTCCTATTTATAAATCCCTTATGCTTTTTTAACAGCTTTACCTACCTGTCCTGCCACCTTCAAAGATTTACTTACTGGGTCTCGTAATGTTAAAGAACTAGATTTGAGACTGTTTTTTTTTTAAAATGACAACTAGTCTATTGAAAGAGTCATCTAATAAAGGGTACCAGAACATTCAAGGAACTGTAGAGGGAACAGCAGAGTGGCATCACTTCATTTATTGTGCACCTCACACAATCATCTCAAGGGGAATATTTGGAGAAAAATACATAGGGTTGTTAGGATGTGGAATATCCTCTTGAATACTGTGGGTAAGGTAGAATCTAAATTCTGCAAGAGTATGGGAAAAGGGCAGTTGAATTGAACTAAATCTCTTTCAGAAAATTAAATGGATATCTTTTAGAAAATAATATTTTGGGATCCTGGAAGAATTAGGCTGGATCTAAGGTTCCCAATGTTTTCCACTCTGTTATAGACAAATCCATCCAGAATTAATTGCTATCAACATTTCCATTATTGTAGCACGGGATTACCAGGATGGTAGAAGGAGAACTAGATGGACCTTGGTCTTTCCTATTTGACAGCACACACCTAAATAATCTGTGTTGTACATTTTTATGGTATTTGCTACCAAAGTACAGTATAAACTCACGGTAAGAAGATTTGCAAGAGGCTCAATATATTTAAAGGTCTCTTATTCTAATGTTTCTATGTAAAAATATTTCTTATAAATAGGGCAGATGATTCTCATCAATTTAGGAAATTGTTTGTTTTGAGTGTAATACTTTTAAGTAAATCTACCACTGGACAAAGGATAACATATGGAATGGTGGTGTGTACCTTAATAATAATGCTTGTAAATGATTGATAAAGTGCCTATAACACTAAAATGGCTTAATTGCTTCATGTGTCAACTGTAAGGATTACAAACACAGTAACTATTTTTGTAGGTGAATATGGGGGCCCGTTTGTTCACAGCAAAGCCCTCCACACAGCCTTAAATTCATCCCTAATTTATTATGGGCCAAATTATAATCCACTAAAGAAAGGCAGTGGGTGTTTTACTTCTTCTGTGTGCCAGGTGCTCTTAAGATGTAAATTTTCTTGAGTCCCACAGTCATATTTGGCAATACAGTAATTGGTTGTTTGTATGCAGAAATTGAACAAACTTTTGAACCTGAAACCTAAGTGTGGTCTTCCTCATTCTTTGAGGAAAATTCAACCACCACATGAAAAATTAAGATGGATTTCCAGTGCTGGCGGGATGAGATATGATTCGACTTGATAAGCTATGGTTCTTCTTCAGTCTAGAAAAGAAATGTCCAATTGGAGCCTTGTAGAAATTGCTTCGACAAAGTAAACAGAGTGAAGACTAGTTTTGAAACATATATGAAGGATTTGGGGGCTCAGAGGTTAATAAGGAGCTTTATGAGTAAGCTTGGTAAATAGCTAGTGCGGGTGGGACTTGTGAAAGCCAGCTTGACGCTGTCAAAGGAAACCAGTAGCGTTTGTATTGTGGAAAGATGAAATGAGTCAAAGGACCCTCTTCACGAATTCTCTCATGATGTGAATAGTAGATGTGTTGTGGGCAGCAGTGAGACATGATAAACATTTTGAGGAGTGAGGGTAACCAGAGAATTTCCAACTGACAAATCTGCTTATAGTTGCCTTAAAAGTGATGATGCTACGTTGCTGCAGTTTTTACCACAGCACCATTCAGTACTTTTCAGCTGAAAATAACAATTTCCTTTACTGTTTTATCATTCAGGAAATTGATTTGCATTACTTTTTGAAATGGTGCAAATCTGCTTGCACTGGTATTTGTCGGATCATTTGCAAAAATATTTTTGATAAGAGCCCTCATTAGTTGGACTGAAATCTGATACAGTTTACTTCAGCCGAGCCAGGTAAAATCCAATCACTGTGAGAGAAGTTAATGCAGTGTTTTATATGGTTAGGGTTCTCTTTGTTAGCTGTATTTCGTGCTACAATAATAAACTATCATCCAGTTCAGTATTAGTTTAACTAAACCAAAACAGTTTTAGTTTTGAATATTACTGGCACCAACCTTTTGGTCAGCAAATGCTGTACTTTATTTTTTATGCCTTGGGGTCATCTTCCTGTGGTTTACTTCCAGTGAGAGATTCCTATTAGATCATCTTTAATTTGTATTCTATACCAATCTTTGGGTTCAGTATATATGTTCAATGTCATGTTCACATGATACCTTCACCTGGCTTGTGTCTGTTAACTACATAACCTTCACAGAGCCAAAGTCTCTGCCAGCTGCAAAATTTCTTGTCTTGCCTTATTGTATCAATGCTTTTTCATTCATTGCTCCACTAAACAATTTTTTCTCTCTTATACTTGCTATTTAGTTATAATAATCATCCTTGCATTTGATATAGCACTTTTCACGTCTTCTAGACGTCTCAAAGCGCTTCACAGAATATACTGTACTGTAAATTTGTGGGCAAAATGCAGCAGCCAATTGTGTGCAGCAGCCAATTGTGCACAGCAGTGTGCCACAAACAATCGTGGATTGCAATGACCAATTTTATTATTGTGTTTTTTTTTGGGGGGGAGGGATTATATTACTAGGCGTGTGGAGTAAGGAAACTTACCCAAGGTTTCGCCCTGACCTTCCCCAGAGTCTCACAGTGTTGAAGCCAAGACTCATCTCTCACACTAACCCAACCTTTTTCAATACCTCTATTTTTCCTTCTTTCTATACAACTATATACATATATAACTATATATATAACTATATATATATATATACCATACAACCAGCAAATCTCTTCCAAGAACAATGTCGAAATTGACCCTGTCAACTCAGAAGCCTGAAATTTCCCATTGGCTTAGGCTTAAACCTTCCCAAATTCTTTCTTCATTTGTCATTTTAAAACTGCAGAAAACCAGCTGCCAAACTAAATCAGAATTCACCCCCCACCCCCCAAGTTTTGCAACTTAAAATGTTCAGAACATTTGGAATTTTTGGCTTCAGTTACCCTTGTTCCTCCAAGTACTACTCTGAGATATTGAGTGCTCTTTACAAGCTAGAATAAAAGATTCAGCGGCATTCTGCAATTTCCAGGTTCTTGAGAGTTTAAACAAAACTGTTCAAACTCGGGTTTCTGCAGCAGCTTGAACACAGTCTAAATCATGAGAGTCGTTGTTAATATAGAATCATCACAAAGAACTAACATAAAATGGGGAAACATAAATGGTGGTTTAATTCTCACACTTCAACCTTTGTTTGGTTATATTGTGCATGTAGGCCTAATGCACAAGTGCATTCAGCTGGTATTTGAATCTGAGCCAGGAACAACGAGGCACTTTGTACCAAACCACGATTTAGCACCTGGGATTGGTGTGTTTTATGCTGTCTTTTGGAGGCTGGATTGCAGCCAGTTTCGGTCAATTAGACATGCAGTGTCCAGAGAAAGCAGGTTGAAATTTACACTGATTTAAATATTTGAGAGAACCTTGGAATTTGTTGTGTAGAACACATTTTCAAAAGTTTTGAATTGTTCTAAACTAATCTGTTTAATATTTGCCGGAGCAAATCTTGAAATTAGTATGGTTTCTTGTGCTTTCGATTTAGAGCAAATGTTTTTGACACTTGAAGCCATGATCCTTTTGTAATTGGTATGTAAATGGATCTTAATATTATGTTGGGGCTCAAAATTTTCACAAGGCCTTAGCCTTAAGATCAATGTCTTAAAACTTAAGATGATATAGAAATTTTTAAATGTTGTAAATTAATTTATTAAAATGAAGTAGCTTCCATATTAAGACTGGATTTTAAAAATATGCAAAATCTGAATTTTAAGAAAATCATTGCAGTAGTAAATGTAGTATTATGCACAGATTCTTAATACTTAATGAAAAGCATTCTTAATTCTGTAAATATTGTGATGCTACAATGATCAATATTTGCACCACTTAACATTTCTATCCCTGGGAGTAAGTAATATGATCTAACTAAAGAATGTTATTGAATTAGTTAAAAAATACATTTTAACCAGATTTTAATTGTGTGCAAATTGGGTCTAAAATATAAGATTCCTAAAGGGAATCGCAAAGCACATCTAGCAGGGATCTGATGTGTCAAGGAGCATGTCTCTGAATAATGTGCATTATCACATTGTTGAGATGTCTCAAAGCGCTCAATAGGAAATACTGTAAGTTGACTGTATTTTGTGGGTGAATGAAGCATGATGCACATAGCCATAAACAGCCATAATAATCTAGATAATAATAATAATAATAATCCTTGCATTTGATATAGCGGCTTTTCACATCTTATTGACGTCCCAAAGCGCTTCACAGAATATACTGTAAAGTGAATTGACTGTATATATTTGTGGGCGAATCGCGGCAGCTAATTGCGAACAGCAGTGTCCCACAAACAGCCATGGATTGAAATTACCAATTTTATTGTTGTGGTTTTTTGGAGGGATTATTATTAGGCGTGTGGATTAAGGAAACTTGCCCAAGGTTTTGCCCTGACCTGCCTGGATTCGAACACAGGTCTCCCCAGCTTGCAAGACAAGTGCTCTAACCACTGAGCCCAGTCCTACCTTGACTACCATATCCTGGCAACTCATGGAAAAAAATTATCCTAATCTTAAAATGATGCCCACTAGTCACTGACTGATCAACCGAACAGAGAAAATGATTTCTCCCTGTGTACTCTCATCAAAACCCTTCATAATTTTAAGGTCACCCTTCAATCTTTTCTGATCCGATGAAAGTCAGCCAATTCCTCTAGTCTGTTCTCACAGGTCATAGAGTCCTACAGCTCAATGGTTAGAATTGAGAGACCTGGGTTCGATTCCAGGCAGAACGAAACCTTGGGCAATTTTCCTTATTCCACTTGCCTGATAGTAAGGAAAAGAAAAAACAGTAATAAATTGGTTATCTCAATTCACGACTGTTTGTGAGACACTGCTGTGCGCAATTGGCTGCTGTGTTTCTCCCATAAATATGCAGTCAATTCATTTTACACTTTATTGTATGAAGCACTTTGAGATGTCTAGAAGACGTGTAAAGCCGTATACCAATTGCAAGGATTATAATAATAATTATTATTAAACTATTCAGCCTGGTCTCATTTTAATAAATCATCAGAGTCATCTTATGGCTCTGATGTCCTTCTTAACAACGTTAATTTATTTTTGCAACTCACAAGGATTGCATTTCAGTCTAATAATTGTTTTTTAGAATGTGAAATCAAAAGCATTTGATCGAAGTACGTATGGGAGAGAGAAGGAATTTTTTTGTTAAATTCATTTTTTAGTAGCACATAAGTACTAAATTATTACCATTAATTATTATGTTAGGCATAAATGAGAAATTAAAGCTGAATTTTCAAAGAATGCAAATTTAATTTATTCAACAAAATTAGAAAAATTGCAGTCAACTTGATTTGCATGTAGTCAGTTCATTTAATTGCCAGTAAAATAAAAAATTGGCTGTCGTATTTCGCCCACAAATGCACAGTTAATTCACTTTACAGTATATTCTGTGAAGTACTTTGAGACGTCGATAAGATGTGAAAAACGCTATATCAAATACAAGGATTATTATTATTATTAGATCCTGGTTGGATAGTGAATTATGATGGGCAATAAATATGTATTCTGTGTTACAGTACCTTTCAGATGTGCAGGTAAATGGACACAGCTACTGGCAATTTTAAGACAAACATAAAGAAGAACGGTGTTTTAAAAAAACTTTTGCATTCTGCATACTCTATATTTTTGATATTTCTTCATTCAGACGGTAGTTAATAGCTGGAATAGGTTCCCAAGTAGCATGGTTTGGGATATTCTCCCCAAGTGACAAGTGCTAAATAAGTATGTACAGTATTGTATTAATTGGGTTGCTATAATGCAAGCATGACATTGTGAGTCCGAGGGCCTCATCTGAACTTCTTTTATGAGCTCCGAGCTGGGATACAGATATGAGGTTGAAGGATTAATTCTTTCAAAATGTTATTATTGACATTGCACGCATTTCTTTGCAGATATAATGGGAGGGCACAATGAAAGCGAACTTTTCACTGATAACTATTGCAGGGTTTGCTGTGCCATGTTGATCTCTGATGTCCAAAGGACCACACATTACGAGGTCAGTTGAGAATTTTTAATAGCCAATATAGATTAACACATCACAGGACCTTTCATATGGACCCCATTATTTTATCTTTCTATGTGTAGGTAATACAAATTATTCGTGACTTTTGTCATAGAAACAGTAATGTTCATAGCATACCACTGTCTCTCTGATCTACTCTATCCTAACTCTCACAACCCTCATTGAATCTTAGAAATCTACAATATAGAAGAGGGCCTTTTGACCCATCAAATCTGCTTTCTGAGCAAAGTGTTCATTTGTTCCTACTGCCTCGCTCTATTTCCTTACCCTCTCAATACTCTTTCCACATACTTGTTTGTCTACTTCCCTCTTGAAACTCATCAATCTATTTCTTTACCATAAAGCAAATTCTCTCTTGAATTTTTTGAGACAATCCATAGGTGATTTTCGCCATTTTCTATTAAATCAGGCCTGTCTGTTCACCTTCCCTCTTCTGTATTTAAGTCCCTCAGCACTATATTCTGAAGTGCAACCCCCAATTTAACTGGCTGTTATACCAGCGCACTGTTCCAATAACTACATCTTTGTGGTTAAAGTTAACCAAATGCGTGTTTAAAATCCTGTTTTTTCTCTGAAGAGCAAAAAACATGCTAACAAGGTGCGGCTTTACTTTCAAATCCACAAAGAAGAAGATGGAGCGTCGTATAAGAAGTTAAAAACTGATGTGGTTGACTTCCAGGTAGGAGTTCTCATACTACAAAACAAGCACTGAACAGAAATTGCCGTAAAGCTCAAAGGTTATTTTCAGTAACGGAGTAACTGAAATTTTCAATAATCCAGACCTGATTTGTGCTGGGTTAGCAGATCTCGACTAGAACCACTGGAATTAGCTCCAAGTGTGAGGATGTGGATATTTGGTGAATGCAGGGTTGTGGCTCAGCTTATATGTTGAATGCCCTGTTGACAAATGAGGAAAAGGCCTTTGCGGGATAGTTAATGGGCACATGAGACCAGGATGAATCAGTAACTCCAGCAGTGTGTGTGTGTGGGGGGGATGGGAGGAAAGGATTTGTGGAGTTCAAAGCTCAATAGTTGAATTACTTTGGTGTATTATCTTTTATTAATGTAAGGACATGTAGTATTTATTGAAATAGGTTGTTATTGTAATAACAGATTCAAACCACAAGATGGCTTTATGAGGAAGCTAAGAACTGGTTGCAATATTCTGTTGAGTGTTCTGGCCACTGTTCCCACCCAATCTGAAAATGCAAACAATGCCGTTAATCTAATGTTTTCGGGAATGTTGCTGACACAGAGAGATGGTTTGCTTTTACATTCTACAGGAAATCAAGTTTTGTTTCCAGATCGTTATACTTTTTGGAATTGATAATTGATTTGAAATCCCAGGAGCCTCATTATTCAGGTGGATTTCTCCCCCACACCCCCTTTTTATAACTACTTCAATGAAAAGTAGACTTTTTTCCTAGTTACGTTGCTGGATGTTGCCTTTTCATCCAAATTCACTGCCACACAAATGTGAATTAACTGGCTATTCACTCAGAAAACTCACACAATTACTGCACTTTGCAGTATATCTTGTGAAACATTTTAGGATATCCTCCTGACTTGAAAGCCACTGTACCAAATTTAAGAATTATTAATATTATCATTATTACTTATTGTTTGTAAGATGTTCCCAGCACAATTTAGCTGCTACATTTGCTTCCAAAACAATCTTCTCTTGTTTATGATTAATCCTATTTGGTAAAGCATTTATTTTACAAGAAAGGCACTGTATAAATTGTTGAATTATAAGAAGAAAAATGCAAAACGCAACTTTGCCAGTTAAAAAAAATTAAATGTTTAATCACAAGAGAATACTTGAGGACATTTGGTGTATTTTTGCTGTGACAGAAGTTTGTAAGCTGCACTTGTTTACAGGATGCTGGAACTGGAGAAGTGGACAAGAATAAACTTTGCACTCTCTGCAACATGGTCTTCACCTCTGCCATTGTGGCTCAGTCCCATTACCAAGGCAAGGTCCATGCCAAGCGGCTGAAGCAGCTTGCTGTAGAGCATCTACCTGTCAATCAGGCACAGACAGGTAAACCATCTGGATTTAAACACCATCCAGATTTAAATATTGATCAGTTTATGCATTTGCTCAAAAGGGCTGTAATTATATTAGAATATTAATGATAGGAGATAAATTTGCATGGTGTTGCCCAAACCTCCGTGCACTTAACAGGTTAAAGTCTAATTATCTGCCAGTAAGTATGAACCCAGTTGTTGGTTGATTGGTGGGTTGCTTTCCAGGAGTAATAATCCCTTAAAAATAATAATAATAATTTGGACATTCAATCCACAACTGTTTATGGGACATGGCTGTGTTTGTGGGACATCCTCCCGACTTGAAAGGCGCTCTATCAATGTAATTTTGTTGTTGTGTGCAATAGGCTTCCGCGTTTCACCAACAAAATATACAATCAATCCACTTTATAGCATGTTCTGCTTTGAGATGTCTCAATGAGATAAGGTGCAATAGCAAATCTAAGGATGATTATTATTTCCAGCATCTACCAATGTGACAAGTGTACAATCAGAAGGAAACAGCGTTGTGCAGGGTTCCCAGGCTGACAAGAGCAAGCAGGACCTGGTCTCAGAAGCTCCAGCAGCGGCCTCCATGGCGCTGGATCTGGAAGATCAAAACAAGTTCTGCAAACTCTGTAGTGCCTCCTTCAACAACCCTCTGATGGCCCAGCAACACTACAATGGCAAGAAGCACAAGAAGAATGATGCAAGGAGGCAACTCCTGGAGGATATGGGAAAGGAGGCAGATCCTGTTGAAACCAGTGGTGAGCAGCTATAGGATGTGAATGCATTGCACCAGATATGGGGCATATACTGCAGGCTAATTAATGGCATTCAAAAAAGTTTTATTATGTAAGCGCACTTCAATTACAATAATGTCTTTGAATGTTGCACAGTGGTTGGGTTGGACATCAAGCTAGGAAGAAGGGGAGGAGGATATGATTATAGAGGGGGTCAAAGATGTAGTTTTAGAAGTGAAATCTGTTAGAGAGGGAAGAGAAGATGGAGAGATTGAGGCATAGAGTTGCAAAGGTTAGTGGTGTTTATTGACTGAAGACTCGGCCAAGGATGGTGGTGCAGAGAGAGGGGAAAACACAGCAAGCCTTTGTGGCTGAGCATGGAAATTGAGCTCAGGAGTGAGGTATGAGGAGGTCAAAGAGGTGGTGCTACCGCATGAAGATATATGAATGCGAGAATGTTAGCTTGCAGTATTTCTTTAAACAATAGAACATAAAAATAAGTAGCAGGAGTACGCCATTCGGACCCTCAAGCCTGGCCCGCCATTCAATAAGATCATGGCTGATCTTCTAATCTAACTCCACCTACCCGCCTTATCACCATATCCCTTAATCCCTTTATCCATAAAAAATCTGTCAATTTCAGTCTTGGGATTTTTTTTTGTCAGCCGGGTGTCGTGACATAATGGATACAGTATCCTCGCCAAAGCACTGAGAGTTCGGTTAATCATAGAAATGGTGGAATAGATGACTGATTCCTTCACAGACCCTTTGACATGCTTAGGGTGGTTGGATTCCAAGAATGCAAATGATCATTGGATAATACATAATTAGGACACAACACAGATGTATTTCAAATTCCTCACTCAGCTTCAGTATCTTAATCGCCTTTATACCTTAATAATAATATAATCCTTGCATTTGATATAGCGCTTTTCATGTCTTCTAGATGTCTCAAAGCCATTTATTGAATATGCTATCAAGTGAATTGACTGTATAATTGTGGGTGATACGCGGGAGCCAAATGTGTACAGCAGTATCGCACGAACAGTCGTGCATTGAAATGACCAATTTTTAAAAAAACATTTAGAGGGATTATTATTGGCACCTCCATACCTCTCCGATCTGCTCAGTCCCCAACCCACGATCCATTGCCTCCGCTCAATTGGCTCTGGCCTCCTGCTTGTCCTTCGTGCCTTCCGTTCCACCATCTGTGCCCGCGCTTTCAGCCTCTACTCCCCAAAACTCTGGAACACTCTCCTCAATCTCTCTGCCTTGCCCCCTTCTTCTCCATCTTCACTCAAGCCTGAAGACCTTCCTGTTTGACTGTGCCTACAGTCACCTCCCCCTACCACCGGCTTAGGATGGTGCTCTGTCAAGTTCTCTGGGACACTAGCCTATGTGAGGGATTCTATGCAAGTTGTTGTTGTCTTAATCCTATCAAAATAATATCTTGAGGTATTTGAAGACACAAAGCAATGCATTGTATTTACAAATGACTCACTGTGTTTTCTTCCAGTAGGAACAGGTGACTATCCATGTGCCATCTGCAATATTACACTTAACTCCATCGAACAGTACCAGTCACACCAGCAAGGATATAAACATCACCTCAAGTAAGATAGAGTAACATCAAGTAACATTCATGTTGCAACGTCCTCCTGACGTGAAGATGTTTTCATTTTCAAGTCACAATCAGCACAGATTTATTAGTAAATATAATCTTAATGATAGGGTTTGAGTCACAGCACTTGTTCAGCTTGGAGAATATGCGATGATAATAATAATAATAATCCTTGCATTTGATATAGCGCTTTTCACATCTTCTAGATGTCTCAATGCGCGTCACAGAATATACTGTAGAGTGAATTGACTGTATATTTGTTGGCGAAACGCAGCAGTCATTTTGCGCACAGCATTGTCCTACAAAAAGTTGTGCATTGTTTGACCAAATTTTGACTGCGCCTGAAGACCTTCCTCTTTGACCAGGCTTACCTTTCCTCTCCCCTGGTCTCAGCCTCAGGCTCTGCCATTGTTAAAAGCTCCGAGACCCCGCCCGGCGTGGAGAGCGCTATACAAATAAAGTTGTTGTTGTTGTAGACCAATTGTAATGCTTATCTGGCTATAATCTACCAGGACAGTGTAATTTACATGTGGCCCTAGACCAACCTGAGCAAACTGACCTCTGGGGAACACCACTTTATTTCTTCCCCCCCATCCTCACTGCCTTCACCAATCCTCTCTGCTTTCTGTTAATCACACAACCTAATCATTCAGGTTAACTTCAGGCCATTGCTCTGTGCAACTAGGTTCTGAATTGTCACCTTAGCACTCTGAGAGGCTACACGGCATTGAGGGTGCAATATAAGTGCGAGTTGCTGTTGTTGGCTTGCTGCATTTACCGACAAAATACAGTCTTTGCACTTTACCTATTATTCTCTGAAATGCTGTGAGACTTCCTCCTAACAAAAATGTGAAAGGAGCCATATGTAACGAAAGGGTTATAATAATAATGATAATCCTTGATATGGCACCTTATCACATCCTTAAGATGTCTCAAAGTTTTTTTTATCAATACAAGTTTTAATTAAACTATTAAACTTACTTTTTATTATTATTTCCAGGGAAAACAAGGTTGCTGATCTTGTACTGAATACAAAGTCAAAGAAGTATGATTCCTTCCAGGATGAACTTGATGACTTCATAAAAGTTCAGAGAGCGCGAGGCCTTGCTCCAAAGACATACTTCAGAAAATCTGAGGAGAGGTCGGAAGAGGAATTTGAGGACTTGCCTACCGTCGCATCCCCCCCTTCTGCTCCTGTCCCTGTCCCTGTTCCTGCTCCTAGTTTGAGATATGTGGCTCAAAGCAGAGAAACTGCTCTTGGGTTAAATCCACGGACTTTTCCAGAGCAATGTGATTTCCAATTGCAACCACAAGAACGTGCATCCCAATGGGTCTCGTTGCAAATTGACAGTCCAAAGTCCAATTTTATGCAAAACAATGACTTGCAAATGGAATATTATACAGAAAGACAACCTCCATTAACGTCCATTAATTACACAGAAGAGAGCCAAGGTCCTTCCAGTGTGGAGTCAGCAGATGATCACAGACCAATGACCTCGGATGACAGCAGTAGTTCCTCAAAAAAAGACAAAAGAAGGAGAAAGAGGAAACATGGAAGGAAACGAAGGGACCAAGAAGAGACTGAATCTGAAAGAGATGAGGAATATCAGGTGTACAGGAAGGAGAGGAACCAGGAAGAGGTGGAACGGGCTCAAAACGAAAATTGGCAAAAGCACAAAGCGGAGAAGAGGGATAAAGAGGAGATGGAGTCAGTAAAAGAAGAAAAGTTAAAACACGGAAAGAAAGAGAAAAGGGTGAAAGAGGATGCGTGCTTAGAAAAAGAGGACACAAAACCAAAACATAAAAAGGAGAAAAAGAAGAGGGAGGAGGTAGACACGAGAACAGAAGAGGAGAAACTTTGGGATGAATCTATCATAGGAATTTGATGGAAAGACATTAGACTTTGACTAAGTCCTAATTGAGGGACTTTCGTTTCTGCTGAGAATAAAAGTGTATGTTTATTAACGAATGTGTTGAAAGATCTTTTTATTTTTTATGTTTTTTTCCTTCCAAATGGTGAATCAACATTGTAAGAGCATTGTGCGTTTGTTCCCATTGGGCTCCTTTTGTTGAACTTTGAATTTTTCCCATTTGAAATGGGCAATGACCTCAGTTGTAGAATGTAATGCTGATTAAAGCAACATCTTGAGTTATCCTTGATGTTTTGTGAAAGCTAAGAATATGGTTCTAAATAAATGACAGTGAGTTGTAAATTTTGGGGTTGACCAAACTCATATAGCATTAAATAAACCATTTTCTTATTATCAAGGAATATGTTTGAAACAAATCCTTTTTGGTATACGATGAAATGCTGTGCCAATATTATGCAATTGTCTGCCCCATTCCATTCATAAAATACACAGTCAATCCACTTTACGATAGATTCTGGGAAATGCTTTGAGATGTCTCACCGACATGTAAGGTGCTTTATCAAATACAAGGATTAATTATTACTAGAATCTACACAGGGATGATGAGTAAGTGACGTATTTAACCCCCTGTGGCATCCTCCCAATGTGAAAGGCACGGTACAAATGCAATTTGTTGTTGTACACCGACCTAGGTTTGAACTTGGAGCAAATATTTTGATAAAATTTGTTCCAGTTACAGGAATTGGTAACTCGGATCTCCTATGGGTTATAGGTTGTCAAGCAAGTTCCTCAGGAGTGGAGGCAGTGCCTCTGTTTGTAGAGCCAATCTCCCTCTGATAATATGTGGTATGAGTGTATGACACAACATTTGAATTTAACACCTCTTTAAAACTCTAAGCTTTAGATTCTCCATTGCTTAGGAGACATAACAGAAGGTTAGTATTTCAAAAAGTGTCACTGTGATAGTCTTTGAGCTTGAATACTTCTACGTAAGGCAGTACATTGCCTGGCGAAGTGGTATCACTCTTGCCTCTGTTTCAGAAGGCAAGCCCCATGACAGGACTTGGAATCACGTAGACTAAGCTGATACTCCAATGCAGAGCTGGGGGGTGTTGCACAGTGGAAGGTGCCATCCTTCGAATGAGACATTAAACCTAAACTAAACAAATGCCAGTTCAGATGGATGTTTAAAATCCCATGGCACGATTCAAAAAGAAAAGGGAATTTCTCTCTCCCAGTGTCCTGGCCAACAATCCCCCAAATAAAATTGCTCAGGCACTCCATGGCTGTTTTGGGGGCATTGCTATGCCAAACTAGCTTTCGTGTTCTGCCCACGAAATACAGTCAATTTACTTCACAATATATCCCATGATGATTTCTCAATGGTGTGATGAGATGCCATATCGAATACAATTATTATTATTATTCACATTAAAACCTGCACTCCCACATTGTGAAGGAACTTAACTTCAATTGTCTTCTCTTCCCCACTTGGCCTTGAACATTCCTCTGTAAGACATTGGGTGCATTGTGTTTGCTGGCTCTATATTTCTCATTGTACATTTCTTCAATTTCCTCATAACCTTTTAGGTGCAGGAAAAAACATCTATAATTGTCTTGAGTCCCAGTTTGGGCCTAATCATGTTTATTCTCACCTATAGCTTGAATTAATTATGATAATGATTCTTGCATTTGATATAATGCTTTTCACGTCTTCTGGACGTCGTCTCAAAGCGCTTCACAGAATATACTGTAAACTGAATTGACTGTATATTTGTGGGTGAAACGCGGCAGCACACAGCAGTGTCCCACAACAGTCGTGGATTGAAATGACCAATTTATTATAGGTTTTTTTTGGGACGGATTATTAGACAGAAATTTTACATTGGGTACTTTTTGCAACCTTGAGCTGTTAAAATGACACCATTCATTTGATTCCTATTGTTGCAAAAAGTGTTTTTGTAGCCTGTAGAGTTGCTCTGTTTTATGTGGGTCTGCAGTGACATGAATCGCATCGTTTCAGAGAAACATATTCTTTTGCATTTCCAAAAATATTTAAGCGGTATATCAGCACTGTAAGCTTGAGCTGTGCAAAACTCATACGGTTGTTCTTGCAGCTTCAAACTGTTGTTTGCTGTACTCGCTCTGAGGTGATGTTCTTGGAAGTTTGTGCCTGAACTCTGCTGAGTACTGGAATACTAGACATTAACCAACCAGCTCCATTGAACTGATAAAGGGTACCTGTGAATGGGTCATTCCTGCAACATTATTGTTTATGATTAATTGTGAGTAAGTTCTATGAGCAATTCATGTTCTCCATGCCGATCTCCCCATTCATTAAATCCAATTAATTCAAAACTTGGCTGCCCCTATTTTTCCCATATTAAACTCTGTACTCCCATCACCCCAGGCCATACCAGGCTCTACAAGCTCCCTGTTGCGGATCAATTAATTTCAAGATCCTCACACTCGCATGCAAATCACTTCATTCCCTGACACCGCCAACAAAACACGGCCACTATACAGTAAAATCCTACGAACCGGTTTGCGATGTCCTCCAGGCGTGAAAGGCACGGTATCAAATGCAAGGATCATTATGTAATAATAAAATTGTTGGTAAGCAGAGTTGTAACCCGCTGTACCCTTCAGTTATGCATCTTATTGATTGGATTTCATTGATTTGTCAACATTAATAAAGACCTGTTCAAGTTTCCGCTTTAAAAACTGATGCGTCTCCCCAGCACCTTGGGATGTCCTCCCAACGTGAAAGGTGCTATACAAATATAGTTTATTGTTGTCACAGGTTGGCTTGCCTATCTCTTTAGAACAGGTGAGCCATTTGACTAAAACAACAATCACACACATATATATAGTGCTTTTCACACCGGAAAGTGTCTTGGAATGCGGAAAAGTCCTCAATCTTGAGTGTTGCTCTCAACAGAGACTTAGAGATAGCTTAATAATAGGGTGCAATGATGCATGGCTGGTCTGTCCATATTATTTAAAAACAATACATATAGAGCCTTCCAATGGACTGATTCCCCTTCTTGTGATTTGTAGTTTAACTCGGGTCTGATAGCTGAACAGGTGCGATGAGATCACAGCATTGTTGGGAGGCACTCACTTTGAGCTTTTTATTGAGGGTTTCTTCAAAATATTTGGTCAGGTTAAGCTTTCCACAGGAGGGGCTCAAGACTATATGGGACTAGTCAGGAATTCAGTCATTGGATATTTGGTGCACCGCTCTCTGTAATAAAACAAGAACAATTTGCATTGATGCACCCTTCACCGAATAACGTCTCAGGGAGCTTTGATAGCTTAAACTCTCAAATTGTTATACTAATAATCATTACATTTAATATATAGTGCTTTTCACATCAGGAGGACATGTCAAAGTACTTCACAGGAGTCCAGTAGCTCAGTGGTTAGAGCATCTTCTCGTAAGTGAGAAGATCTGGATTTGATTCCCATGCAGGGCAAAAGGTTAGGCAAGGTGCTTTACACCACACGCCTCTGTTTATCTAGCAGTAAGTGGGAACCCGGTTGTTAGTCGATCTGCAGATAGCTTTTCCGGGGTAATAATCTCTTCAAAAAAATTAAAAAATAATATTATTTGGTCACTCAATCCGCGACTGTTTGTCGAATTGGCTGTCCCATTTTGGCTGTCCCATTTTGCCCACAATATATATTGTCAATTCACTTTACAATATATTCTGTGAAGCACTTTGAGGATGTTTTGAAGACATGATAAGGCGCTATATCAAATGTAAGGATTATTACATACTGTAAATTACGCAAAAGTGTTTCAACAACTATATGCAAAGAAATTGGCCATTTTAAATGGCACGAAAAGCATACTTGGACACAGATCTTTTGATTAAATTCTGTCATGTGAAATCTCGACATTCAGAAACTTGCCCAACAAGGCTTTGTTTCCACGTTCAAAACAGGTTGATATAGGTACCAGCCAGCACGATATATAGATATATAAGGAGGTCCCATCTGCAGTAATAATAATCATAATCCTTGCATTTTAATATAGTGCTTTTCATGTCTTCTAGATGTCTCAAAGCTCTTCACAGAATATACTGTAAAGTGAATTGACTGTATAATTGTGGGTGAAACGTGGCAGCCAATTGAGCACAACAGTGTCCCACAAACAGTAGTGGATTGAAATGACTAATTTTATTATTGTTTTTTTTGGAGGGATTATTATTATTAGGGTTGTGGAAAAGGAAACTTGCCCAAGGTTTTGCCCGGACCTGCCTGGATTCGAACACAGGTCTCAACAACAACAAAATTACACTTGTATAGCACCTTTCACATCAGGTGCTGAAAGCTTGTCATGCAAGTGCTCTAACCACTGAACTACAGGACTCCACAGTAATATAGAAACTGAGGAGGATGGGGGTAACACACATTCATTGAAAACAGAATGATCAGAGCAGTAGCAATCACGCCATAGATAAATAGATAGATAAGATGGTAACATTTATAGTAAAAAAGCAACAGGTCTGTGTGGGAGCTTGTGACAAGTGGTGGTTGGAAATTGGTAATGTCAAAAGGGAGGAATTACCTTTTCAGTTTCAAAAGTGGGAGAGTTTTCTTACCCCTGCACCACCTGTTACTATCAAATGGCGGTTAGATAAAAGATTTGCACACAACACAATTGTTGAATTGGAGGGAGGAAATAATGGAGGTGATATTCATTCCATGACTCCATGAAACTTTGCTGTGTGCAACTGGCTGCCGCTTTTCGCCCCCAAAATACTGTCAATCCACTTTACAAAATATCCTGTCAAGCACTTTGCGATGTCTCAATGACCCTAGAAGAAGCTATACCAAATGCAAGGATTATTATTAATATTATTATTGAACCTGGGCAACAATTTCACACAGAGAGGCAATGGCACGTATGCGAGTTGATCATATCAGGAATGGATACTTGTGGTTTTGATTCATTTTTGTTCAAACTGTTATTTTGGTAAAATTACTATTCATCCAAGGATTGCTTGTCTAGACTCTTGATTCTTCTCACCCTTTTGCCTCCAATTCCTCCCCCGTCCCTCACACATGCTCCTCTCTGACTAGTCATTTGCATTTACACTTCTTGCAGAAAGAGCAAGGACTGATTGCACCAGGGCTTGCGACCTATAAACCACTCAATACAACCACCCTGCGCTTGGTTTTGTGATGCAGGCGTTGCCGGCTTAACCAGCTGATAATGTGGTAGAATTGTTATGTAGGCCAATTCCTGCGAAGCCACGTTACAGCAAATAAACTCTTTGGTATTGAAGGGATCAGCTTAACCCTTTTGAATGTGAGAATTGAGGGGGTTTTCACAACATGGCTTGGTTTTCACCCACACAACTGTGAGTAGATGTATATTATAGGGTCCGTCGATATGGAAAATTTTCCGATTAGATATATCGATGGGCTCATATCGAGATATACCAAAATATCGATATTTTCAGTTTTCTCATACTGCGCATGCATTCCGGGTGCGCGCGCATTCGGGGCCTATCTTCTCAGGAGGTAAATATCTTTCTCTCTCTGTGTCTCTCACTCTCTCCATCTCTGTGTTTTTCTGTCTGTGTGTCTCTATGTCTCTCTCCCTCTCTCCTCTCTCACATCCCCCCCATCTCTATCTATCTGTATATTATCACATCCACCCCGTCTCTCCCCCCCCACCCCGCCGTCTCTCCCCCCCCCACCCCGCCGTCCCTCTCTCGCACCCCCCACCCCCGTTGTCTCTCTCCCCAACCACCTCCCCAGCCATCTCTTTCTCCCTCCCCCCCCCCGCCGTCTCTCTCTCCCTCCCCCCCCAGCCGTCTCTCTCACCCCCCCAGCTGTCTTTCTCCCCCCAGCTGTCTCTCTCCCCCTCCCCCCAGCCGTCTCTCTCCCCCTCCCCCCAGCCGTCCCTCTCCCCCTCACCCCCCCCCCAGCAGTCTCTCTCCCCCTCACCCTCCCCCCCACAGCCGTCTCTCTCACCCCCCACCCCTTGCATACCTGTATATTGTATTCGAGGACTATGAATACAATATGGTGGCTTTGCACCTCGGTCTGTGCATTGTGTATAGAGATGAGCATTCTGGGTCTTGTAGTTCAGTGTGCGCGCATCCCGATTTTTTACCTCGATATATTGTTTTTTCGATATATCGATATTTTTAAAATGCCTGTATCTATATGAAAATTATATCGGGTTTTAGCGATATATCGATATATCGCCGGACCCTAGTATATTATAGAGGCTTCTTCTGAAATGGCTTGGAAGGCCCCAGATCATCCAAACCAAATCAATTGAGTCAGAACCCCAGATGTTTATGGAGTCCTGCAGCGTATAGAGCATTCACTTTGCAAGCAAGAGGAACTGGGTTTGATTCCCAGACAGGGCGAAACGTTAGGCAAGTTTTCTTACGCAACACTCCTCTGTTTACCCAGCAATAAGTAGGAACATGGTTGTTAGTTGACTGGCGGATCACTTTCCTGGGGTATTCCATTTAAAAAAATGAATAATAATTCAGTCACTCAATCCACAAGTGTTTATGGGACACACCTGTGCGCAATTAGTTGCTACCTTTTGCCCACAAAATATACAATAAATTCACCTTACAATATATTCTGGGAAGCTCTTTGAGACGTCTAGAAGTTGTGAAAAGGTGCTATATCAAATGCAAGGATTTTTATTATTATTTAGTCGTGCTCAGGCTCTACAGTGCTCTGGTCAGCATTCAAATCGCTTCACAGAATATACTGTATATATTATACCAAAAAATACTATCCAGAATATACGAAACTACAGTATTACTATTTTGTTGTGTATCTTTTCATTTCTGATAACTCATCAGTGGAAATTCTAAGATTATTAAAAATATATATAATTTTCAAAATGTCCCCTTTATCACCATAATTATTCTGTAGAAATTAGTCAAATGTTACAATAATAGTACAAATAAATAATGATACTTATATAGATACTTATATTTCATACAACATTTTTAATGTCTGGAGGATGTCTTAAAGAGGATGTCTCACACAGAGTAGCATCCTATAATTATTGTAAAGTATAGTGACTGTGTATTTTATGGGTGAACACAAAAGCAAATTTGCATGTAACAATGTACCATAAACATCTAAGTGAATGATCAAATTTATTCGTGGCCAGGACCCTGAAAAAACTTGTTCATTTTGGAGTAGTGTCACGGGATCTTTAATGTCCATTAAAAGAAGCAGACAGGTTTACCATCTTTTCTGAAGGATGGCACCTCCAACACTAATAATAATAATAATAATCCTTGCATTTGATATAGCGTCTTCTAGACGTCTCAAAGCGCTTCAAGGAATATACTGTAAAGTGAATTGACTGTATACTTGTGGGTGAAACGTGGCAGACAATTGCGCACAGCAGTGTCCCACAAATAGTCGTGGATTAAAATTACCAATTTTTTTTTGAGCGATTATTATTAGGCATTAATTACATTACACAATATGTAAATAGAGATGTATCACATTCTATGGATAAAGGAAATGACAAATTCTCCTATTTATGTAATTGACTAATCTAAAGGATTTCCTTATCAACCTTCCCATTCCTTCTGCTTGGCAGGCACTGGCCTGCTCCATGTACAAGAGTTTAGAGTACAAGAGTAGGGAAATCTTGCTGCAACTGTATAGGGCTTTGGTGAGACCGCACCTAGAGTAATGTGTGCAGTTTTGGTCTCCTTATTTAAAAAAGGACATACTTGCCTTAGAGGGGGTGCAGCATAGATTCACTAGGTTAGTTCCTAGGATGAGGGGACTGACCTATGAGGATAGGTTGAATAAACTTGGACTGTATTCTCTAAGAGTATCAATAAAGGGGGATCCCTTATTGAATATGTTTCAATAAGGGGGACCTTATTGAAACATATAAGATTCATAAAGGGATGGATAAAGTAGGCCCTGAGGGACTGTTTCCCCTGGTAGGAGAATCTATAACCAGGGGTCACAGTCTTAAAATTAAGGGTCAGCCTTTTAGAACAGAATTGAGGAAACATTTCTTCACTCAGAGGGTAGTGACTTTATGGAATTTATGGAATTCACTACCCCAGAAGGCTGTAGATGCTCATTCCCTGAACATTTTCAAGGCTGAGACTGATAGATTTTTTTTTAAATAGAGGGACTAGGGAATATGGGGATAGGGCAGGTAATCAGAGTTAGGTGAGAAGATCAGCCATGATCTTATTGAATGACGGGGCAGGCTCGAAGGGCCGAATGGCCTACTCCTGCTCCTAATTCTTATGGTCTTATGGTATTATGTCCCCTACCCTTCCCACCCATCATCAGTGGTCAGGCCTTCAGCTTTTCTGTCCCCAGCCTCTGGTATCCCTTCATTTCTCCCCCTCCCCTGCCTCATTCCAAGACCTGTCTCAAGATCTTGCTCATTCACTGCGGTCATTCTCACTTGTTTGGGGAAGGTGGCGGGGAGAAATAAATCTACAACAATGCAGTGATTCCACCCAGAACTATGCTAGAGTGTCCGTCTGGACTATGAGTTGTGGTCCAGATGTGGGGGTTAATCCCACAACCTTCTGACTCAAAGGCAAAAATGCTGACAATAATAATAAGAATAATCTTTGCATTTGATATAGTGCATTTCACGTCTTCAAGACGTCTCAAAGCGTTTCACAGAATATACTGTAAAGTGAATTGACTGTATATTTGTGGGCGAAACGTGGCAGCCAATTGCACATAGCAGTGTCCCACAAACAATCAAGGATTGAGTGACCAAATTATTATAGGGTTTTTGGACAGAGTATTATTATTAGGCGTGTGGAGTAAAAAAAACTTGCTCAAACTTTCGTCCTGACCTGCCTGGATTCGAAACACAGGTCTCACACTTGTAAGACAAGTGGTCTAACCACTGAGCGACAGGACTCCACTGCCAACTGAGATTGCAACTGCGGAAATGCAAAGTATTGTGGACAGTTTGGGCATTGGTACCTGGGTCATAAAAACAAGGCTTATCATAGATTAAATGGTGTTAGCAAGGGTGAGGAGATTTCAGTTATGAAGAGATTTCAGAAATTAGTATGTTTTCCTAGAGGTGAGAAAGGGAACTTCATGTTGATCAACCGTGTTCAGACTACCAGGTGTCCATTTGATCGACCCCAACTGAAATATGTTTTTTCCAAATTTGCCTGTTAAAACATGACAGGAATTTTTTGAAGCATCTCGAGACAATTTGATATTATGGACACCATAGAAAAGAATGTTGTTTATTTATAGGGCTTTAATATCAGACTCTGAGACACTACCCTACATGAAGAGTGCAAGTTGTTATAAGGACCAGGACTAAGGGTATTTCAATTTAAAGTTAGTGGTGATATATTCGGCTGTCTCCTGGGTCCCCTTTGTACAAAAATCTATAATAATTACAATCTCATATTTCCTGACTGAACTATCTATTTTTATATCTGATTGGTTACTATGTAAAGCCCAGACCCATCAAATAACAACAACAACAACAAATTGCATTTATATAGGGCCTTTCACGTCGGGCAGATATCCCAAGGAACTGGACAATGAGGGATTTGCACCCAAGCTACAGTTTGGGCTCAGAGAGGGTTGGAGGGCAAGCGGGATGGAGGAGGAAAGATGACTGAAGTCACGGTCCAAAAAGCAAGGTCTTGATAACTTGATCTCAATCTCAATCCATAGCTCTGAAGTAAGTTTGATCTCCTGTAGTCTGTTATGTTCTGCCATCATCTAAATAAGTGAAATCCTATAGTTTAGTTATTCACCACACGGTGGCATTGTAAATGATGGTTGACTTGAATGATGATACTTCAGCCTAGAGCAAAAGCAAAAAACACATCATAAAGAGACTATAAATGGGTGTAACAATTACTAACATCTGCGCCTACAAATTAGTTTCCACTGTGAAAGCAGGTACCTTCATGGCTGTTTGTGGAACATTGGATCCTGTGGTGATCCAAGTAGTGATGGCAAGCGAGAGGACCTGGGTTTGATTTCCGGGCCAGACAAAGCCTTAGGCACCACATTTCTCTGTTTACCTAGCTGTAAGTAGGAACCCGGTTGTTAGTCGATTGTCGGATTGCTTTCCAGAGTAATAATCCTCAGTCATATGTACAACTGAACTCCCCTCCTCTCTTTACCAATGCTGTGTCCTTCAGTATTGGCATTGGGCCTTCATTTAGCGGCCCTTAATTTGCAGTGAAATTCCATCGGTGCCATTGAAATGTATGAAAAACTTTTTTTTAATGTGTGATATATGTGTGTAACTGTGTATATTGACCTACTGTCTGACGTGCTTCACCAGGATGGTACCAGGAATGAGGGACTTCAGCTATGAGGAAAGACTAGAGAGGTTAGGTTTATTGTCATTGGAACAGAGGTTACGAGGAGACCTAATAGAGGTTTTTAAGGTCACGAGGGAATTCGACAGAGTAAACAAGGAAAAACTGTTTCCACTGGTGGCTGTTAAACTGTTAATTGCTGGTCTCGTGGTCACAGATTTAAAATAGTTTCAAAAAGCAGCAGAGGGGAGGTGAGGAGAAATGTTTTCACTCAGCAAGTTGTTCGAATCTGGAATGCATTGCCTGAGAAGGTTGTGGAGGCCAATTCGATAACAACTTTTAAAAGAGAGGTAAGCATTTACTTGGGGAGGACGGGTTTACGCGGTTATGGGGAGAGAGCTGGGGAGTGGGATTAAATTGCTCTTTTTAAAGAGCCGGCACAGACTCGATGGGCCGAATGGCCTCCTTTTGTGCTGTAAGATTCTATGATTCTATGATTCTATGTTCTGCTGCTCTTTCACTGACAGTTTCAGCATCATATTGCTGAGGCAACTGCAACAACATGCATTTATATAGCGCTCCTCACGCAGGGCACTTTAGGTCAGACATTGAGAGAATCGAGCGGCAAATCTTAGGCAAGTTTCCTTACTCCACACGCTTAATAATAATCCGCCAAAAAAACAATAATAAAAATTGGTCATTTCAATCCACGACTGTTTGTGGGACACTGCTGTGTGCAATTGGCTGCCACGTTTCGCCCACAAAATGTACAGCCAATTCACTTTGTGAAGCGCTTTGAGACGTCGATAAGATGTGAAAAGCGCTATAACAAATGCGAGGATTATTATTATTATGATTAATGTTGATGACTCACTGCAGTCCTGGGAATGTTGCATAGTCAAAAGTGAGACATAAAAATCTCCTCACAAAAATGTTAACCATCATACAGCACTTTGATATGAGAAGAATGTTTCTCTACCAATGAGCTGACTAGCAATATTCCACATTACTGGGTCATTCAGCTTGTGTCTGGTTGTCAAATCCACCAACAAATCCCTAACAACCTGCCCGCCCCCTTCCATTCAGCGAGCTGCGGTCTGCTCCATGTCTCCCATCCGACCCGCACTACTATCGGTGGCTGGGCTTTCAGTCTCTCTGCTCCGTTCGCCTCGCATCTTCCCTTGCCTCCTTCAAGACGGTCTTAAGTCCATCCTTTTCGATTGTGCCTTCTGCCGCCCTCTCCCCTACACTGCCCCTCCCACTTGCTCGGGTCCCAATCCCTGTGTTCAGGGCCTTGAGATGTCCTCCCAACGTGAACGGTGCGCTATAAATGTAATTTTGTTGTTGTATCTATACACAGTTTCGCCTGTACAATGCATAGTCAATCCACTTAATTCTGTGAAGTGCTTTGAGACGTCTCGACAACGTGATCAAGCCCCATATCCATGCAAGGATTATTATTATAAACTGGTTACTGCATTTGGCAAAACAAAAAGTACTTTGAGGCATTTCAATTTAGTGCACTATGAAAATACGAGTTTATGAGTTCTTTATTTCATTATCTTTCTGCCCTTTTTCCTTGCCCGTTGATGTTTCTGTTAAATCAAGAGAGATTACACATCAAATGAGCTGCTCTAATTGGACTCCATACTGAGCCATTGTGGTTTTCTTTGTTCTCCTCTGACTGTTGGTGGAATGTTAAATGCACCAACACATTATACCTGCTGCTGTGTATGCAGGTATAGACTCCACACTACCCACAATTATTCTGCCCACAGCTTATTCTGCCCAGAGTTATGGCACAAACCAAAAGACTTACAATAAACACTTTTACTTTGTTTTCAGAGTTCCTGAACTGAGTTCTCTCAACTTCAGGTTTTGTGTATTTTCTGTTGATTGGGAATCTTGGACCTCAAAGCAATTGTACTTATTTTATGCAATTAAAATCCTATACTCCTTGTATTTGTTATAGCACCTTATCTAGTCGTTGAGATGTCTCAAAGCACTTCACAAAATATACTATAAAGTGAATTGACTGCATATTTTGTGGGCAAAACACGACAGTCAACTGCGCACAGCAGTGTCCCACAAATAGTCGTGGATTGAGTGATCAAATTATTATCATTTATTTTTGAAGGGATTATTACCCCCAGAAATTGATCCACCAATCAACTAGCATCCAGGTTCCTACTTATAACAACAACAATAACAAAATGACATTTGTATAGTACCTTTCACATCGGGAGGACATCCCAAGGCACTGAATAGTCAGAGTTTTGGATGCAAGCTGGGGGTCAGGATTGGGGAGGATGGAGTGCAGGATTGGGGAGGAAGGAGGGTGAAGCATGGGAGCCCATTGCATGAATGGAATGGGCAGGTCAATAGGCTGTTAGAAGCTTGCAGGGGTAGGGGAGTGAGGCCATGGACGGCTTTGAAGGTGAGGACCAGGATCTTGAACTGTATCCTCTATGTGATGGAAAGCCAGTGGATTTGGGCGAGGATGGGGGTAATAGAATCATAGAATCATAGAATCATAGAATTTTACGGCACAAAAGGAGGCCATTCGGCCCATCTAGTCTGTGCCGGCTCTTTGAAAAGAGCGATTCAATCCCATTGCCCTGCCCGCTCCCCATAGCCTAATAGACCCGTTCTTCCTAAATAAAGATCTAATTCCCTTTTAAAAGTTGTTATCGAATCAGCCTCCACCACCTTTTCAGGCAATGCATTCCAGATTCGAACAACTCGCTGAGTGAAAAAATTTCTCCTCAGCTCCCCTCTACTGCGCCTTGAAACTATTTTAAATCTGTGACCACGAGTCACAGATTCACCCACGAGTGGAAATAGTTTTTCTCTATTTGCCCTGTCGAAACCCCTCATGATCTTATAAACCTCTATTAGGTCTCCCCTCAATCTTCTCTGCTCCAGAGAGAATAACCCTAGCCTATCTAGCCTCTCCTCATAGCTGAATAGGGTCACGGAACCCGGTGCGGAACAGGACACATAGATAATCTGCAGCCTACAATGGGAGGAGTTGGGGAGGCCGACAAGCAGGGAGTTTGGGTAGTTAAGCTTGGATGTTATGAATGCGTGTATGAGAGTTTCGGCGGCCTGCGGTGCGAGACAGTGGGGGAGCCAGGCAATGTTGTGGAGGTGTGGGACACCAGAACAGGTCATGGTGTGGATGTGAGGTAGAAAGGATGGTTGAGGGTCAAACAAGATGCCAAGGTTCCGGACTGGCTTAGTGAGATGGAGTGAGCATCCATGGATGGTGATGCTGACAGCACCTGAGGTGTGGCCTTAGTGTTCCTCATACCCTCCGACCCACCATCAGAGGTTGTGTTTACAGCCACTACACCCCAAAACTCTGCAACACTCTCCCCCAATTCCTCCACCTTGCCCACTCTTTCAAAAACCGCCTGAAAACCTTTCTCTTCATCCATGCTTACCTCCCATCACCTCCCTGGCTCAAAGTCAGGCAAGTTCTGCACTCTGAGATACTACCTTTCATAAGTGCAAGTTGTTGTTGTTCAACTGAAGAAAGTTAGCTCTCATCCAGGACTTGATGGAAGTGGCTATGATGAAGGATCAAGGACAGAGCCCTGAGGAACATCACATGAGATGGTGTAAGTGCCAGAGAAGAAACCGTTTGTTGAGATGAAGTGGAGACAGTGTGAGAGGCAGGATCTGAACCATACAAGTACCAAACCATGCAGTAAACTGAAGCATGTTGAGTAAGGAAACTTGCCTAAGGTTTCTCCCTGCCCAGAAATCGAACCTGGGGTCTCTCGATTCCGAGGCAAGTGCTCTTATCTTAACCACTGCACTACAGGACTTTACGCTATATGTAGTACACCTAAACCCACAAGAACTAGGTTAGTGTTATGATTTGTACAAGATCCACTCACAAGTATCTGCAAGAGAAATATAGTCCAACATAAGGCTGACATTCAGAGCAACAGTTCCATTCTTTCTAAGCAAATATGTGAGTGAATGTTGGCAGAACATTCAACTTGGCACCAAGTCAAGTCTGATCTATCTCCACCCATCTGCTAGTTATAGCTACAACCACTAGAGAGTGCCAAAGAGGGGCCAGGAGCGGAAACCCTGGCTGCTTTTACTCTCCCTAACCCTAAACATGCAAATTCTTTCCTTCAGTGCATTTTTTTTTCTTTTTTCATGTGGATTTTTATCCGCAGTTTAAATGAACACAAGATAAAACACAAAAGACTACATACAACTTCATGCCTTACAGAGGGCTCTGTGGTTAGAGCTCACCAGATAGAAGCAAAGCGGTTACACTCGTTCACTTGGTATTTCATGTTCCAGGGTATGTATGCAAAATTTAATTTACAAAATACTCAGGCAATTTACAGTATATATTCTGTGAAGCACTTTGGGATGTCTCAATGGTGTGTTGAAATGCTATATCAAATGAAAGGATTACTATTAATATTATAAATAATCCTTTCATTTCATATAGAACCTATCATTTTACAATATTTCAAAGCGCTTCAAGAGGAATTAAAAATAGTAAATAATCTTTGCATTGACATGGCTGATTATCGTGTTGTTGAAGGGTCTAAAAATGTATCACAAGATATACTTTAAAATCCAGTGACTGTGTTGTTGTCGCAAACGTGGCACCCAATCTGATGTGAGCAATTGGCTGCCATGTTTCGCTCACAAAATACACAATCACTCCACTTTACAGTATATCTTGTGTTGTGAAGCACTTTGAGATGTCTCAATGATGGGATAAGGCACTACAGCAGATATTAATAATAATCATTTGCGCACCGCATTGTCCCACAAACAGCTATGAAATGAATGACCAATTTTAGTTACTTGAATGTTGGCCAGGACACCGGGAGAAACTCCCTTTTCAAATAGCATTTTTCAAACATCCACCTAAACGGACTCCACCTCCAACAATTAAGCACTCCCCCAGGATTGCATTTAAGCATCAGCCTAGATTATGAAGTCAGTGTCCCTTGAATGTCCCTTAAACCGTGGAGTCCTGTAGCTCAGTAGTTAGAGCACTCACCTTGCAAGTGAGAGATCTGGGTTCAGTTCCAGGTAGGGCAAATCCTTGGGCAAGTTTCCTTACTCCACACTTCTGATAATAATCCCTTGAAAAAAAACCTGATAAATTGGTCATTTCAATCCATGACGATTGGTGAGACACTGCTGTGTGCAATTGGTTGCCACATTTCTCCCACAAATATGTGATCAATTCACTTTACAATATATTCTGGGAAGCACATGGGACGTCTAGAAAACGTGCAAAGTGCTGTACCAAATGCAAGGGTTATTACATTTATGTGAAGTATAGAGATATAGTTGTCTATTTGCAGACAAACTTGACAACCAATCTGTACCGACAGACAGCTGTAATAATAATTATAATAATATAGCCATGAGATAAATGATCAATTTATCTAGGGGATTGTGAACCAGAGCACTAGGAGAAACGTTCTTTTTTTAATAGGAGATTATTAACATCTAACAAGAACAACAACAAATTACACTTATAAAGCGCCTTTCACGTCGGGAGGACGTCAAGGCGCTGCACAGGAGGCGTGTGACCCGAGCTGGGAGGGGAGTGTACGGGGAGGGGTGAAACACGTAGGGGAGGTCGAAAAATTCTGGGTGGAACAAAAGGCACGGTCGAAGAGGAAAGTCTTCAAACTGGCCTTGAAAGAGGAAAGGGAAGAAACGAGACAGAGGGATTGGGGGATGGAATTCCATGGGGTCGGAGCAGAAAAACTGAAGGCCTGGGCTCCGATGGTGGGGCGGTTCAGGCAGGGGACTTGGAGCAGGCCAACTGTTGAACGGAGGGTCCGGGTGGGCTTGTAGAGGGAGAGTAAATTGGTTAAATAGGGCGGGGCAAAGCCATGTAAGGCCTTGAAGGTGAGGACGAGGATCTTGAACTCGATCCTCTGGAGGATGGGGAGCCAGTGGAGACGGACGAGGGTGGGGGTTATATGGTCGCGGAGGCGGGTGTGGGATAATACACGGGCTGCAGAGTTTTGGATGACCTGCAGCCTGTGAATGGAGGAACTGGGGAGGCCGACAAGGAGAGAGTTTCCGTAGTCCAGCCTTGAGGTGATGTACGCGTGCACGAGTGTTTCGGCAGCGTGGGGGGTAAGATAATTGCGGAGCCTGGCAATGTTGCGCAGGTGGAAGTAAGCGGTGCCGGTCAAGGCACGGATGTGGGGGAGGAAGGAGAGTTTTTGGTCGAACATGATGCCGAGGTTCCTGACTGGCTTTGTGAGGTGGAGAGTACAGCCTTGGATGTTGAGGCTGGCAGCGCCCGATGTGCGGAGGCGCTGGCTTGAGCCGATCAGGAGGGCCTCGGTCTTGCTCATGTTCAATTGCAGGAAGTTTTCCCTCGTCCAGGACTCAATGTTGGACAGACATGCTGTCAGAACATCGATGGTCTGGGGGTTGAGGGATGAGGCAGAAAGGTACAACTGGGTGTCGTCCGCATACATGTGGAAATTTACCCCATGTTTGCGGATGACATCGCCCAGAGGGAGCGTATAAATGGTGAAAAGGAGGGGGCCGAGGACAGAACCCTGGGGGACGCCGTGAGAAACTGTGCGGGGGTTTGAGGAAAAACCATTGGAAGATACAAAGTGTAAACGGTGGGTCAAGTAGGAATGGAACCAGTCAAGGACTGTGCCTTGAAGGTTGAGGTGGGAGGAAAGACGTTGGAGGAGGATGGTGTGATCGACTGTGTCGAACGCAGCAGACAGGTCAAGGAGGACGAGGAGGCAAATGGAGCCCTGGTCACAGGCGGTTAGGATATCATTTGTAACCTTAACAAGGGCAGTTTCTGTGCTGTGAATAGGGCGGAAACCTGATTGGAGGGGTTCAAGGAGTGAGTGAGTTGAAAGGAAAGAGCGGAGCTGGGAGGCAACCACTCTTTCAAGGACCTGAACAGACAAATGGGACCTTGGTTTAACATCTCATCCACCTCTAATAAAGCAGCCTTTACACAGCACTGCTCTGCGGCATTAACTAAGTCCGAGGACACAAAGTTTCACTATCAGATGAGTTGCTCAAAAGAGTTCCCTACACCTCAGCCTATTTCAAGGTGGATGCTAAAGATCCCAAGACATTCTCCCAAAAGAGAAGAGAGTTTCTCCCCAGTGTTCCAACCAGTCGTCCAGATATAATTATAATAATAATCCTTGCATTTGATATCGCGCTTTTCACAGCTTATCGACTTCTCAAAGCGCTTCACAGAATGTACTGTAAAGTAAATTGACTGTACATTTGTGGACCTAGCCAATTGCGCACAGCAGTGTCCCACAAACAGTCGTGGATTGAATATGACCTCTTTTAATTATTGTGGATTTTTTTTGGAGGGATTATTATTAGGCATGTGGAGTAAGGAAACTTGCCCAAGATTTCTCTCTGACCTGCCTGGATTCGAATACAGGTCTCACGTTTGTAAGACGAGTGCTCTAATCACTGAGCTGCAGGAGCTCCACATGTTCATCTCACAGCTGCTGTGGGGACTTGTTGGCATGAATGGCTGATTTGTTCGATTATAATAAGAAGACACTACACTAAACAACAATTACCTGTGAAGACCTTTGAGTGACAAGATATGATAAAATGCAAGCTTTTTCTTCAACCAAGCAAAGCAGATTCAAATTTCTTGGAGGACGTAACACCAAAGCCTGACCTTTCTGCACGCAATTGTCACTGATGTGCGCTACCCAGCTTTTAGCATATTATAATAATAATCCTTGCATTGGATATAGAGCCCTATCTCGTTGTGAAGACATCTCAAAGTGCTTCATAAAATATACTCTAAAGTGAATTGACCATGTGTTTTGTGGGCGAAAGAGGGTACCAAATTGTGCACAGCACTGTCCTACAAACAGTCGTGGATCGAGCAACCAACTTATTATTATTTTTTTTTGAAGGGATTGTTATGTCTGGAAAGCTTTCCACCAATCGACTAACGTCAGAACTCTAGCTTGACAAATGATAGGATCCAGGTTTGATTCCTGGGCAGGGCGAAACCTTAGATAAATTTCCTTATTCTACACACCTCTGTTCACCTTAGCAGTAAGCAGGAATCCAGTTGTTAGTCGATTAGCGGATTGCTTTCTGGAGGTAATAATCCCTCAAACAAAATTGGTCATGTAATCCATGACTGTACAGAAAATATAAAGTGAATCTACAGTATATTCTATGAAGTGCTTTGAGATGTCTCGGTAATGCACTATATAAAAATGCAAGGATTATTATAATTCACTGTAGAGAAACGGAGTGGACTGGCTGGATCCGTGGACTATTCTGTCTGAAATTTTAACTTCTGTAATATCAAGTCTTATTTTCATTATTATGCTAATGATGGCGTCCTGTAGCTCAGTGGTTAGAGCACTCGCCTTGGAAGCGAGAGACCTGGGTTCAATTCTAGACAGGGCAAAACCTTGGGTAAGTTTCCTTACTCCACATGCCTAATAATAATACCCCAAATAAAACAATACAAAATTTGTCCTTTTCAATCCATGACTGTTTGTGGAACACTGCTGTGCGCTGTGTGCGTTGTGTGCGTTTCGCCCATAAATATACAGTCAATTCACTTTACAGATATTCTGTGAAGCGCTTTAAGACATCTAGAAGACGTGTAAAGTGCTATATCAAATGCAAGTATTATTATTATAACATTTTATTGTTTTGAGCAAAAATGTTAGAAATTATCTGGAATAACTTTGAGTGTATATTTTTTGCCTCTCAAACCACAATATTATCTGCATTAAATCTGGGGGTATGAAAGAGTGAAACCAATATACAGAGCTTCAAAACCTAAACAACTTTGGTGCCTAATGGGGTAGATTGTGGAACTCTGATTACAAGCAAACAGAAGAGAAGATTGCAATACCTACTGTAAAACAGGCTTCAGCAAAACCCAACAAAGAGTATTCACAATGCAATAAACCCAGGAACAAAGAGATTTTGGGGCGTTTCACTGTCATTTCTCCAACCTCAAACCAATACTGAACCAGCATTGCAGCACGCCTGAAGATCCAACACTCTCTCGTAGCTTTTTGAAAGAAAACATTCAGGAAGCCACTTTGTTCTACCACAAAATACACACAGTCGCATCACTTTACAGTATACCCTGTGAAGCGCTCTGAGATATATAATAGAATAATAATCCTTGCATTTGACATGGCGCTTTCACATCTTATCGACATCTCAAAGCGCTTCACAGAATATACTGTAAAGTGAATTGACTGAATATTTGTGGGCAAAACGCGGCAGCCCATTGCACACAGCAGTGTCCTACAAACAATCATGGATTTAAATGACCAATTTTATTATTGTGTTTTGGGGGGATTTCGCCCTGATCTGCCTAGATTCGAACACAGGTCTCACGCTTGTAAGGCAAGTGCTCTAACCACTGAGCTACAGAAGCTCCACAAATGTCTCAACAAAGTGATCAAGCGCAAGGATTATTATTTTTACTGAGAAATAAGGAATCCAAATATGGGGTCGCAGATCCCAGTGCAAGAGAGGACATGCAGAGTTTTGGATGATCTGCAGCTTGTGGAGGAAAGAGTTGGGGAGGACAACAAGAAGGGAGTTGTACTCTCTTCTTTCTGTTTGACTTTGCTCCTGTGCTTTATATCTGCTATATCTGTATTCTATTGTCTATTTCTGTATAATCTTGCATAATGCCCATATCTTTTGCATTGATAGCATTCTTTTCATCCTGAAGGACATCTCCTCATACGATGTTCTCATAATCCGCATTTGCCACATTTGTCCATTCTCGCTCTTGGCCTGTATATTCTCTCACTCACTTTGTTGGACATTGTGCACAAACTGGCTGCCACATTTTATCCACAAAACACACAGACACTACTCTTTACAGTTACATCCTGTGATGTGCTTTGGGACGCCTACCAGCTGCAGTAGGAAGGGTTACATTGGCTCCCCCTAGTGTTCTATATATAATAATATTAATTAACCCTTGCATGTGATACATGCCTTATCATATCATTGAGATGTCCCAAAAACACCTCAAAAAGGTGTTCCTGAAAATTAATAGGATTTAGATAATTTGATGATAAAGTAAGCAAGAATTTGTATTTTTACAGCACCTAATCACATTGAAACATGATGTACATGAAAATACCATATGACTTTTTATAGGTAAACAGAGTAAACTAGGATTCAAATACACAATTTCTGGTCCAGATAATATATATTTTTAATTCTTGCATTTTGATGTAATAATAATAATCTTTGAATTATCACATCGCTGAGAAATCTCAAAGCGCTTCACACAATATATCGTCAAGTGGATGTACTACTGGGTACTTTGTGGACAAAATTTCTCCCGACATGAAAGGCGTTATGCAAATGTCATTTTGTTGTTGGTTGTTCTTGTTGTTGAAATGTAGTAACCAAACATATCACATTATGCAGAGGTCTCAAAGCGCTTCACATGCTTGTTACTGGCAAGTGTAGGGACTGTTTATCTGTAGGCGAGTACAGTAGCTAATTTGTGCAGGTGCAAGAATATGTGAAGATGCACCTCCTCAGATAAATACTGTAAGTTAAATTTTTGCAGGTGCAGTCACCCAGTTAAATATGTCGAAACAATCTTTGAGAACTTAGTCTACATGGTCCAAAGATTTTATTCCCTCATCGCACCGTTACTGTGTTAATTTTTTAAAAATCTAGGTATAAAAAGGGAACTTAGTCGATTGGCGAGTTACTTTCCGGGAGTAATAATGCCCTCAAAAAGTGGTAATAGGAATTTGGTCACTCAATCCACAACTTATTTGTGGGACACAGCTGTGTGCAATTGGACATGTTTTGCTCACAAAATATACAGTCAATTCACTTTACAGTATATTATGTAACGCTCTTTGAGACTTCTCAACAATATGATAAGGTGCTATGTAAAAGGATTATTATTATTACTATGGAGTCCTGTAGCTCAGTGGTTAGAGCACTCGTCTTACAAAAGTGAGTCCTGTGTTTGAATCCAGGCAGGTCAGGGCAAAACCTTGGGCAAGTTTCCTTACTCCACACGCCTGATGATAATTTTTTGGACGGATTATTAATGCAAATATACTAAGGATTAACAGAAAGGAGAGCTAAACAGGGCGACCAAAACCCACAGAGTAAGTTCACAACTGTCTTCAGTAATACAGTATTAATAATACTAGACCTTGCATTTGATACAGCACCTTATCATATCGACAAGACGTGTGTCTCAAAGGGAGATGGGGAGAGAGAGCGTGATACTGTGCTGCCTTTCCTGATTCATGAGCGCTTCTAAGATCGTGGAGAAAACAGAGATCTGGAAGGAAATTCTGATCAAAACATTCCTTAGACGGCTTGAGGCAGCCAACTGGAGATGGTGACCAACAGCTGGCATTAAATTCACATCTGTTCAACTACAACCCAAAAAAAATCCTTGGTGGCATCATCGGTATGTTTTAAATGATGTGGGTTGCAAGAGATTAATGCATGCCTCTGTCCAGGTTTGGTGCAATATAATCTACTACAAAAATAATACTCCGTGTTTAATGTTATTTCTGACCCACAAGGTTGCATATCGTCACTCCGTGACTGTTTATTTCAAGATTTCAAGATCCTCACACTTGTATTTAAATCTCTCCACTCCTCTACACCTCCCTGCCTCTCTGACCTCCTCTCTCCTCATAACAGTTCCCGTCACCTTCACTCTACCGGATCTGACCTCCTGCTTGTCCCCCGAATTCTCTGCTCCACCATCGGCGGCCGTGCCTTCAGCCACTACACCCCAAGGCTCTGGAACTCCCTTCCACACTCCCTTCACCTCTCCCCTTCCTTTCCTATTTTCAGGTCTCGACTAAAGATCCTTCTTTTCGACAGCGCTTTCAGGTACCTTCTTCTCCCGTCGTCCCCCCGGCTTGGCCCCGGGATCCATTATTGTGAAGCGCTCTGAGACGCCGTCTGGTGTGGAGGGCACTATATAAATCCAAGTTGTTGTTGTTTATGAGACACTGTTGTGCGCAACTGGCTGTGGTGTTCTGCTCACAAATTACGTAGCCCAAACCACTTTACAGTACATCCTGTGGAACGTTTTGAGACATTTTGGTGATGTGATAAGGCACTATATCAAATGCAAGGATTATTATTAAGTTTCCTCGCAGAAACCCATTAGTTGCCCTATTCCCTGCTCCTTCCCCTCGAGATCTCAAGGGCTGCAGCAACACAACATCCCGAAAAGCATGGAAATGTTCTAGTTACCTCACCGCGGACTGTAAAGTAAACAATTTACCAACATTTCGCAAACTGCAATGATGTGAGTTGACGCAAAAACCAATCTTGAAAAAGCCAGTCTTATCAAGATGAGAAAATTATCTGATGGGAACCAGGTGGCCAAATTGATCGTTCATTCATTCATTCATTCATTCATTCATTCATTCATTCATTCATTCATTCATTCATTCATTCATTCATTCATTCATTCAATAATCACAACAACTTGTATTTCTATAGCACCCCACACCCAGGGTTAGTGTTCCAGTTAGTGTAAACTGTATTGTAGGCAAAACGTGGTAGCCAACTGCCCACAAACAGTTTTTGTTTGGGAGATTATTGCTCCCAGTAACTTTGCAGTATATCCTGTGAAGAGCTTTGATACATCTCAATGACGTGAAAAGGCACGATATCAAATGCCAGGAGTGTTTTTATTATTATTAATCTCCCCGCTGAATATCTAAGGTTCAATACAGGCAGCAAAGGCAAGTTAAATATGCTATAAAACAACCTTCTTCATTATCTCCTCCTCTCTGAGTTTAAGCATTAAAGGTTCCAGTTCTGTATCAGTAAACTGGATTGTGTGTGTGTGGGGAGTGTTTTTAATTTAAAAAAAACACTGAAGTGTGGTTGTGTGGGTTGTGGGGGTGGGGAGAAGTGCCTTTGGTTGTTGCATATTTAGGGCAAAGCGTGTTTGTACACAGATCAAAATGGTTTCTGTGTAATTGAAAGAAATTGCTCTCTCTCTCCCTCATAGCTTCTCCTCCGCTTTCTAAAGCCTGCAGTTTAATCTGCCTGTATTAGGCAGAACATTAGTTGGATGCAATAATAAAAGTAATACTTCTTGCATTTGATATAGCGCATTATCACATCATTGAGACGTCTCAAAGCTCTTATAGAATATACTGTAAAATGGATAAACTCTATATTTTGGGAGCGAGACGCAGCAGCCAGTTGCTTATAGTAATTGTACAAATATTACATTGAGTGCACAATTTTGTTTTAGGGTTATTACAGAAACTGCCAGATGAGAGATCAAATTGATAAAAGACATCGATGCATTTTAATTGTTGCCCTGGATTCTTGGGGAGACAGGGAGAGAAAAGAGCAAAGTTAGTTTATTTTTCAGGATCATTTCTCGGACTAACTAAAACAGGTGGGTTGCCCTTTATAAGTAAATATTCTTTTGGAGAGAGGGAGTGAAGTGTTTCACACAGAGTGGAGCTGACGATAAAGGTTGATGATGTACCGTTTGCCTTTCAATCTTGAGGAGACGACTTCAAACAATGTACGATATCTTGTTCACTTAAAGATAGCACCTAAAATGTTACCTCTTTTCGGTTTAAAGACTTGAATGCAACACATATAAGTGTTGGAGGTTGTATGTGACTCTGACCTTTTGCGACAATGTTTGCTACAAAAAGGACAATTCCGTTGCACGTTGGCCCAAGGTTATGAAGGCAAGTTACTTAAGCAAAGAATGTCGATGCTTCTAAATGTCTAGGGGATTCATTCATTCATTCAACTAAGCTAAAGAAAATAATTTTCCACTGAAACCAATATGATAGTAAATAATAATCTTTACCCTGCGTTACAGACCTTTTTTGCATTGTTTAGGACGTCTCAACGCGCTTGGCAGGAACACACTGTAAAGGGTATATTTTTGTAGGTTAAGGACTACAAATGACTGGTAAAACTTTGGCAGTGAATTCAGAGAGTTTCAGTCGTTAACATGGGGTTTTGTTATTTATACTGTAACCAGATTCACCAGGAATAAGAAGTCTGCAAATTTGACCTGCTGCTGGCAGTTTCGGACTAATTTGTGGTAGCCATTTGCTGTAAATAATCTTATTTTTGATTTACTATTTTATACCTCAGCAATAAAAGTAAAAATAATCCTTGCATTTCATAAAACGTTTTATCACGTCGTTGAGACGTCTCAAAGCACTTCACAGAATATATTACAGAGTGGGTTGACTGTGTATTTTGTGGGTGAAATATATCAATCAAAGGGACAAAGTGCAGTAAACACAACCAATATTTGTTTCTATCGTAGAGTAGTGACTCTACTAGTTTAATGGACAAACAGTCACTGATGACAGTCACAGTCTTTTCCAGCACCTTTGGACGTGAAAGGTGCTGTACAAGTGTCATTTTGTTGTTGTTAATTTTGTTGTTGATGAGAGTATTCAAGTTGGAAGCGGTTTGATGTAAGAAGAACTTACAGCCTTCAGCCTGTCAGCCTGTCAGCCTGTCAGCCTTCCAAGAAACATAAACTTGCAGGTGCCAACTGTACATGACATATTTGGGGGAGAGGGGCGTAGCTTGTGCTATAGCTATGCTTTTCAGGGGTAATTATCCCTTTAAATAATAATAATTTAGTTACTTAATCCACAAATGTTTGTAAGACACTTGTTGCTGCATTTCACCCCTGTAAAATATACTGTCAGTTCACTTTACAGTATATTCTGTGAAGCGCTTTGGGAAGTCTCAATGCTGTATCAAATGCAAAGATTACAGTACCTGTAGTGGTATTTTTGTTACTGTATTAAACTTATTGAAGTTACCTTTGGATCCAGACATCCTGTGCAACATTACACAATGGATTTTCAATTCACAACTTTTGCATAGACCACTTCAAATTAGAAAAACAATATCAAATGGGAGGGCAACAGGATAGGGGATTACATAAAATAATAATCCTCACATTTGACATAGCTCCTATCAAAGTGCTTCACACGGTTTTACCGTAAAGTGTAGTGACTGTATATTTTTGTAGATCTGTGGGGCAATGGGGTCGTGTGGAGGGAAAAACAACAACCGGACGCAAATGGCCAGTTCTGTTGGCTGTGCACATGTTACCCCCATGTGTTTTTTTTTACAGAGTGGACTGACCAACAACTGTAAGAATGGTGATGATTGTATTTAAAAGTACTTAGTTGTATTGTGTACAAGGGTTTAACTGCAGAGAGACGTTCAGAGGATCAGAGTGTTTCAGCGCCATCATTTTCACGGTAGATGATGATCCATCATGGCCATGTTCGTTGTGACACCTTCTGTCATATGGATGGAGGGCGGTGGAGGGAGTTACCGACGTCAGACGCATCCCCAACAGAAAATAAAAATTCATTGTAAGAAAGTAAAATGAGGAGGGTAACAGGACCTTGTGATCACTGGGCCTGTACAATCCTATGCTTCCATTCTCAGAGTGGGCAACGCCTTCTCTGGAGGTGTTGTTGGCAGATGGTGGAGTGGGATATGTGGGTGAACCCGCCCCCAGGGCCGGATGCATTCAGTGTGTGGAGCTGAGTGTTAAAGCTCCTCCTGTTAGTTGGCTGAGTGAGTTTGCAGCAGCCAGAGCCTGTCACAAACCCTGTCTGACTGTCAGCCTCACCAGGGCAACATGAAGCTGCTGAAATATCTCTTCATGTTGAAATGCTGTTTAAGTAAGTACTCTCGGAAATAAATCGCGATGTGGAAAATACCCGAAAAGGAAACATATGCAAGTTTTATGGGGTAAGAGCTGGGGAGTGGGACTAGCTGGTGGCACTTTCAATGAGCCGGCTCAGGCACGATGGGCTGAATGGCCTCTTTCTATGCTGTAGGATTCTATGATTCTACATACCAGCCCAGTCGCTGGCTGTAGGAAAATTGCTGTTGAAATTCAGTCAGATATGGGGATAATTTTTACTGGAGTAAAATGCAAAGTAGTGGATTTCTCTCCATCCTGCAGCACTGGAGAGATTGGTGTAGAAATTAATATTTGGGCTTGTACATATATTTACACATGTCGTATTTGCGTCCATTAATATTTACTTACAGTATATATGAGTCCTATAGCATCAGGGAAATTGATTATGCAAAAAGTTACATATAATTTGGGGCAATTAATATTTGTACATATAGATATATTTACACATTTTTCCCACAAAACATACAATAAATTCACTTTACAGTATATTCTGTAAAGCTCTTTTGGGCGTCTTAATAATGTGATAAGGAGCTAAAACAAATGCAAGTATTATTATATCATATTATTATTTTATACATTTTGTATTTTACATTAATTAATATTTGCTTAGTATTAAAATGAAGCACAGGCATTACACTTAACACTTTCCTTAGACGGGAAAGGATCTATATCAAATCCAAGACATTTAAATTTTATTATTAATAATTAGTGTGTGCAAAACTTTCAAATGACTGGATATTAACTTCTTGTGGAAGAGAAAGGGACGAGTTTGTGTGTAGTGTATACAGTGAGGGTGTGTACGTATATTTTAGGGGAATTTTGTGATGAAAATTGTTTAACGCAATTATTTTCTTTCTCTCTCTCTGTCTCTCCTCTCTCCCTCTCAACAGGTCTTTCCAGGGCATCATCATTGATCTTACAACCAAATGTCAATAAGAAATTGGAGCTCATAGGCAGCCGTACTGAACTCATCTGTAACCTAAAGGGAAAATCATTAGCCGAACTGGAACTGTTTTGGTTGAAAATGGCGGAGGACGGCAGCCCCGAATTTGTGATCTCTGCCAGTGTCCTGAATAAGATCGTCCGAGGGAAGTCCATAGATGACCGTTACACCGTCACCAGAAGCCAGTTTCACGGTTCCTTCAGTTTGATGATAAGCAATTTGGAACACTCTGACTCCGGCACCTATCACTGTCTGCTGCCCGAGAAACACCTTTGGGGAAGTGCAATCCAGCTCACAGTGGGTTAGTGGCCTCTCTCGTCACTTGCAAAGCTTTCAAAGTTAGCAAAGCAAAACAAGAAAATCCTTACGCTGGTTCAGACCAGGCATTGAGCTCCATTCCAGGGCAAGTGTGTGTGTGTGTATTTGTGCATATGTTTGTGTGTGTGTGTTTGAGTGTGCGTGTATTTGTGTGTGTGTGTATATACTGGGTGGGGAGATGCTGAGAGTTAGATTCATATCCAAGGAACATGCGTTGAATTCACAAAACAAGTCAAACCACTTTGCAGTGTATCCTGTGAAGCGAATTGAGACATCTCGATGACTTGGTAAGGCGCTATATCAAATTGAAGGATTATTACTATTATTATTTTATGCAACTAACTACGCTTTTAGAAACATCTGCAACATCTAGAAACATCGCCTTAAAGAAATGGTGTGAAATTCAGCGGTGCCTGTGGGTTCAGTAACTTTGTTGTGCCATGTGTACAAAAAAACTTCCCAATGCAGATAATCAATGCACTTTGACTTACATGATAATGATAATCCTTGCATTTGATACAGCGCCTTATCACATCGTTGAGACGCCTCAAAGCGCTTCACAGAATATACTTTAAAGTGAATTAACTGCATACAGTTTAAGGACAAAACGTCGCAGCCATTTGCTCACCGTAGTGCCCCACGAACACTTGTGGATTGAGAGAGCAAATGATGATAATTATATATTTTTTAAGGGATTATTACAGCTGATTTCTATCAGTTCAGTCACCCCCACCATTTGCTTCAAGGTTCGATTGAATTCTTTCGATAACTTACTCACTTTTGCCATTCATGTATCAGTGTGAACCATTACTGGTGGCGAGAGAGCATTCATATCTCAGGTGTCCTTAGCTTCATATTGATGGCTTTGTAAGTGCTAGTTTTCTTTTTTGTTGTTAGACGGGTAGTTTATTTTTGAAGGGTGGTGGTGGGAGGAGGTTGCAAGAGGAAGAAAATATTTACGTAAAAGCAAAGCAACAGACCTCGGAGAAAACAATGTCCCGTTTCATCTCAGTTACAGAGATACAGAAAGTGACTTCACCGCCTACGACAATTCGACGCAGATATTACCCCAGGAAACCCAAGATTCCCAAGAAAACCAAAGGTAAGATTGGCTTGGAAACTGGGTTTGTAAATGCCATCTCCATACCATGCCTCATTCTCCAGCAAAGCTCGATTGTTCAGTGCTGGTGAGCCAGCCAATCCATTCCTCTCCTTCACGTGCACATTTAACTCTAAGAAGGAGGCAGTACATTTTACCCCTGACCATTGATATAATAATAATAATTATAATAATAATAATAATAATAACAACAGCAACAGCAACAACAGCAGCTTGGCTGGCTCATCAGCATTGAACAATTCTGATCTGGATAATTAATATTATTATTATGTTATTGCAGTTTAAATCTATGAATATCTGTTCAGCATTGGAGTAATTTGAGACATAACATATAGTAAGTGTGGTATACTTGGAAGTATACTAAGACTCCCAATTGTGTTGTACACTGATCCTTACAGAATTAATAGCTGTCAACATCTCTGTTATTGTAGCACAAGACTTCCAGGGTGGTAGAAGATGGATTAGATGGATTTTTTTTGTCTAGGTGTGTTCCTATGTTACTTTTCTTTATATACAGGGTGAATCAAAAGTCCTTAGGCGGTGAGGTTCAAACTCCATGCCATGTACATGTACACATATCAACACAGTGACAAAAACTTTCACGAACGCAATGATAGCCATTTTCTGTAATAGCTGCTCACTCTAAGAAATTAAAAAATGATATGAATCAATAAGTAAAACTAAATTTGAAAAAAGTAAGGACTTCTGATTCACCTGATATTTGAGCATCATAAAATAGATACTTTTTGCAGGAGGTTAGATTTTGTTGTCCTATTTATTATAATAATATTAATTATTATTATTATTATATTAGTGGTTGAGTAAAATGTACTGCCTTCTCATTGAAGTTAAACTTACATGCCAAGGATGGGAATAGGAACATTTTGAATATGTTCGTATCATCGTTCACAAATCGGGTTCGGAGTGAGTTTTACTGCCGTTGAGAGTCAATATGAAATTATGCAAAGGATTTGATTACAACATTAAAAAAATGACATAAATTAGCCCCCTGTATGTTTTTTCAATTGGTCCTTTTAAACAAGCTTGTTTCAGCTAATTCCATGCCTTGATAGATCACTCTGTTTTAATGCTACACTCTCCAGCCTTTTATAAAGCATCAGGAAGAGGATTTTAAAAATAATAATTTCAATATTACTTCAACATTTGCTCTTTTTTATTAAAAAAACTGAGCATTTGTTTTGTCCAAATAATAACCGCCATCCGGAGAGACGGCAATGAAGTCACATAAGGCTGTTAGTTCTCTTTGTAAGAGAAGGAAGTTGTGATTTGCTGGTTTTAAATGCCCCATTTTATGATTTGTTTCGACCCACAGTCACACTTTACCTGTGAAGTGCTGTGAGACGTCTTAATGACATAATAAGGCATTACTGTATATCAAATGCAAGGATTATTATTTCTGTATCTACACCTAATTGTCCCAGCCAACTCTGCCAAATAAATTCATCATTCACTCCATGGCTCAACTGGGGCAAACTGACAACAACAACAACTTCGATTTATATAGCGACCTTTGCCTGCAAATCACTGTCTCTTGGCAGCAATTTCCTCCACAAAATACAATGTATACTGTAAAGTGGAATAACTGTATTTTGTAGGCAAATAACTTTACCCCTGTCGCACCAGCAACTCCATTAGTCTCACTGACACTAAGGATCTGTACCCAGTACACACATACTGAGCGTTTCTCTGAAATATAAATATAACAACCTTTTTGCGGATATGATTTGAGTAAAACAACCCACGGATAACGGATTGTGAGGGGGAAACGTAAATACACATAAACATTTCCCTTATCAACAAACAAACCCATTGAAGAATAATCTCAGCAGTTTGGCTGAAGCAATGCAGTTCTACACACGGTAACTGTTCCAATCCCTGACCTTTCCCCACTGCTCAGCAATGCACTGCAGTTGCTTCTACTTAAAGGTGAAACTCATTGACATGTTATTGTACCCCCGACTCATTCCTCGCACAATGAAAGGGCAATTTTTGTTCTTTTGTTTTGACGCGAACGTTATTTCAGTGAGCGAGTAGTAAATCTACGGAACAGGTGCCGTAAAGAAACAGTGGAAGCAGAAAGTCTTGATTCTTTCAAAAGCAAATGAGATAGGTTTCTGTTAGGATATAATAATATCTCAGGATACAATAATGTATACAGTTTGAGACATGACATGTGCGTGTGATTGCCAGGATGGTGGAAGACGAACTGGATAGACCTTGGTCTCCTTACATCTTGCAATCCCTTGTAAAAAAAGTACCATGGTAATGGTGGTAGTACTACCACCTTTGCCATGGTACTTTTTTACAAGGGATTCCTATGATTCTTTGAACTCCGAGTGACTGAGTGGAGGGTGTTCTTGCAAAGGGGATTGATCAGTTTGGAAAGTCAGTCATGTGCATCTAATGTGTTTAGGATGAAGTGCTTTCAATTGAAAAATAATTGTGCTTCAAATTGGTTGAGACTAAACATTAGCTGTAGAATTTTGCACAGTAACAGATCCTCAATAACATTTTTCTCAGTAACAGATGTAGGGAAAAGGCAAGGTTTTTTTGTCGGTGTGACGGGCAAATAATAGATATATATATATTACACTCCTTGTATTTGATATAGCGCTTCATCGTGACTTCAAATTATCTCAAAGTGCTTCACGGAATATACTGTAAAGTGAATTCACTGAATATTTTGTGGGCAAACACGACAGCCAATTGCACATAGCACTGTCCCACAACCAGTCAAGAAATGATTGAGAGCTCTGATATAAACAGTTCCAGGCTGTATTGGTTGGTTACATACTGTTGCTGTGTTCCCCAAATAGGAGTGCTAGTCCTATACTAAAATGTTGAATACCGCAGCTCTTTAGAAAGTGGACTATGGTCTACTGTACAAAGCCTTGTGTTCAAATCAATAATTCAGATCATTTTTGTGTTCAAATGTACTCACTCCCCGGCACCTCCCTGCCTGTCCGACCTCTGCACTCCCCCAATCCACCATCTGGAACCTCAGCTCAACTGGCACTGGCCTCCTGCTCGTCCCTCGCACCCTCGGCCCCACCACCGGAGGTTGTACCCCCAAATTCTGGAACACTCTCCCTCAATCCATCCATCCATCCATCCATCCATCCATCCGCCTTGCCTTCTCTCTCCACTTTCTTCAAGTCCCATTTGCAAACCTTCCTCTTTGACTGTCTTACAGCCCCACCCTACCCCCACCCCCGGCTTAGAGTCAGGCTCCGTCATTCTTGACCCAAAGATGGTTTGATATAACGCACAGGATTTGTTTATTGCATGTCAGCCTGACTCAGTTGGTAGCGCTCTCGCCTATGAGCCAAACAATTGCGGGGTTCAAACCCCACGATAGGATTTGGAATCACACAGGCTAATCTGACACTCTAGTGGGGGAATGCTGGTTGTCGGAGGTACTGTCGTTTGGATGAGACATTAAACCCAGGTCCGATCTGCCTGTTCAGGTGGACATTACAGATCTCATTGAACAATTCCAAAAGAGAGTTTTTCCTTCCCGGTGTCCTGGCTAACAATTCACAAAATAAACGTGGTCACTCAATTCATGGCTGTTTGGCAGACATTGCTGTGTGCAAACCGGCTATCTTGATTTACCACAAAATACACAGTCACTACAATTTATAGTCATTCCTGTAAAGCAATTTAGAGACATCTTCTTGACAGGAAAAGGGCTGTACTATATGTAAAGATTATTACTATTCTTATTATGTTATTACAGTTTAAATCAATCTGCAGAGATAATTTCTAAATGGTTTTCAGTAATGGTCAGCTAGACCAATAACACTACCACTTTACCTATCATAATAATAATCATAATAATCATAATAATAATCCTTGCAGTTGATCACATCTTATCACGTCTTCTAGACATCTCAAAGCGCTTCACAGAATATAGTATAACGTGAATTGACTCTATACTTGTGGGCAAAATGCAGCAGTCAATTGCACACAGCGGTGTCCCACAAACAGTCCGGGATTGAAATTACAAATGTTATTATTGCTTTTATTTGAGGGATTAGTATCAGGCATAAGTATCTGGAGTACGGAAACTTGCCCAAGATTTCACCCTGCCTGGAATCGAACCCAGGTCGCTCGCTTGTAACCACTCTAACCACTGAGCTATAGAACTCCGCAGGACTAAGAATGGATGTTACATTTCTTTAATATATTTGAGCTTCCTAAAAAATTATTATTATCTATTTATTAATATTATTATTATTTCAGAGCTCAGCTGTGGCTGGATGGTCTGGGGCTCACTCCTCATGGTCATTGTCTTGTTGCTGATTTCCATTACTACCGTTGTCATCTATCGACATACACGTAAGTTAATGTACTCTAGGGACGTCCTCCCGGCGTGAAAGGCACTATACAAACGTAATTTTGTTGTTGTTTTGTATGCTCAGAATTGATTCGAACATAACAGCCCAGAAACAGGCTATTCAGCCCAACTCGTCCACGTAATCCTTTCTCTCTTATCCCTATCTCCTATCTCCCTCATTTAGTGTTAAGTCCTATAAATCGCTATAGATCATATAAATCACTTTGACTGTTAACCTTCATTTTAATTCGCTGATAAAAGCAATGTGAATTTGTAACCCATTGCATTTATTTATCCTATTCATTCACTCTAAATAGCTTTGGAGTTAGAATAGATTTTCCCACTCTTAGCCTATTCAGCACTGTTAGGTACCTTAAGATGTCTTCTTGACATGAAAGCCGCTGTACGCCTAAACTCATAGAATCATAGAATCATGCATTGTGCCTGCTCTTTGAAAGAGCTACCAACTAGTCACACTCCCCCACCCTTTCCCCATAGCCCATAAAAAAAATTCCATTCCGTTTTGAAAGTTATGATTGAATCGGCTTCCACCACCCTTTCAAGGAGTTTATTCCAGATCGTAACCACTCGCTGGGTTCTTTTGCCAATTATCGTGAACCTGTGACTTCTGGTTAATGACCCGCCCGCCCGCCGATGGTAACAGTTTCCCCATAATTACTCTTTTGAAACCCCTCGCATTTGTTGTCTCGTAAATAGCTGTGGTAAGGCCAGCAGCCTGTGCGGTGCTGAGATTGCTACGTTTCTAACAAGAGCAATGTTTGACTTTCCTTTCTAGATCGTCGGAGGCGATGCCCCCACCATTTTCGGAAGAGGTCAGTGTTGTGAAAATCTCTAACTTGTTACCGTTATAGCTGTGGGAAAAGAATGAGGGAGTGGGACTAATTGGAAGAGGTGAGACACAGGCATGGTGGACCGAATGACCTCCTTTTGTGCTGTAGGATTTTATGATTCTATTATTCTATAAATATTTGTTTCTGATAGAACCAAAAACCTATTATAGTAAGTGTTGTGAGACCCTACCCCACATTAAGGGCACTATATAAGTTCAAGTTCATGTTGTTCAGAGATCAGCTGTACATTTCTTTGGGAATACATTTTGTTTGAATTGATGTTTTAACAGATTGAAGATATATTTTAGAAGTAGGGGAAATAGAGGAGGTAGGGGTGGTGGGGGGATTATTTGGAGAAGTTTCTTATTCTCGAGAATAATTTGCATCACCTAAAATGTAAGATTTTGCTAAATTTGGCAACGTTCTTGAACTAAGTCTTAATTTTAAAAATGGTTCTTTTTAAGAACGGCAGAAAGCCAATCTCCACATGAAGACTTTTATAAGAACTGGTTCCAAAATTAAGACTGAATTGAAGAATTCCCCAGCCTTGCATTACTGTAATTATTTATATTCATTCATTTATTAATTATGAATTGATTGATTGTTTCAAGAATTCGTTGCCACATTTTACCCACAAAATATACGATATACTATATTACAGTATTACAATACACTGTAATTCACCTTTACAGTATATTCTGTGAAGCGCTTTGAGACGTCTCTATATCAGGCGCTATATCAAATGCAAGAATTATTATTATTATCTTAAATTTTAAGGCAATTATCGTAAGGCAAAAGCTGTACCTGTTTGGCGAGTGACCACTTTGTGTCACTGTCAATAATTGTCCTCGTTACAAAAGAACCGGATCACAAATATAACAGACTCTTTGTACTTTCTGCCCCCTTCCCACCGAGAATACATATATTATTATTTATTTACACTGCTGTCATCCTACATAGTTTATACCTCTTTGATGCAGTTTCCAAGTTGATTTGACACTAAAAGTGTAGTGCAGCTTGTGTGAGAGAGAAAATGACAATGATTTTATCTGGAACTAGTTATGAAGCCACCTCCAGGAGAGAGTTTCAGGTAAGAATCAATGTCACTGCAGTTGCACACCTCCAGTCGCAATCCAGTAACGTTGACTTGTATCATTATTCTCTAGTGCATTTCATGAAATCTCAGCATATAATTGAATAGAGTACGGTGGTGCGATAGTGGGGAAGCAATAAGTGTGAGCCCAATGAAAACCTAACAATTAAGCGCTTTGAGACATGCTCCCAATATGAAAGGCACTGCATGAATGTAAATTGTATTTTAAATTGTATTGTATGTATGTGGTATCTTAAAAACAAAGTTATTTGCAATGGGTAGCAATGCTAGTACCAAGCAAATCACTCCCAGCAGATCTAGCGATTGAAATCCGGGGACCTGGTAAACCATGCGGTCTCCCTGCCATTCGTTAGTACTTTTTGTCTATTTGTTTAATTGTCTCACCGATGCCCCTGTCTATTTTCTTTATATTGTTTTTTAATTGGATGGTTCCCTGTGTTAGATTTCAACCAAACTCAATTAGTAGCATTTGCGTTTCTTGCAAGCTCAACATAGTGCAGTCTGACGTTCCTTTGCAGTGCTTGGGGAGAGCTATATGGATACCTCTCAGGACATTGTATCTGTGTGTAAACCAGTGGTCACTTTTATCTGAATAAACGTCACTGCTGCTCTTGCCAATCATTATTAGGAAGCACTTTAGAGTATTTTGACAGGATCGGGCACTGTTTACAAATTATACTAACAATTCAACAATAATTCTGACATGCATCTCTACACTGGAGCAATACAATACATCGTGGTTTTATAAAGGGCATTTCACATCAGGAGGATGTCTCAAAGTACTCAACTTTGCTGTATGGACACCCGAGGAGAGGGTGATATGTGTTCGTGGGGACAATATATATTGTTAAGTCAAACCACTGGCTTCATACAGTTAATGTTTACTTCAAATAATAGTTCTTACTTTGGGAAGGAAAATTAGTGGTAGAATGGGAAGCAAAGATAACAACAGCACCTTTCACATAAAGGACATGTCTCAAAGCACTGAATGGGAACAGTTAGAAGTAACCCCAATGTTATTTTGGAAACTGATTTGCACCAGCTTGTGGGACACAGCCAGCAATAAGATGAGGAGCCAACTAATCAGTATCTAGGGGGTGAATTTTAAACTTTTAACTGTTGTACGCAATTTGGCTGCCGCGTTTCGCCCACAAATATAGTCAATTTTCCTAGTCTCCCTCCTCCTATCCCGAACACTCCCCCACTGCTCTGGTCCCTATCTGACTGTTCAGTGCCTTGGGACATCCTCCCAATGTGAAAAGCGCTATATAAATGTAATTTTGATTGATTGATTGATGGATTGAATTTTGATGATGAGGGAATAAGGAATTTCATCGAGAAATTCCAAAAAGTAGACACCAATTTCCAACATTTTGTGTAACGGCAATGAAGATTGCTTGATTTATACTTAGTAAAGCGGCAATGAATTTTTCTGTGGCTCAACAATGGAGCCAACTAGTGCCAACTAGTGCGTTTAAGCAATTAAATTAGTAATTTAATTGCTTAAACGCAAAAGATTTCACAATGAATATTGACCATTCACTGAAGGTATTGAGTTAATATGAAGCTGTTATCATATGAAGCTGTGGTGGATGCAGACAAGGGAGGCAGGTGGGATGATAGGAAGGGAAGAAAACCTTTCTCATCCACTTGATGAAATACTTCACTGCTCTGAACACAAAGGTTTTGTTTGAAAATGAACATTTTAATAATAATCCGTCCGAAAAAACCACAATAATAAAAAAAATTGGTCATTTCAATCCACGACTGTTTGTGGGGACACAGCTGTGCACAATTGGCTGCCGCGTTTTGCCCACAAATATACAGTCAATTCACTTTACAGTATATTCTGTGAAGCGCTTTGAGACGTCTAGAAGATGTGAAATGCACTATATCAAATGCAAGGATTATTATCAGGAAATGTTATGCATAATGGGATGCTTCTCAAAGGTTATTGGCAATGTGCCAAAAGCAACTACTTTAAGTGTGCATAGTTCAGCGTTTTTAAATACCGGTATGTGTAGATTTGCTGCTTTACCTTCAAAAAGGCACGTACGATGATTTAGTTAACACATCAAATCTGTCATTGTAATTGCATGTCAATAACTAAATCCTGGTTGTCTCCAGCCTGGTACAGTTGGTAGTGCTTGTCTTTGAGTCAGTATTTGGTGGGTTCAAGCCCCACGTCAGGACTTGGAACTTGCACATTTGACGTGGGCTGTATTGTCAGAGGTCCCGTCCGTTGGATAAGATGTATTTTAAATCAAGGTCCCACCTGCACGTCCAGGTAGATGTTAAAGATCCCATGGCAATACACAAAAAGATAACAGAGTTTCTCTCTCTCTTTGTGTCCTGGCCAACAATTCCCCACATAAAACTGGTCTATGGTTGTTTATGGGACATTTCTGTGTGCAAATTGGTTGCTGCATTTTCCCACAAAATGCACACAGTCGCACCACCTCACAGGATAGCAGTTTTAATCTGAATATTTTTGTCTCTAGTTAGAAAGTATATTTTAATAAGCATTTTATTGTTAGAAAGTTTGCTTCATTGCTATTTGTAGGACATTGCTCTGCGTAAATTGACTGCTGGGTTCACCTAGCAATACACAGTCGCTATACTTTACCGTAAAATGCTGTGAAGCACTTTGAGACATTTCAATCAATGTGATAAGGTGATATAATAATCCTTACATTTTCGATGTAGCGCCTTCCATGTCTTCTAGATGTCTCAATGCATTTCACAAAATATACTGTAAAGTGAATTGACTATTTATTTGTGGTTGAATTGTGGCAGCCAATTGCACACAGCAGTGTCCCACAAACAGTCATGGATTGAAATGATCAATTGTTTTGATTATTAGTGGGGGGTTTTGAGGGATTATTATTAGGCATGTGGAGTAAGGAAACTTGCCCAAGGTTTCACCCTGACCTGCCTGGATTCGAAACACAGGTTTCCACTTGTTAGGCGAGTGCTCTAACCACTGAGCTACAGGACTCAATATATCAAATGTGAGGATTATTATTATCAACGGATCCACATAGAATCAGAGAATTTTATGGCACAAAAGGAGTCCATGCAGCCCATCTAGTCTGTGCCGGCAAGATGAAGGGTGCAAGATGAATGAAATTTGTTGTTGTTGTTCTTGTTCAAACTGAAATAGATTTGTAACTCAAACTCGGTCAAGTGATACCGCTATAAATTTTTGAGAAATATTTGCTTTAAGGGTGATTAAGTTTTGTAGGTCATGTGTCAAATATATATTAAATGCAAGAATTATTTTATTTCATGCTTTAATCTGTTTGTGTTTGTAAAATGTAACATTATACAGATAGATAATCTGTATCTGTAATCTGATAATCCGTAATCTGTAATGTGGGAGCGCATTGAGACCCTGCCCTGTGTGAAGGCTGCTATTACAAATGCAAGTTGTTGTTTTTAATGGGGATAACTGGAGGATCTTTGAGATGTTTTGATGTAACAGGCACTATACCAAAAGCAAGGATTATTATTACTGTGATACAGTAATAGTTAAACCTATTCTATTAGTTTATTAGATCAAGTCATCTAATTTTGCTGCCTTTTCTTCATGCCCTTTAATGTGTTTACTTCTCAAGTACAGTATCTACCTATCTCCATTTTAAACATCTACATTAATTCTGCTTCTATGGTCTTCTGGGGCAGTCCAGTCCATATTTTTACAATTCTCTAATATTAATAATCCTTGAATTTGATATAGTGCCTTATCATGTTGTTGAGATGTCTCAAAGTGCTTCACAGAATATATTGTAAGGCATATATTTTATGGGCAAAATTCAACAGCCAATTGCCCACAAACAGACATGGATTGAGTAACCAAATGTTTTTCGAGGGATTATTATCCCCAAAAAGCGATCCACCAATCAACCAACAACCGGGTTCCTACTTACTGCTAGGTAAACAGAAGTGCATAGAAGAAGGAAACTTGCCTAAGGGTTTTCCCCTTGGGGAACCAAACCTGGGTCTAAGCGTGAAGAAATGTTTTTCTGATCTCACCTCTAACCATCCTAGGTCAAATGTTTCAGAATACATCCCCTTGTTTTGAAGCAAATAAAGCGCTAGCTGAAAAGCAAAGTGGTGTCAGGAAGCCTCAGTTTCATTAGTACTGCACTGTATTTTAAGGCTTGTTTCTCTACGTGGATACCCAGTAAACTAAGACTCATTTTCCGACAAACACTGAAACCATTTGAGTGGGAGTGAGATCGGTTTGTCAGAGTTTCTTCAAATTACTCACATTGATTCCCCATTGCGTCCTGTGATCCCCTTATCATTTGACTACGTGTGTGTCTCCCCCTACCCCACCTTGCCCCTCTCCCCACTCACTGTGCTAGCAGAACTGCTAAAAATGGGCGATTGAGCGTGAAAATTGACCAGTGTTTCCCCCCACCCCCCCACTTCTTCCTGATTAGTATTTATTAAACTTTACTGGGTGGCACCGGCATTTGTTGGATGACAAGAAGATCTGACTTGGTTATGGTACCTTCAGTGGTCAAAAATGTCTGCTGATACACTGTCTAGAATTCGAATGAGACTTGAGATAATCATCCATTGAGCTAGACATCAGAGCAAGGTGGGAACAACAACAAAATTACATTTGTTTCGCGCCTTTCATGTCAGTGCTTTGGACTGGGGTCAGGATTGAGGAAGGTGGAGGGAATGTGAGGGAAGTGGGGGTGACCAATGGCACAGTCGAAGAGGAATCTCTGAATGAGGGACTTGAATGAGGCTAGGGAAAGGGCAAGGCGGAGGGATTGCAGGATGGAATTCCAAAGGTTGGGGGCAGAGTGGCTGAAGGCTCACCTGCCGATAATAGGGTGGCTAATATAGGAAAATGGAAGGGATTCACTAGGTTAATATTAATACTACAACTAATAATAATCATCATCATAATAATAAAAGTAATAATAGTAATATCCTTACATTTGAAATAGCGCCTTGTCGGGGTGATATCTCAGAGTATGTCACAGAATACACTGTAAAGTGTAGTGACTGTGTGTTTTGTAGGCGGAGGTAGCATCCTCTTTGAATACAATAATGTTACATAAATATCAATGAAATATGAAACAACAACCACAAGAACTTGTATTTATATTATGCCTTTCCCAAAGGGTAACATCTCAACAACAAGAACTTGCATTTATACATCTCCCCTCATGCAGGGTAGCGTCCCAGAGTGCTTACAAGGAAAAAGGCAATTTTTGGGGGTTAGAATGTAATGAACAAGCAGGTGACTGCACACATTTTATTAGGTAGGGAAGGAGTGTAGAAGTAAAGTATTAACATGTGGATCTAGCCAGTGACAGAGTTAATAGGGGGAGACAAGGGGCAATTGTTCCCCACCCCAGCTATCTTCAAATGTACAGCTTTTCAAGTATATTATGAGATGACAGGCATAATAGCGGTGCATGACAGGAAAGGAGTTGGAGCGGGAGCCAGCCTAGAGAAGACATATATGAAGAAAAATTCAATAAAGAAAACCTTATTTGGCTGGTCTACCAAAAAGGTTGGCCACCACTGAACTGAGGAATCCTGTTTCCCAAAGAAAACCCCAAAACAATTTTAGATACGTTAAAATGATAGATTGTTACATGACCAACCCATGTTATTAGTAAGTTATGGTACAGTACTATTTATCATGTTTTTTTCTATCTATTGCAGGTATGCTTAACGCATCCACAGGCTTTGGAGGATTGAAAAGAGAGAAAAAGACAGAGAGAGGAATGTTATTCAGACCCTTTTATGCTTTAACAAAGTTGCATCAGAACTTTATACATCTTCATGAACAAACCAGCAACATTTTCGCGTTTCTGTCAATGCTAGACTCCCGCAGTGTAATTTCAAGTGTACCCATTTTGAGCCATGGCTCAGAGAGGAATTTCAACATTTGTAGATATTGTTCAGGTAAATGCAATGTCTTTGGCTGTCAAAACACGTGTCCTCCACAACAGCTTTTTTCTTCAGTCAATAACAATGATCTCGCTTACTCCACTTGCTGCTTGCACCATAGTGTTAATGCGTATAGGGTGTTCGCAAAGTCCTGTTACCCCCATATTTTTCTTGACAGTGCACTGACCAACAACTGAAACATATGGAAGAATTATGAGAAATGTATTTAGAAGTACGTACTTTATTGTATTCAATACAAGCGTTTAACTGTATTCAGATGTCCAGAGTATCGATGTGAGTGAGCGCCATCATTTTCATGCCAGATCGTGATCTGTCACCATGCAACATCTTTCATAACATGGATGGAGTGAGGGTGGAGGACGCTACTGGTCTCAGACATTGTTACAATCAACTCATCCACAGCAGAAAATAAAAATTCACTGTGAGAAAAAAACAGGTGGAGGGGGGGTAACAGGGACTTCGTAGATATCCTGTACGTTGGGACATCCTCACAAAAGCAGATATTTTGAGAATATGTGCCATTGCACATTCAAAATTAAATGAAAACAAAATGGCAATCATTTCTTTGTTAATTTTTATGTGTGTTGTTTTCCAAGAAATTCCTATTCTTCTATGTGACACTTCACACCGGTTTAACTTTCCCTTTGTTTCAGTGATTGGATTTGTGTTTGGATGCAGTGTCCAAATCAATCCCTGTACATCGCCTCTCACTGTAACACATTTGTCTATCCCCAGGGTGTTTGAAACACGCAAAACCCTTAACTATACTTAAGAGAATCCAAACCAAACTGGAAATTCCAAGCGTGCATCCATTTTATTTGTGCATAAAGAATAATAACCTTGGGATTTTGTTTGACCCTCAACTGTCCTTTCTATCTCACATACATGCTCTGCCTTCCCCCACCTTCACATCATTGCCCGACCCTGCCCTGCCTCACCTCAGAAACCCTAACTCAGCAACTACCCATTCCTTCCGGGCTCCACGTCCCCCGCCCTGCCCACCCCAATATTGGCGGTCAAACCTTCAGCCTCTCTGCACTCATCCTTTGGAACTTCATCCCACAGTCCCTTCACTTCACTCCCTCTCTTGCCTGCTTAAAGATACGTCGCAAGACCCTCCTCTTTGACTGCACCTTCAGCCATCCTCCTACCTTCCCTGCCCTCCACCCTCCCTGATCCCAATAACCCCAGACGGGGTCAAAATCCCTGACTGTCCAGCAAGTTGGGATGTCCTCCCAATATGATAGGTGCTATACAGATGGAATTTTGTATTGTATTTTGTAAGAGGTTGATACTCAGTTGACCCTCTGAAATCTTTCCTGGTCTGAACCCAAATCCTCCATCATTTTAAAGTTTGAAACCACACAGAATTGTGATTATTTCTTAAATACAATCTTAATTCGGAAGCCATTTGTTTCCTCTCACAATTTTTATTTAAAAATTCAAACAAATTATTCTTTGGGTCACATAAATTGCAAAATATTACAAAATTCTGAGATGTCTTGAATTTGTGTTCTACTGTAGGAACTTTACCACAACGTAAAACAGCAGCTTGCATTTATATAGCGCCTCTCACGCATGGTAATGTCCCAGAGCCCTTGACAGTGGCAGAACATCAAGCCGAGGCGGGGGGGTGGGGGGGAGTGGGAGGTGACTGTAGGCACGGCCATAGAGGAAGGCCTTCAGGCACAATCTGAAGATGGAGAAGGTGCAAGGTGAAGGGATAGAGTAAGAGTTTTCCAGAGTTTGGGAGCATAGTGGCTGAAAGAGTGGTCACCGATGGTGGAAAAGAGAGCATGAGGAACATCTATGATTTCCCCTCTAAATCATCATCTCTCAGCTTGTCTATTTGTTGCTCATAGCTCAACAACAACAACATCTCGCATTTATATAATGCCCTCACATGGGGCTGCTCATTCACATGATTGAAAGAAGATAATAATAATAATAATAATAATCCTTGCATTTGATATAGCATTTTTCACATCTCCTAAAGTCTCAAAGCACTTTACAGAATATATTGTAAAGTGAATTGACTGTATATTTGTGGGCGAAATGTGGCAGCCATTTTGCACACAACAGTGTCCCACAAACAGTCATTCTCCACTGTTAATCAATACTGTAGGTGCTATACAAATGTAATTTTGTTATTGTTGTTGTAAAGCAATACTGTACCTTGTTTGTAATCAAATTTATAGGACAAGTCCTAAGGTCTTAGTAACAATGGTTAATGGGATGGAAGCCTCATAAAAGTACCCAGTGCATGGTCCCCAGTAACCACATAATGATCTTGCAATGAAACTGATTTTACCACCACCAATAAGATCTAAAAGAGTACAGTACTCATATCAGAAGATGATGATTTGTGCCGTTCCCCCTATGATCTCAGCTTCAAGCATCACCAACCTATATATCTTCCTCTTCCACCATTAAGCACCTGCCCTGGCTGTGTTAACTAGTTTGGCATCAAATTCCCGCGATGAAAGGGGATTGAAAAAGGAAACCTAGAACAGTACTTTAGGGTAAGGTTATACAAAAACAATTGCAAAGCTACGGGGTAAGAGCAGCGAAGTGGGACTAAATTAATAAGTCTTTCAAAGAACCAGCACAGGCTTGATGGGCTGAATGGCCCCACTCTGTGCTACAAGATTCTATGACTATGTAAAAAATACTGATCAAGAAAACGACATGTACTTTGTATCTCTGAGTGCTCCGAGGTGCTACCCTGAGTAAAGTGCAGTTATATAAATGCAAGTAGTTGCTTTTGTCGATGACCTATTTGTTAAGTCACAGCTGGCCTGAGTTAGCCAACAACAACAAAATTACATTTCTATAGTGCCTTTCACGTTGGGAGGACGTCCCAATGAGCCAAATGCAGTGGGTGAGCAGAAGTCAGGCTATAGAAGGTGATAAACATAGGGATTTGTAGGTGAGAGTGAGGATCTTCAAGTCTGATAGACAGAAAGACAGTAATATGATAAGAACAATAAGAACAATAAACCTTGCCTAATCACACCATTGAGACATCTTAAATTGCTTTACAGAATATACTGTAAAGAGAATTGACGGTATATTTTGTGGATGAAATGTGGCAGCCAATTGCACGCAGCAGTGTCCGACAGTCCTGGATAGAGCAAACAAATCGATCTATTTTTGAAGGCAATATTGCCTCCCAGAAAGCAATCCGCCAATCGACTAATCCGTCCAGAGAGAGATATGTGTAGTAAGGAAACTTGCCAAAGGTTTTGCCCTGCCAGGGAATCAAACCCAGGGCCTTTCACCTGCAAGGCGAGCACACTAACCACTGCCGAACGGGAATCCACAAGTGGAAACTAGTGAGGATGGAATGATTGGTTTATGAAGTGTGGTGAGAATGAGGACCTGAGCGACCAAATTTTGAATGAACCCCAGCAGAAACCTTAATAGTTAAAACCTCCAATGTCCCACAAAATGGAAGAGGGCGAATAATTTTATTCTTCAGGTCACATATTAATGATTTCTGAACAGGTGACTCAAATAGGTAGAATCTCTACCACATTTTCTTAACAATTCTTTTCTCTAATACAATACTTTTACACGTGACACAAAGGGACCACAGAGGCTAACCACACGCACCTGAGGTTAAGCTTACAGTTAATAGCTAGGTGCAATTGCTAGCAAGATGCAATGAGGAATATTTTATCTTCTACCAACCCTTCCCCCACCCCCGTCCCCGCCCACTCCATACCCACCCAATACGGCAATTGTCCTTGAAATGTATTTAGTTTACAACAACAACAACAACAACAAAATGACACTTTTATAGCACAGAGTATGCTGAAATTATCTTGACCCTATCACCCCATCATCGCCCAGTTCCACTGGTTCCCCATCCTTTAGAGGACAGAGTTCAGAATCTTCATCCTCACCTTCAAAGCTATCCATGACCATGTTCCTTCCAACCTCTGTAACCAGCCAACTCCATACAGATGTGGCTGCTCCCTCCACTCAGTAGGCTCCAGTCTGCTTCATATATCCCACATTAGTGGTCAGGCCTTCAGTCTCTCTGCCTCCACTCTCTTAAATTCTATCCCACAGTCTCTTTACCTTCTCCCCTCCATTGTCTCCTTCAGTGTACATTTTAAGACCTTCCTCTTTGATCGAGCCTTCCAGTCATCCATCTACCACTACCACCCCTGCCCTCCACCCCTACTGTTCCCAGCACCCAACTAGCGTCCAGATCCTTGACTTCCCTTGAGATGTCCTCCTGACATGAAAGGTGCTAGACACATATAATTTGTTGTTATTGTTGTTGCTGAAGTTTCAAGTATTATTGAATTATTGTTTAAAAAGGCACGATAGTTTGCTATTCTCTTGGTGGCACAGAATAACAGGTGCTACAAAAAAACATCTGTCTGCTCTATACTGCACCTGGATCTTTTCTGTGGCTCCTGAGGGTTTATTGTGGTTAATGCTATGTAGTGCACAGTGTGGCAGATTGCATGCACCCATTAGAGTTACATGTTCTTAGAAGTTCAGAATTTCAAAGCGATTTAATGCAGTTTAAGAACATACGAACAGAAGGGTTTGCTAGGCAAAAGACGACCCAGGTCTATCCAGTTGCATTCCACCAGCCTAGTACTGTACTGTACTGTACTGTACTGTACTCACATGCTCATGTCATGCCCCAAACTATATACTCTATCCCAAATTATTATTTCCTAAGAGAAATTTGTTCTTGAAAGAATCCACTTTTGTTCAAGTAAAAATAATTCACTATTAATCTCAAATGAGAATCCTAAACTAAAAAATAAAATAGCAGTACTGTATTTATTGTTAATAATAATAATAATTCTTGCATTTGATATATCACGTCATTGAGACATCTCTAATGCTTCACTAGATATACTGTAATGTGGATTGACTCTAGGCAAAACATTTTTAATGTGCATCATCACAATATTTCTGTTAATGTTGGCACATGGTCATATTGTTTTGCTTTGATGCAATGATTGAAGGGACCAGCCCAGTTGATACCAGAAGATTGTGGGTTCAAGATCCACATTGTGGACTTTGAGGTCTAGGCTGGCTCTACAACGCAGCATTGGGGGGAGCGCTGTAATGATGAAGTGCAATTATTTGGGTGAAATGTTATACTAGGGGCCCGCTTGCCCATTAAGTTTGATGCTAAAGAACCAACAGCAGTGTACATAACAGATAACCTCTGTCTGTTGGCAAATTAACTTCCGGTTAACTTGGTTATTCATCTCCTGAATAATTTTTTCAAACAAAGGGTAGTGGAACGCTCTTCCCTCATTTAATTGGATCAGTTAAAATTTTCAAGACTGGAGTCGATAGATTTTTGTTAGTGAGGGTATCCTGTGGCTCAATGGTTAGAGCACTCAGCTCGCAAGCGAGAGAGATGGGTTTGATTGCCGGCAGGGAGAAATGTTGGGCAAGTATCCTGACTTCACGTGCCTCTGTTTACCCAGCAGTAAGTAGGAACCCAGTTGTTAGAACATAGGAACAGGAGTAGGCCATTCAGCCCTTCGAGCCTGTTCCACCATTTAATTAGATCATGGCTGATCTATACCTCGAGTAATCCTTTCAATTCCAATTTCCCACTTTCTCCCCATATCCCTTAATACCCTGACCTACCAAAAATCTATCAGCCTCACTCTTGAAAGTGTGGATCCAGCATCCATGGCCTTTTGGGAGAGAGAATTAGATCCTGATTTAGTGGATGGTTTTTCCGAGCGTAATAATTCCTTTAAAAAAAATGAAAAAGAAAATGGTCATTTTGATACATGATTGTTTGTGGGACTTGCTGTGCGCAATTAGCTGCTGCATTTCACCTACAAATACACAGTGAATTCACTTTACAGTATATTCTGTGAAGCGCTTTGAGATGTCTAGAAGACATGAAAAGCGCTATAGCAAATGCAAGGATTATTATTAGATATTTATGGTTTTGGACAATTACTACTCAGCTCCTGTTAACCCTACAAGCCAAAGCCCTAATGGGTAGGGAGGAAGGATTATTTCTATATTATTATAATAATTACTTAATAATACTTGCGTTTGGTATAATGCCTTTCACATCAAGAGGACATCTCAAAGCATTCCACAGGATTTATTGTAAATTGTGGAAATGTATTTTTGGAAACAAATGCAGCAAAAATTAGCAATTTTACTTGGAGGATTGTTGGGCAGAATACTGGGAGAGAGGATCTCCCTCTCAATTTGAATCGCGCCATGGGATCTTTAAGGTCCACCTGAACAGGCAGATGGGACCTCAATTTAACATCTTATCCACTGGTTGGCACGTGTGACAACGGAGTACTACATTGCAGTGTCAACTTTGACAGTATGAGCTCCAAGTTCTAACATGTGGCTTAAACCCACCACCTTTTGACTCCGAGGTGAGGGTGCAATCACTGAGCCAGGCTGACACACTAACACTAGGCAGAGGTTAATTGACTGACCTCAGCGGCTTCTCAAAGATCCTGTAGCTGTCTGGTGAGAGCACGGTCTTCTCTTACAACAAAACTGTGCAACTCATCAGTGAAAGCTTCAGCCAGGATGCACAGTGAGTGTGTGTGTGAGGTGGTGGGGGGATGGGGTGGTGGGGGGAGCGGGGCAACAGCGGAAGTTTAACATTTCATCTGAAGGGCGGCTTCTGACAATCTAGCACACACCCCAGCACTGCATAAGAGTGTCATGTTAGATTATGTATTCCAAGTCCCAATTTGGGGCTTGAACCCGCAATCTTCTGACTCAGAGGCGAGCGTGATACCAACTGAGCCAGTTTACCACTGTACTTCCCAGTCGGTTGCTCGGTTTTTACTATCTTTCCTGTTCAACCAGAGAACATTGCATCTGCACAGCGACCTGTTTGCCTGAGCGGAATCCACAACTGTATTGATTAATTTTCCATTGAATAGAAGAATAAAACAAAGATCACTTGAAATTTGTTCTTCTAGTCCTATTGTAATGGGGTCTGTTGTGATAGGGAAACTACCTTGGCCCACTCATTGTTTTCTTAGGCTTCTCTCGCTTTGTGTCAGCGATTGGGATGTTCCGGGGTTTCCATTGCAGACCTGTCAGGGCGAGACCTCCCGCACCCCCTCACTGAGCTCTGTCTCACCAGAAACCCCCACCTTCCCCACCACATAAAGGTCAAAGTCTACAACAACACGTGACACCTGTTACACAGGGCAAGGGAGATTTTATTTTAATTAGAGATATGCAGCGTCAATCAGAAGCCCTCCCTAATAGATTCTTAATTATGTTATTTTAAGACAACATTTGTAGAGAGTGTGCAGTTGTTACAGGGGACGACTTTCACCACGTTCGTGAAAGTATTTGTCACTGAGCTGAAATGTGTAATACTGTGTAATGTGATACACTTTGTCCATGTAAAATAACAAAATAATCCTTGCTTTTGAAATTGTGCTGTACCTTCTTGGTTGAGATGTCTCAAAGCGCTTCACAAGATAAAATGTAAAGTGTGACTGTGTATTTTGTGGGCAAAACGCAGCAGCTAATTTGCACACAGCAAACAAAAAAATGTATATGTGTACATGGGCATGGAGTGTGAACATCTCATATAGACCTATGAGTAAGGACTTTTGATTCAATGTGTATAACATATATTACCAACAATTAAAATAAAATTACCAATTTACCAAATTACAAAAAATTAAAATACTCAGATGGACATTATTCATGTGAGTGCTGATAACTTCCAGTTGATAAACTCATTCAGCTTAAAAACCCAAATGTTGCAGTAGAGAGAGAGAACGAACGACCGAAACAAACGAAAATAAACAGGAAGTACAGATGTGGCAATGATCGTACTGTCTGACCACACTCTGTGAAGAGACATCAGTCAGCGCAGAGGAAGCCTTCATCTCACAACCCTAGTTCCTCACTAATGTCCTTTTCGTTCATGTGGTCATGTCCAACATCAGAGCAGTGGGGTGATCGGAGGTGCCACAGTGATGGTGCCTGATGCCTTTGAAAGGCAGCCCTTCAGCCATAGATAGTACAGGTGACAAGTGGCCCGATATCCTCTCATGTCTTCTTGCTATTTGTCAGTAAATATCTGTGTGCAAATTGTAAGAAAAAATGAAATTCCATCATGCACTCTGTTAGTTCATTAGAACACGCTCAGGCTGACTCCTTCAACTTGTTAGATTCACATTAATCCTCAACTAATAATAACCCTTGCCTTTGATATAGTGGTTTATCATGTCATCGAGAGCCTTATTAGTAATAATAAATAATGATAATAATCCATGCATTTTGCATAGTGCCTTTCACATCAGGAGGACCAGTATTTTATTTTAGAACATTAGGACATGAAGAGAGAGCGAGAATACAATAGATTTCTTCACTCAGTAAGTAGCTAGAGAATGTAATTCAATATCACAACCATGATTGGGGCTGTATCAGTTGAATATGAAGAATAATCCTTATATTTGTGGACTCAAGGATATTCAAGGATATATACGGCACGTTTCATGTCATGAGGATGTCTCAAAGTGCTTCCCTGTGTTTACTGTCATTACAAGCCAATTTACAGCGCCATTCAACATTGATATAGCGCCTTATACCTCGGGAGGACGTGTCAAAGTGCTTTATACAACAAGCTGGTAGATGGTACTGAAAGGCAGGAAGCTGTTATCAAAACCTCAGCCTCACAACTGGATTGTGTGGCTAAAATGAGGAGGTTAGAGAAAACATGAAAGAGAAACAAAAGAATGTGTGAGATGATGCAGTGAAGTGCAGAGAGAGGTGGGTGTTTGGAAAGAGATTCTTGTCCGAATTTGCAGAGCAACGTCAGTGATGCTGAAAGTAATGATGGGGGCAGAAGAGGAGCATTCGAAACCAAAATCACAATAAACAAACCATTTGAAACTCAAGGTACAGAGACAGTAAAGCAAGGCCCATGAGAAATTAATGTTTCTTCTTGAACATAAATGAGCTAAAATATGCTCGGGAGCATAGAAGCAGGAGGAAGCCATTTTGCCGATCAACTCTGTTCTGTTGGTGCATTAGATTGAAGTCATCATTTCTACCCCAATGCAGTGCAGCGGGACCATTGTATATGTGGAGGTGCTGTCCTTCAGATACAACAATAAACTGAGGCTCCAGTTCAAGTGGATGTTAGAGATAATAATAATAATAATCCTTGCATTTGATGAAGCACTTTTCACATCTTATAAACGTCTCAAAGTGCTTCACGGGATATGCTGTAAAGTGAATTGACTGAATATATGTGGGTGAAATGCGGCAGCCAATTGCACACAGCAGTGTTCCACAAACAGTTGTGGATTGATTGAGATCTCATGGTACTGTTACAAGGGCGTTTGCCCCCCAACAAACTCCCAGATAAAATTGGTTGTTCACTCCTTGGCTGTTTGTGGCAGATTGCTTTACACAAGTTGGCTGCAATATTTACCTACAAATAAAAATAACTGCACTGGTGCAACAACAATAATAACATTACACTTGTATAACACCTCTCATGTCAGGAGGTCCCAAGGCGATGCACTATCAGCACTAGATGGCAGTCACCACATTTTGAAGCACTTTGGGATGCCGTCCTTACTTGACAGCACTATACCAAATACTGTCCTACTGTCGTTATTATCATTATTACAGTATTTTCCCAGTGCTAAATGTACAGATACATATTTCATAGACGTTCAAAATATCCTGTAATTTAGCAGAAAATTAGGAATCAACCATGAAATAGTGAGCTATGCTATAAGACGTAAATGTTCTATTTTCATGGATTACTATATAGGAATCTACAGGACTGGAAAAACAGATCATGATCCATTTGATTATCAGAGCACCCTACACAGTGAAGCTTCTTATTGCTTCCAGGTTGGATTCCCGAGCAGGACGAAACTTTGAGCAACTTTCCTTACTCCACATGCTTGTTTACCTAGCAGTAAGTCGGAGCCTGGTTGTTAGTCAATTGGTGGATTGCTTTTCTGGGGATAATTATCCCTTCAAAATAAATAAATAGATAATTTGGATCATCAATCCACAACTGTGTGTGGGACGCTGCTGTGCGCAATTGGCTGCCGTGATTCGCCTACAAAATATACATTCAATTCACTTTACATTATATACTGGGAAGCGCTTTGAGATGTCTTGAAGACATGATAAGGTGTTATATCAAATACGAGGATTATTATTAATTTGATCTTTTTTTCTAATTTACGACATTAATAAGGATGGTTGACAAGTTCTTGTTTCACCCACAATATATATATGCTGTATATCTTGTGAAGTGCTTTGAGATATCTCGACGTCATAAAGCGATATATCAAATGCAAGGATTATTCTTCTTCTTCTTTGAAGCTCTATCACAAATGCTAACACACATACTCGTGTCTCACTCCTGGGTGCAATTTATTAGCCGGGGAATGTTCCTTAAAATTATTCATAAGAAGCTAAACTCAGAAATTTTTATCGTTTTTTATTACAATAATAATCCTTTCATTACACCGCCTTATCACAATTGGAGCCATCTCAAAGCGATATCTCACAGGATATATTGTGAAGTAAATTGGCTGCGTAGTTTGTGGGCGTAATAAAGTATAATACAGTATAAGAGGTTGATTTAAGGCTTGTACCAGTATAGGCTCAATTTAAGTCAAAACTGTCCATTTGACAGGCATGAGATTAGTGACTTTGTTGTACTTTAGCTCAGCTGCACCGGTTCTCCTGATTATAAACCAGGTGACATGGCTTTAACTTTGTAACGTGGCAGCAAATTGTGGATTGCTGTGGTGTGGAGGAGGCCAGTTTCAGCATGTCCACTGGTTGGCTTGACTTCCAGCTCCAATAGGTCCACAGTCAAGAAACAAGTTTTCATTGCCTTATAATGTCAATTTGTTGGCAAACACAGCAGAGAACTGTGCACAACAACAGCCAGCAAGCAGCCATAGTGAGCAGTTGTTTTTAATCTCAGAGAATGTTGGTCAGAGCCATAGCAAGAAACTCCTCTTTTTCAATGGTGCCATGAGATGCTTAATGTCCACCTGCCCAGGCAAGTATCAAGAGGCCTTGGTTCAATATTGTATCCGATGGACAGTATCTCTGACAATACAATACCATACAAATCTACATTTATATAGTGCCTTTATGTCAGGGGATGATAACGTGGCACTGTAGAAGCAACAGGAAAATCTGAGATAATAATAATAATAATCCTTGCATTTGATATAGCAGCTTATCATGTCATCGAGGCATCTCAAAGCGCTTCACAAGATATACTGTACTGTAAAGTGACTGCATTTTGTGGGTGAAATGCGGCAGCCAATGGTGCACAGCAGTGTCCCACAAACAGTCGTGGGTTGACCAACCAATTAATATTAATGATAATTATTTATAACAATACTAATATTGATTTTTTAAAAGGGATTATTACCCTTGGAAAAGCAATCCGTTGATCGATTTGTACGGCTTCCTACGTACTGCTAGGTAAACAGAGGTGTTTGGAGTAAGCAAAGTTGCCTTAGGTTTTGCCCAGCCTGGGAATCGAACATGGGTCCTCTCATTTGCTCTATCCATTGATGTCTAAATAATACAATACAGGACTGCAAATAATAATAATAACACAAACATTTGTTATAATACCTAAGCATGTCATCTAAGCATCTCAAAGTGCTTCACAGGATATAATGATATCCCATTTGATATAATTGACTGTATATTTTATGGTTGAAACAACCATGAAGCAAAAAAATAATTTTAATTGGAGGATTTGTTGGTTAAATCACCAAGCAAAACTCCCTTCACTTTTCAAGTAGTCCAGCGGGATCTTTAACGTCCATCTGAACAAGCAGACGGAATGCACACAAAATATACAGTCAATTCACTTTATAGTATATTCTGTGAAGAGCTTTGAGAAGTCTCATTGATGTGATAAGTTGCTAAATCAAACTCAAGGACTATTGTTTTATAAATCTTGTGGGGGATCGCCATCTAGTGCTGATAGTACATCGCTGCATCTTATTGCCCAGAGTGGGGACTTCTTTAGTGAAGAACGCTTTAATATGTAACTTATCTCAAAGACGTTATTTATGCTGTATACCAATTGCAAGACTTATTGTTATTACTATTATAACCATAGGGTCATTTGGAGCCTGTTCAGCTCCAGGGAGCTTTCCACATCTTATCAACGACCCAAGACGCTTCACAGAATATACTGTAAAGTGAATTGACTGTATATATTTGTGGGCGAAAACATGGCAGCCAATTGCGCACACAGTTGTGGATTGAAATGACCAATTTTATTGTTGTGTTTTTTTTAGAGATTATTATTAGGCGTGTGGAGTAAGGAAACTTGCCCAAGGTTTCGCCCTGACCTGCCTGGATTCAAACACAGGTCTCCCCAGCTTGGTCTCCCCAGCTTGCAAGACAAGTGCTCTAACCACTGAGCCACAGAAGCTCCACAAGGAAAGGCGCTTTACAAGTGTAATTGTGTTGTTGTTATTGTTGCTCAGGTCCCGACCTGACTGTTCAGCACCTAAGGACTCCTTATTACAAGTGAAAAATATTTTTTTCCAGAAGTTCAAGAACTAATATAAATACTAGACTGAATGTGTTTTTCTTGATCTGAGACTATTGTTTCAAATAGTTTCCTTGCCCTCTAAACACTCTGCTGCCCCCCATCCCTCCTTCGCCCCTCAGCTCCCATAACAGAGTGCCCACCCAGGGACCTGAAACATCTTCCTGATGTGAAAGGTGCTGTGTAAATGTAAATTGTACTGTATCCAATTTATGGATGTAAAGCAGTCCGTGCTTCACAGCTAACCAAATATGGTACAGAATGAAGTTAACTTCTGTCTTTCACAATCGTACTTCTCATCATTATAATAATCCTCGCATTTGATATAATGCCTTATCACTTCTTTGAGACGTTATCTCAAAAGTCCTTCACAGGAACTACTGGGGTACTTGAAACCACTAAAGTGGTTTCCTGGGTGTTGTGTGGACGAAATGTAGCAGCCATTGTAGCAGACACTGTCCCATAGCAGTGTCCCATAAACAGCAAAGAAATGAATTACCAATTTTGTCAGGGGAATTCTTGGCCAGAATGAGATGAAAAAAAACCTTCTCACTTGAATAGATGGAATCTTTAATGTCCGCCTGAAATACATCATCAAATGAATTGATGATGCGCTGAATAATAATCTAATACTGAGTTCAGAGTATTAAGCAATGCTAGTGTCAAAACACGGTCCTCTTTTGTTCATTATTACACATTTAAATGTGTTTAACTTTGGCTCCCGTATTGCTAAAGTAGGCTCCATTGATTTTTCGTATCAACTTATTGCAAGCAAGATGACCAGGGTTTGATTCCCAGACAGGGCAAAACCTTAGGCTGGTGTCCTTAGTCCACATGCCTCTGATTACCTAGCTTAGTACGTAGGAACGCTTCTTTTTTGTCAATTGACGGATCGCTTTCCGGGGTTGATAATCCCTTTCAAAATATTTGGTCATTCAATCCACAACTGTTCGAGGGATATGCTTGCCACGTTTTGCCCACAATTGGTTGCCACGTTTTGCCCACAAAATATAGTCAATTCACATTACAGTGTATTCTGTAAAACGCTTTGAGATGTCTAGAGGATGTGCTGAGGCACCATATCAAATGCAAGGATAATTTTGATTTGTCAAATAAGATAAATATGTATCTCAATGCAAATCCATATACTGTACTTCCCAACTAGAAAACAACATGAAACCACATTGTAGGGGCAGGGAAACAAAGATCGGTGTGACATTAAAACCATGGACATGCAGTCAGGGTAGGCAGGGTAGACAGTGCCTACCTTATGAAAATAAAAACTTAAAATTGTACATGATTATTTAATGGTTTATATTTTTACAATGCACATTTTACATAATGCAAATGATTTTTAGTAGAAACTACCAAAATTATTTAATTGCGATTTTATATGCCTACCTTAAAAGCAACAGAAAGGCAGGGAGACGCAGTGCCTTTTTTACCCATTGAGTTGAATATAGTTCTGATGCGCAAGCGCGTTCCTTTCTCAGTGTCTCAGTAACGGGTGAAGTGTGAAACTCCGATTCGTCTCAGTACCTTGGTTGGCGTTTCTGTTCACAAATATGTGACTCGGGTGTGTGATTCAACAAGTTTATTTAGCGTTCGCGAAGCGGTGTACACCTTAGGTACAGACTCTCGTCCGTCTACTCCAAGTGCACACCAACTACTTGCATACACACATCTTTATACAGTTTAACCGCATGGTTTGATTCACTCAATCCTTTGTCTACCATATACGGGCATGATTACACATTAATTACCTTATTCGGTCAGCAATTCATTGTCCACCATATAAGGACATATTTATACCTTCTTTACACGATTCATGCTGGGTTAAAAATATATGGCCTTGCAGTTGTTTTACAAAAACATCATGGCCTAGGAGTAAATGAGATATAGGCCGGCTGCATCTTACAATAACAAGATAAGCATATACAAAAACATCATGGCCTAGGAGTAAATGAGATACAGGCCAACTGCTTCTTACAATAACAAGATAAGCATACAGACGAGCTGACTTCTCAGAAGTAGGCGCAAGTTGCCGCAGCCTTTCCTATCTCTACCAATTGCAATCAGATCACATTATTAAAAAATACAGCCACTGTATTAAAAAATGCCATCTCTGCACACGAGTATTTGCGGAAACAATGACTGGGGAAAAGGCAGAGCCTGCTTTGGCTGAGGGAAGCGCCTACCCTGTCATTCTACCCACCGCACGTCGCTGATTAAAACACATTATATATAAAGCAAAATACTGCAAATGGTGTTTTGTTACAGTGTGTGCAGAAGAGGTGCAGAAGCAAAACACTAAAAAAAATTGTGAGATTGTGGTTTATCACTCTTCTCTCGCTCGCTGTGTCTCGCTCCCTCCCCCCCCCCCCCCCCCATTAAAATATGCCTTATTCGGCAAGGCCTCTTTGTCATATGTTGTATACGATGTCACAGGCTGTGTCCACAGGCTGTTAACCTCAAAGAGAATGGTCGTGACTTCATAAAACCACTTTCTCCGTAACAACACAAATTTCCTATTGTCTTAACCAAGACTTTCCATCATATTTGTTGTTTCCATGACTGTAAATGTTAGACAGATGTTTCTCGTGTGCTGGCTTTTGTTTTACGACAACTTTGTTTCGAAAATCTATATTTTGTTTTTACTAAAACTACGAAGTTTCACAACAATAACAACAACCACTTGCATTTATAAAGCTCCCTCCAATGCAGGATAGCGTCTCAGAGCCTGACTCCAAGCCGGGAGGGTTTGGGGGCAGGGAGAGGAGAGCTAGTTGGCCGTAAGCATGGTTGAAGAGGAACACTTTCAGGTGGGACTTGAAAGACATGGGAAGAAGGGGCACGGCGGCGGAGCTTACGGCCAAATAGTTCCCCTCTCCACACCCCCAGCTTGGAGTCAAGGGTGGCGGAGGATATAAGGGTCAAGCAGGAGGCCGGTGCCAGTCAAGCAGAGACGCCGGGTGGTGGAATTGGGAGTTAGGTGGTCAGAGAGATAGAGAGGTGCCAGAGAGTGAATGAATAATGCAGCCACTGTATGCGCATCAATAACGATTGGTCTGGCAACCTGAACAACAGCAACACAATTGCATTAGTGAAGCGTCACTCACATCGGGAGGACATCACGAGGCTCTGAAGGAGCACACGCTGGATAGAAGGGTTTGTGGTGTTACATCCTCAGCCAGATTCTACATGAAAACATACCAGGTAACTGTCTGAATGCAAATTGTTCCAAACTCCCAGACACAGGCTTACCAATGCACCCAACAACAACTTGCACTTATACCAAGCCTTTCACATTAGGAGACTTCCAAGGCGTTGGACAGTGAAAGGGTTGCATCCAAGCTTGGGTTGAATCAAGGGTTGAATCAAGAGAGCTGCAGGGGAGGGGGTGGGGGAGGGAGAGTGAACAAAGGCACGGTTGAAGACGAAGGTCTCCAGACCGGCTTTGAAGGAGGCAAGGGAGGGGCTGAGGAAGAGGAGGGCCACCAGGATGGCATTCCAGGGAGTGGCGGTAGAAAATGGTTGATATTCCACGAGGATTTAGATGTGTTTGATTAACATGAAATTTCAGAATGTAGCGGAATTATTAATAATAACTATAAATAACAGAGGTGAGATTGTTTATCAAATACAATGATTATTATTTATAACCTATGTGTATTATTAATAATAAATATAAATACTCGAGGTAAAGTGCTATTTGTTTCAAAATCCGCTTTGGATATCCACCAATTGCTTTGCAGGTTTCTAAGTCCTCTTCTGTGCTGCTTCTGTTATTCATTTTCTGTCATTAAATATCAACACAGAGATCCATTCCATCCACACCATCACATCTTACCCTTCTCACCTCTTCAGTGAACCTTATTTCTTCACCCACTCACACTCACCCCACCCCTTTCTCTCTTCATCTTTCCCACTCTCTCTCTCCTGACAAATTCTGGGTGGTCAAGTACTCACTTCCCCTGTTTGTGGAGAGATGGAATACTGTACATACAATGACTAGTAAACATCTGTCTTTCAACAGTAAGTCCCTGGAGCTTGCAGCCCCTGGTTATTCTCCCCCCCACCCACTGCCTGCCTATGAGCTCACGTCCTGAGCTGTCGCTGTGGGGTAAGAAGTTACTGCAGACAATTCGCACACAACTCACAAGCCACACTGCAGCTTGCACAGATTGGACTCTCTCTGGGTTCCCTCTCCTTGCAGATGGCGAGACTTCTTTTGGGATTCCTGTGGCTGATGGCTCTCACCTGGGGTAACACACTGACAAGCAAACAAGTCATCTGCTTGTTGCAGATGACTTTTTTTTGTGTGTGGATCGACCTGACTGTTCAGCGCCTTGGGACATCCTCCCAACGTGAAAGGCGCTCTATAAGTGTAATTTTGTTGTTGTTGTTGTTGTTGTTGATCCATCAATTGATTAATCAATGGGTCAATATAGGCATAAGTCCTGAACCAGCCCATCTTCTCCCACCCCCACCCCATTCTCCCAACCCCCGCTTGCAAATTCTGCCGTACCAGAAAATAATCTTACTAATGTGTTTATTGGAATATGATCCAATATACAGTATTCTGTTTTCCCTTTGAGTCATGTTGTGAGGTTGATGGGCCGAGTTTTGCGCTTTAACTGTATGTAATGTATGTATATAATGTATGTAATGTATATGTTAGATGCAACAAAACTTGAAACTTTAAAGAAACCTAAAGCTCTGGTTTAAAGGGTAATTTTTTTTCTCTATTTTCGTTCTTATTTCAGCAACCTACCAAGAGACCCACCAATTGTCCAAGGAAGGGGAAACTGTGAATGTGAAGTGTACACTGAAACAGGATGAGGGCTTTTACTGGTTCAGACAGAGGGCAGGTCATGAGCCGGTGTTCCTACTCTATATTTCAGCAATTGGGAAAGTCAAATCTGAGGATAGTAGCTTCAAGGCTACAGTTTCATCTGGAATCACGACCCTCAACATTCTCAAATTTACCAAGGAAAATACTGGGAAATATTTCTGTTTGGCACTGAAGAACTCCAAATTGATGTTTGGAAAAGTTCAAGAATATTCCTTACCTGGTGAGTGAGCACAGAAACACTCCACTATATACTCCACAAATATACAGTCAACTCACTTCACAGTATATTCTGTGAAGCCCTTTGAGACGTATAGAAGATGAGAAAAGCACAATATTAATTTCAAGGATTATCATTCTTATATATTATTATGAACACTAATACCTGAGCACAGAGATACTGCACTATACACTGAACACTAACACCTGCACACAGAGAGAACTCCCCTCGCAAGTGAGTGGACCTACGTTTGATTCCCAGAGACAAAATGCTGGGAAACTTTCCTTACTCCACATGCATTTGTTTGCCTAGTACTGTAGTAAGTAGGAACCTGGTTGTTAGTCGATTGGCAGATCACTTTTCCAGGGGTAATAATACCTTTAAAATATAATAACATTAATAATTTGCACTAAATCCACAATAGTTTGTAATTGGCTGCTATGTTTCTGCCAAAAAAATCATTTTACAGTATATTCTGTGAAGCACTTTGAGACATCTCAAAGATGTGATAAGGCACTATTTCAAATGCAAGGATATGTGGAGGTCCTGTAGCTCAGTGGTTAGAGCACTCGCCATACAAGCGTGAGACCTGTGTTCAAATCCAGACAGATCAGGGCAAAACCTTTGGCAAGTTTCCTTACTCTACACCTAATAATAATCCGTCAAAAAAAACAGAATAATAAAAATTGGTCATTTCGATCCATGACTGTTTGTGGGACACTGCTGTGTGCAATTGGCTATCGTGTATCGCTCACAAATATTGACTTTACAGTATATTTTGTGAAGGGCTTTGAGACATCAATAAGATGTGAAAAGCGCTATATCAATGAAAGGATTATTATTATTATTATAATCCAACAAGTGTTTCTAACGTAAGGATTGTTATCAAATGCAAAAAAAAATATTATTTATTCTCAGTGTTTAGTATTAATACATTATTATCTTTTCCAAATGTTTGTTAATAACATAATAATCCTTTCATTGAAATAGTACCTTATTATGTCATTGAGTCATCTCAAAGCACTTTGGTGTGAATTTACATTTTATGGGTGAAATTTATTTAATCTAGTTTTGATTATTCCAGGATCTCATTTATTATTATTATTTTTATTATACAATATATGTTGTATGATATAATATATAATAAAAATAATAATTGGGATACTGGAAACACCAAAACTCAAACATGTTAAGGGACAATCGGAATATATTTGAGACTTCATTCCCCTTGTGAACGGCGCTATACAAATTCAAACCATATTTTTTGGTTCCAGTAAAACGTTAATAAGATAATATGCAGCATTCACCGTGCATGGTTTATAATATATTGTACTATATTATATTTTATATAATAATCTTTGCATTTTTTAACGTTGTATGTCGATTTTGCCCACAGCATTAAAAAATGCAAACATTCTTATTATATTATTATCTTTGTATTTTTTAACGTTGTGGGCAAAATCGACATAAGGTTTATTATGTCGATTTTGCCTACAACGTTAAAAAATGCAAAGATTATTATTATATAAAACATAATATAGTACAATATATTACAAACCACGTACGGTGAATGCTGCATATTATCTTATTAACGTTTTACTGGAACTAAAAAATACGTTTTGAATGCATCAAATGCAAGGATTATTATTATATATGATATATGATATTATAATTGATTACTGTTTGATTAAATACTATATCATACAATAAATGCTATACATATTATGACATATGATATAGCATGTATATTATATCATATTATAATAAGAGTAATCCTTGCATTTGATATAGCGTCTTATCATGGTGTCAAGATGTCTCAAAGCACTTTGCAGGACAGAGTGTATAGTGTGGTATACTGTATTTTGAGGGTGAATAGGGGCAGCCACTTTCAGTTTGTACACAATAATGTCCCTTGGAGCGAGTGACAAATTTTATTTAAAATACTATATCACATATTATATTATATATTGTGTAGAGAATGTGATTAGATTCTCCACTTAAATTTACTTCACCATCGTGGCTGTGTATGGGACTTTGATGGGCAGCAAATTTACTATTTGGTGACTCCTACAATATTGGAGTTTTTATGACAATAATAATAATAATAATCCTTGCATTTGATATAGCCTTTGTCACATCTTCGGGAGGTCTCAAAGCACTTCAGAATATACTATAAAGTAAATTGACTGTATATTTTGTGGGTGAAAACACAGCAGTGCCAATTGCACACAGCAGTGTCCCACAAACAGTCACGGATTGAGTTACCAAATTATGACTAGTATTATTATTATATGCCAACTTTTTTTCAAAACAGCTGCCATGTGAAACCTTTGTATAAGTGTTCCAAACATGAAAGGCGGCCGAACAAACGCAAGGCTTATTGTTGTTTTAACTCGATTTGGCGCATTGTTAAACAATCCCACCTGACAGTGACTTCTATCTGTCTGTCTGTCTGTCCCAACACAGAAGTTACAACCACCTCTGCAACCACCAAGCTGCCCTTGAAGACAACTGAGGCTCCACAGATATCAACAATATCAACAACCTCTTCCTCTCGCAGCAAAGGTACAGAAGGTTATAGTAATAGATTCACAATCCCATCCTCAGTGGTTATCCGTAAGAAAAGAACAACTTGACAGTCTTTACAGCATTACTACCCAGCGCACAATCTTTGTCTACACTATCACCTGTGTCTATGTGTGTATTGTCTGTGAATGTGTGTCTGTAATTGTGGGGTTTTGTGTACGTATGCGTATGTGTCTGTAATTGTGTGTGTGTGTCTGTAATTATATTTGTCTCTGTGTGTGTATATATCTGTGTATTTGCCTGTGCGTGTGTGTGTGTAATTGTATTTGTATGTGTGTGTATATGCGTGTGTGTAATTGTGTGTGTCTAATTGTATTTGTCTCTATGTGTGTATGTGCAGGTATCTGTATATTTGCCTTTATGTGTGTGTGTGTACCTGTGTATGTGTCAATTTCTGTGTCTCAGTGTGTGTATCTGTGTAAATCTGTGTCTGTGTGTGTCTATATCTGTGTACTTGTGTGTTCATGAACAACACTAATGTTAACAGGGCTGGATCACGGATTAATAGTATTGAACAAATGCTTCAGTGTTTACCCGTCTGTTTCTAATTCTATTTTTTGTTTTGTTTTAAAAAGTAATAATTGAAAAAAGGTGTAAGGAGTTTCAGCGAGTACTTTTGTAATGTATAGGAATATTATAAAATGCATAGATGTCTATACAATGCAAACCTCTGCAATATATATATAACTGATAATTATATACAATGTATGTAATGTATAGGCTTCCACATTGTCAGACTCTATATATTTATTTGTTTGCATTCCATTTTTGGTTATGATTTGATCGTACATTGATATTTTTACACCATTTATGATATTTATATCGGAATAGTACATTTTTAGATCAAAACACCAACCTGTGTTGCATAAAATAAATATCAAAAGACCAACATATTTATATCAAAATATATTAGATCAAAACATACCAAAATTGATATTAAAGATATCAATACACTGATTAAATCACAAACAGAATTTTGTCTAGAAATTGAGTCAAGTGAGTAAGTAGCTCTGAACTCTCCAGGATGTCAGATATGTGATAATATTTTGATATTTACAGTATTTTTATACAATATATATTTATCACATAATAAATATTTATTTTGGTATAACGTTAAAAAAGTAATATATTTAAAAATTGATATAATATATATTTAAAATGATATATAAAAATATTTATTTTTATATAAAATATTTTAAAATTGATACAATATATAAATATGTATTTTGATATACATGATACATATTTATATAAATAGGAAAGAATTTCTGTCTATCTGTTTTTCTCTCTCTTGTCAAGTCTTGCCTTTAATCGCCCAAGAGTCGACCTTAAGAGCGAACGATTTTTAAAATATATACAGTATATAACAAAATTGAAAGAACAGTTTTGGGGGGAATGTACATTGATAACTTTAAGACTTAAGTTTTTTTTTAAAACAAATTATACATCGGGTACAATGCACTTTAGCACCAACAATTTCCTGCCTCATTGTTTGTATGGATAGCAGGACATTGAGGAGAGAGACACAGATAAACACAGGGAGAGTTCCCTCACCAATGTGTTTGTGAATTTCCTTCAATAGATCATTTTTCTCTGGTTTAATTTTTTTTCCTGTTGTTCATTTTTTTTTTAAAAAGGCATCATTTTTAACTTGTTGCATAAAATAGTATTTTGGGGGATTATTTTCAACATTGAAAATAGTTTAATATATTATTATTATTATTATTAATGACAATAATGAAAAGATTCAAACGGTATTTGATGTGAAGTTGAGTCGAGTGTGTGGCTGACATCACAAGGGGCGAATTCCTTCCACTGTATTGATTAAATCGATTGATTAAGTGATTGATCGGTGGATTAATTTATCAAAATTGATTGATTAGCAGATTTTACTCATTGATTAATTGACTGATTGACAGACAGACTGGCTGATTGATTGAGTTTCATTGATTGATTGATCGACAGGTTCATTGACTGATTGATTGATTCATTGATTCATTTTTTTTTGTAACTAGTGACTACAGCTGATGTGTGGTCCTGCGACTTCTACATCTGGGTGCCTCTGACAGGAGGCGTCTCCCTGTTGCTAGTCATTCTAGCCGCCGTTTCCATCATGTACTGCAAAAGTAAGATGCCAGCGTTGATATTTTCCAAATATATTATCACATATTTAAACATTACAAATGTTGTTACTTGTGACATTGTGCAGTGGTCAGTGTGTGGCTAACATGGAGATGTTTCCTCTCCCCAGAACCTCGCAGGAGACGCTGCCAACACCAATTCCGAAAGAGGTCGGTGTGTGTGTTTACTTTCTCCTGCTTTATCTCCATAATATTATAATATTTCACCTATTACATTTTCATAACATTATAGCCATTCTATTTTCATAAGATTTAAATTTTTCACCTTTTTTCATATTATTATATTTCATCTATTGTATTTTCATAAGGTTTTAATTTTTCACCTAATTTATTTTCATACTATTATACTATCAGATTTCACCTATTGTATTTTCATAAGATTTTAATATTGGATCTACAGTATTACATTTGAGATCTTTCACCTTATACGGCAGTGGGGAAATCTCACAATAAATTTTCTGGAGTGAATTTTTTTTATTTTTGCCATAAACCATGAAATATTTAAACAAGAAAAACTTGGAAATGATTGGAAAGTATTAGACGAGTGCAAATGTTCAGGGGCCACTTTTTGGCAGCCCAGGGGCCACTGGTTGCCCACCACTGACCTAGAGTGATGACCCAAATAGGATGGGAATAGAGGAAGTGGGAAGGTCAAATAAAAGTTTTGTGTTTGGTCCATAAAATATATAGTTAATTCACATTAAAGTATATAATAATACTAATTTGATATAGCGCTTTTCAAGTCTTCTAGACATCTCAAAGAGCTTCACAGAATATACTGTAACATGAATTGACTATATATGTGTGTGAAACACAGCAGCCAATTGCACACAGCAGTGTCCCACAAACACTCATGGATTGAAGTGACCAATTTATTATTGTTTTTATTTTTTGAGGGATTATTATTAGGCATGTGGAGTAAGGAAACTTGCCCAAGGTTTCATCAATTCACTTTACAGTATACAGTATTTTGTGAAGCACTTTGAGACAACTGAAAGACGTAATAGGTAATATATCAATAATTAAAGATTATTATTGTTGTACAGATATTACCAATCATTAAAGCTTTCATGTGGATGTGTAGTAGTAGATCACAGTGAAGGGAACAGAGTTTGAACTCTTATTCCAGGCTATCCTCCATGCGCTAGCAAATGAGCCCTGCTTAACAATAAATAATATCCTTGCATTTGATACTATGCTTTATCATATTGTTGCATCGCCACAAAGCGCTTCACAGAATATACTATAAAGTGAACTGACTGTGTACTTGGTGGGCGAAAAGTTTGTTGGGATGTTTGTGTTGGCTGATTGAATGGCACGTTTGCCCACGTAACACTTGCAGCACTGCAACTATAACTGCTTGTGTTACGCACTTTGAGATATTTTGACGTGATAAGATGCTTCATCAATGCAAGTCATGGTTAATTCGTGACTTTGTGCCCCCATTTAGAAGAACAGTTTGCAACCTCCTAAACAGTGGAATTCATACACTTTCCATTGCCGTGACACACAAAAAAAACAATTTTAACAGATTTTAACAGACTTAATTTATTCTCAGCAACAACACAACAACAACTGCATTTACATAGTTTTTCTGTGCTGAAATTTAGAATTCTGTTTCTCACATATTTAATTTGGACATTGTATAAATTAATAGAAACTATAATAGTAATAAATAATCCTTGCATTTGCTATAGCGCCTCATCACATTGATGAGAAGTCCCAACCCTCTTGGCAATTAATATGGGAGTTAATTGCTTACACTTTTCATGATAACAACCGTTCGTTTTTTTTTGTTCCTTTTTAGACCGATGCCTGAGGAGAACAGGAGGCCGCCAAACTATTACTAACATGTGAGTACCTCAATGCATTGACCTATTTTACCCTAGGGTGCCCTCATTGTGGGTTTGTGGAATTTGGCGACTGTGAGTTTGAAATGAAAGAAGCAGACTGGTTAGTGAGCTGCCCTCACTACTAACAGTGCCCGCAAATAGATTAGGTCTCACTGCGTTCCGCTGTAGCAAACAGTACAAAGCAAACAGTATCAATAAGGACAGGCAGACAGCCTATTAAACCTGAATGAATGCACCGGTGGTACACTAACATATTTTAAGAATATCACAATTATTTGATTATTATTTATTATTTTGATTATTGGATTATTGGATTATTATTTGGTTATTATCCTCTCACTCGTCTTCAAATCCCTTCATGCTCTGGCCCCTCCCTAACTGTCCACTCTGCCTACTCCCCAACACACTATCGCCTGCCTCCACTCAATTGGCTCTATTTCATCTTGGGCTAGTTAGTGACCAATACATTTACCCCTAAACAAACATGTCAAATGCTGTCCTCGACTATTTACCTCTGCTATACTTTAATTAAGAGAACCAAGACTTCAAACACCTCACACTGGTTACCCCCCCCCTACTCTTACAATTTGTTTGCACACAACCTCACCCCACCCTACATCCGTGACTTTCTAACCCCTTACCAACCTGCCCATCCCCTCTGACCCATCCGCCGCACCATTGGCTGGCGAGCCTTTAGACACTCTGCCCCAAACCTCTGGAACTCCATCCCGCAGACCCACCGCTTCGCCCCCTCCCTGACCTCCTTCAAGTCTTGCCTCAAGAGTCTCCTCTTCGATGGTCCCATCGGCAACTCCTAACCCGACCTTCTCTTCTCCCTCGCCACCGAAGCTCGGGTCTGACACAGTGACTGTCCAACACCTTGACAAGTCCAACACCTTGACACGTCCTCCTGACATGAAAGGTGTTGGGTATATTTTGTTTATAGGTCCTTCTCCTAAAACTCATTCATACCCATATACAATAAACATACTCCGAAACCTAAGTTACCCCAAGCGTGTTTAATTGTCTAAGGCTAGACCAGTTTCCAAACACTGGTATAGCGTTAGGGTCGAAGCTTCACCAAGCTAACGACCCAGACATACAGATGCAACATACATTTATTTGCACTATTGTATTGGGCGGGTTACACATAGCCCAATCACAGAGGCTCTGTTTCAAATTGTTCGTGTCCTTTGTCACTATGCAAACCTTCACCATTGTGTGACTTCCTCTATCTTGTGGTTGCATGTTACCCATTGTGTGACTTCCCTTATCTTGTGATTAGGTGCTACCTTGCTCAATGTTATATTCACATTTCCTTATAAGGACTTGTTTTACACAGACTTTGTACTAGCACTTTGGCACGTACTAGCACTCAGTTATACAGCATCAGCATTCCTTCACTTAACACATTTATGCACACTTAACATTAATTTAGACTTATCACTATAACCTTAATTTTTCTAACAAAAGGTGCTCTACAAGTGTAATATAGTTGTTGTTTCTCCAAGTTTTAGATTACTCCACCACATTCCCATATCTGCAAGCCAAAGCACCCCGAGCCACACATCTCTTTTCTACATAACTACACAAAGGCATTAGACAAAGGAAAAAGCACACAATTCATTTGTATCAAGGTTACAAAAGTTCTCAGCAAATTTTCATTAAAAAAAAGGCAGAGCAGTACAAATATTAAAGTAACGCGAAAGCAACATTGAGGTAAGCGAAATACATAACCACTCAGTATAATAAACATCACTGAATCTAATGTACACAGTAATGTTAAATTGATTCCAAATACATATTTCATACTGACAAAGGCTAGCAATAATATATATATATACAGTATATACAGGATATATATTCTCATGATGTATCATTATGATGGCAAGGACACACCACCACCAACAACCACAAAATTACAGGTGTAGATCACCTTTCACGTCGGGAGGACGTCTCAAGGCGCTGGACAGTTAGTGTTTCACACCCAAGTTGGGTGCAGATCAGGGAGGGTGGAGGGAAGAGAGGAGAAGGATGCTTCAGAGATGAGGTTGCTACCAACTGAACAGGACTGATGAAATATATGGAATATAGGTTAAGTCCCACTTGTTGCGTTCTTCTAAATCTTCTGTTTGCTCTTGATTTAATTGCAAAGAATCCTGCACCAAGATGTGGATATAGTAAGTGCCCCAGGTGTACATTTCAGTGGCTGTTATACTAACAACCAACCCCCACACACTGCAATTAAAGCCCCATTGCACAGGCTGCACTATCAATTTGGTCTCCTTTTGCAGATTAACTCTGCTGTGGTTCTGAACAGCAAGGTTTCTGCAATATGGCTGAAAGTTGTAGGAATAAAACCCCAAGTTACTATTGTTTCTACACCTGTTGAGCAAAGGGTGATCTCCATTCGCCCACAAAATACACCGTCAATCTACTTTACAATATATCCAGTGAAGTGCTTTCTGACATCTCAACAACGTGATAAGGTTCTATATCAAATGTAAAAATTATTAGTATTATTATTGCACCTATGTCCAATAATTACATTATTAGTAAGTTATTATCAGTAAATTACAGTATTAGTAATTCACTTCATGGCTCTTTATGCAACATTGCTGCATGCAAATCAGTTGCTGCTTTTGCTCACAAAATACACAGGCAATATACTTTATGGTGTACCCCTTGAGCCACTTTTAAGAACGGAAGCATCACTGTATATCATCTATCAGCCACATTTGACCTTGCTGCTTAATCAGGATGCTTTTCTAATGTTAAAATGGAAGTTTGGATATTTATCTGTTGAAGAAAAATCTTCAACAGGGTAAAGGTTATAGTTAAGGGGATAACTTATTTCATGTCTTATTTTTCTCGAATGCAATAAACTGGCATTAAGTGACTATTGAGGTTTAATGTCTAGGGGGATACAGTTAATTCCTGATCATAGAATCATAGAATCATAGAATTTTACGGCACAAAAGGAGGCCATTCGGCCCATCTAGTCTGTGCCGGCTCTTTGAAAAGAGCGATTCAATCCCACTGCCCTGCCCGCTCCCCATAGCCTAATAGACCCGTTCTCCCTAAATAAAGATCTAATTCCCTTTTAAAAGTTGTTATCGAATCAGCCTCCACCACCTTTTCAGGCAATGCATTCCAGATTCGAACAACTCGCTGAGTGAAAAAATTTCTCCTCAGCTCCCCTCTACTTCGCCTTGAAACTATTTTAAATCTGTGACCACGAGTCACAGATTCACCCACGAGTGGAAATAGTTTTTCTCTATTTGCCCTGTCGAAACCCCTCATGATCTTATAAACCTCTATTAGGTTTCCCCTCAATCTTCTCTGCTCCAGAGAGAATAACCCTAGCCTATCTAGCCTCTCCTCATAGCTGAAGTCCCTCAATCCTGGCACCATCCTAGTAAATCTTCGTTGTACCCTTTCCAATGCCTTCACATCCTTTCTGTAGTGTGGTGACCAGAATTGAACACAGTATTCCAGCTGAGGCCTCACCAAAGTCCTATAGAGGTTAGTCAGCACTTCCTGACTTTTGTACTCTATACCCCTATTTATAAAGCCTAGTATCCCATATGCCTTCTTAACAGCCTTGTCTACCTGTCCTGCCACCTTCAACGAGTCACTAACACAAATCCCCAGGTCTCTCTGTTCCTTTACACCATTTAAAATTGTACTATCTAGCCTATATTGCCTCCCTTCATTTCTTCTCCCAAAATGCATCACCTCACACTTCTCTGCATTAAGCTTCATCTGCCATGTGTCTGCCCACTTTACCAATTTGTCTATATCCTCTTGCAGATGGCTACTATCCTCCTCACTGTTTACTATTCTCCCTAACTTAGTGTCATCTGCAAACTTGGAAACTGTACTCCGTACACCCAAGTCCAGATCATTGATGTAGATTACAAACAGCAATGGTCCCAAAACTGATCCCTGTGGCACACCACTGATAACTCATTGCTGCCAGAAAAAAGGGCTCATTGACCAGTTATCCAGACCTGAAAGTTAGAGATAGACAGACAGACAGACAGACAGACAGACAGACATCAGGATTAGTGAAGTGGTAAGTGACAAGTTAAGCCATGGGTCCACTCATCAGTAGTTTACTGTACGTACCTGGATTTGTCTGACTTTGGTCTCATTTTTGACTTGTGGTGAAGTCAGATTATGGAATCGAGAGGCGCTTGATGGGGGATCAGAGTTCTCAGTGAGACAAACCCAGGCACCTGCCGGAATCAAGTTGTCTAATGATCATCGCATTTTAGATCTTGCTGTGTCTGAGAGCAAGCGTGCTTCTCTCAAGCTGTGAACCTTCTGAAGAGATGTAATGGCCTAGTCTGACTCATTCAGAACTGTTATTTTATTTTTAGTTAAAAACATACTTGTCCTTCAATTCATTGGTTACATAGGCAAACAAGTGTCACTTGTTGAATTTTCTTCTTAATAGGTCTCTCCCCACCACCCCCACTCCCCTGTAACATTGGAATGTCAACTTTGATTAGACTTCCATCCAACAAATATATCAGTTTGATTATTCAATCCAATCCTTGACTGTTTGTGGGACACTGCCATGTGTAATTGGCTGTGTTTCATACGCAGAAATACACTGTCAATTTACTTTACAGAGCTTTGAGGTGTCTCAAAGACGTTATACATTGCTATGTCTAATGCAGGTAGTATTATTATTATCATTGCTTTTTCCCCTCCTTCTTACAACCAAGGTGGCTTCCCCACCTTATTCCCACCCCCTCCCGTCAAAAAACGACATCATTCTAGATTAATGAGCTATTGACACCTTTGTCGTTTACAGATTTCAAAGTAAAACAAGTGCTGTACAAAAACAAGACAAAAAAGCACGTTTCAACAATGACCTTGAACTGAGCAACGGCTATTGCTAATGTAGGCAAATTTCAAAGACCAAAATGGAGCTTTGCTCAGGCGTCTATATCTGCCAGGACATTGAGTCAGCTCGGATGGAAGATTCCCAGGAATTAAACTATTGATTTTCAAAAAAACAATGAATTTGATCCATGATCCGAAGGTGGAGCTTGAAATGTTGTGCGCTGGGCCATAAAATACAGCTTTGAATTTTCATTCCAACTCCTTTGCCTTGTTGTTTTTGACCATCGATGCCCACCACCTTCAGCCTCTCTGTCCCTACTTTTTGGACTCTATCTCACAATCCGTTCACCTCGTCTCCTCCCTTGTCTCCTTCAAGGCCCATCTCACAACCTTCTTCTTTATCCATGCCTTCGGCCACCCTCCTATCCCTGTCTTTCACCCTTCCTCATCCCAAACACCTGCTCAGGTCCAAATCACTTACTGTCCAGCCCCTTGGGATGTTCTCTTAACATGAAAGGCACTGTACAAATGTAATTTGTTGTGTTGTTGTATGGTGGGAGAGAAATAAGATGGGGGAAAAGCTTACTCAATCTAATTTTCTCTACTCTCAGGGTTTTATGGTAATGAGCAAAGTTTTCTGCCATTTTATTTTTAAATCATTTAATTTTACCCTGCTCTCCAACAAAGCCACTGCCTGCTTTCCCTATTGGAAAAGTTACATTTTTAAATATATATATATATATTCCCCAATTTGTTCGATATTTAGCGAGGTTCTTTATAGATTTCTGAGTGCGTTCATTTTCTTGCTAAACCAAATGATCAAAATTTGTGTATGGATTGATGTTATTGTTTCATTAAATGCTGCAGCAACCAGCCAAACCTTGGCTCGAGTCTTTTTGTACTGATGTACGCAAACTACACCACAACACTGCCTCACAAATCTCACAAATCTACAGCTTTCAGTCGTTGTTTTGCACCTGATTCTGTACCTCACCCAGAATCTGAAACCATCTACGGTGCGTGAACTCTTTAAGCAAAGAAATGCTAATCGATCAAACTGGATTGAATCTATAGTGAGTAGATGTCTTAAATCCCCTGGCTATCAGGCACTTTGAATTGATGCTGACCCTCCAATGTTGCACTACATTGTCCCAAGTGTCCTTCTTCAGATGAGATGTTAAACTGAGCTCTTGGCTTGTTTAGCTAGACGTTAAAGTTCCCATGACACAGCTTGAAAGGGAGTTTCACAGAGACACAGTGACGCAGAGAAGGGAGTTTCTCCTGCTGCCCAGGCCAACAATCCCCCAGATATAATTGGTCATTTATTCCGTGGCTATTTGTGGGACATTGATGTGTGCAAACAAGCCACTGTGTTTCACTCACAAAATACACAGTCACAACACTTTATTATAAGAGGTTTGCAAGCCTTGGCTTTTGTTAGCACTTTGAGATGGTTGGACATTATGGGTGTCAAGTTCAGGGATTTGATTATTATTTATTCTCAGAGGACAAAACACAGAACTGAACTCAACAGATCATCTTTGTACACTAGTATATTAGGAGGAGATTGGTACAGTTGGAGATTGAAGTGTAAAATGTGAGGTTGTTTTCCCAATCTATTCCTTAAGATAATAGCATCAGAAATATGTTAGGAAAACCATAGCAAATTTTGCTTTTCCAAAATTTTGCTTTTCTCAATCGGAACAGGGCTGAAATAGGTATTTTTGCTAATTTTTATTATATTTGCAGTTACCAGTCATTTTTGAAAGCCTTTTTCTGCAAGGTAGTACTCGAAGATAATTAAATTACAATTTGTAAATTTTCAGAATTACAGCATCATTCAGAGACAGAAAGAAAACACCATGAGGTCAGTTATCCCAATAATTCTTGCATTTTATACAGTGCCTAAAATGTAAATGTCGGAAAGTGCTTCACAGATAAATTGCTGTCAAACACCAGACTTGCCCTCAAATGGATCCTTGTTGAAGGATTTGAATGTACATACTCATTCCAATTTCAGAGCCTTGAACGTGTCCTATATTCTTATTTTCATCACTCTGGAGTCCCCAAACATTGGCTCTTGACAACCTGTGACTACTTTCTTCAAAGCAAGTTTGAACACTAATGTGACTTACTTTCCAGGGAGAGAGTGCGCATTCCATTCTAACAAGCTATCTCTGGGATTTCCATGTGTATGGGATGCATGAAATTCTCAGTTTGGTTTCGATACTCTTAAGCATGGTGATGGGGTTACGCATGTGTCAGGAATCCAGTTGACACCCCCCAAAAACTGTTGGCAAACATGGTAGTCAAGTTCTTTCATCCATGAAGAGGACTGGTGAGAATATGGAACTCACTGCCTGAAGTAATGGTTGAATCAGACAGTAAGCTGGACCATCACATGAGGGACAGGAGAATAGAAGGATATGGGGTGGACTAAAGAAATAGGTGAAGATTTGTACAGAGTACAAGCGCCAGTACAGACTGCTTGGGCGAATTGGCCTGTTTCTGTGTTGTGCATTCTATGTAATTATCAATTTGGCTCAGTTGGTAGCACTCTCCCCACTTTCACCTTCGAGTCAGAAGGCCATTGTTATAGTTCCACATCAGAACTTTGAATCGATGTACAGTATTCTAGTTCAGATATTCATATAGTCTACTACACTCCAATGCAGTGCTTTAGGTGTGTTTTCCACCATGCCTTCAGCCACCACCCCATCTACGTCTCTGCCCTCCTTCATCGCAACCCTGCTCCACCCTATCACATGCTCGAGTCCTGACCCCTGACTGTTCAGCGACTTGGTATGTCCTCCCGACATGAAAAGCGCTCTAAAGATATAATCTTGTTGTTTTTGTTGCTGCATCATTGGGATGCCTTTCGATGGGATGTTAAACTGAGGCCTCATCTGCCTGATAAACTAGACGTTTGGCATTATTTGAAAAGAAGAAAGGAGTTTCTTCCGATGTCCTGGCCAACAATTCTTCAAATAAAACCAGTCACTCACTTCATGGCTGTTTGTGGAATGTCAAACAGGGGAGAAAGGGGAGTGACCATAGCCACAACACACTACAAATAACAAAAAAAACACATATGAGCATATGGCTGCTGCAATCACCCATAATACGCTAAGTCAATCCATTTTACAGTATAAATATACAGCATACAACAGGATTAAGGGATATGGGGATAGGGCGGGTAAATGAAATTAGGTTAGATCAGCCATGATCTTATTAAATGGCGGGGCAGGCTCGAGGGGCTTCTTATGTTCTTATATCGTGTAATAAGGTGATATCGAATGGAATATTATAATCAATATAAACAAGTTTCACTTATACAATACGTATAAGTATATTTTCCCATAAAATAATGTTCTCAAATCACCAATGATTTCATCTGACCTGCAAACTATTTCCAACTTCAAGGCTGACAAGCAAAGACAGGCAAAACACAGGACCCTGAGCCAATCAGGAGACAGTCACTGGGCGTTCAGCCACTGTCCGGCAACACAACTGGCCAATCGGGTTGAATATTGAAGACAGAAATTGGAGGCGGGCAAGTCAAAGGGATTTGAGAAGAGACCCAGAAATAGGGAGACGGAGAGATAGAAAGGGAAGGATATGTTTGGTGCCTAGGGTCTGCCTCACATTGGGTCTGAGAATCTAACTCTTGTAAAATGAAAGGTTTCGACAGCTGCAGTGCACCCTGTTTGCAGGAGAAATCAACACTTTGATCTGCAAAGGTCTGAGCTGTAAAGTCTAGCAACAAGGTCGAGACAAACTGGAAAAGAAGGTCTTTGATCTTCAGTCATACTTCTGTGGTCTTCGGTGCTCGGCACAAGCATGAGAGCCGATCACTACTGGAAGCGACAGAAATTTTTGTGTGACATGCCAATAGTTTGAACAATGTTTGTGTGACATGGTTGATGAAAGCACCTGCAGTGGCTCGAAAGCTCAAAATTTGCTCGCGGTGTCTGCCTTAAGACCATCACCTTGAAATGTTAACGTCATACGCAGGTTTGTGAAAAAGTCTCAAACTGAGGGATATTTGTGTTACCCTCTCACCAGGGAAAGGTCGGCGTTGAATGATCTGTTTCAACACTTTGAGATGTCCTCCAGACGTGAAAGGCGCTCTATAAATGCAATTTTGTTGTTTTGCTGTTGTTGATCTGTGGAAAGAAGGGTTTGACTCCAACTTCAGGCACCATTGCCCTATCTCAAACCTGCCCTTCCTTGCAAAAGCTCCAGAATGAGTTGTTGCCAATCACCTTCCTGTACAGCTTCTCCCTCCACACCCTACTTGAACCACCTCCAGTCCAGCTTCCACCCTGCCCAGCGCTCGTGAAAGTCACAAATGATGTCCTCTCTATCTGTGACCTCTGCCCCCTCATCCTCCTGGACCTCTCTGCCGTATTCAACACAGTCGATCATGCCATCCGCCACTCCTGTCCTCCATCATCCAACTCAGTGTGACTGCACTAGCTTGGTTCGAGTCTTACCTCACAAACCTTCCAGCACTACATCTCTACAAATGGCATTTTTTCTTGCTTCCGCCCGGTCACCTGCGGGTACCCCAAGGATCCATCCTTGGGCCCCTTCTCTTCCTCATCTATATGCTCCCACATGGTTACATCATGCACAGATATGGGATTAACTTCCACATGTATGAGGATGACACCCAACTCTACTTTTCCACCTCCAGTGTAACCCCAAGTCCCCTGACGTTCTGTCAGCATCAAGAACTGGATGAATGTAAATGTAAATATAGCCCCTTTCAGGTCAGGATGATGTCCCAAGATGCTGGACATTCATTGAGTCAGAGCCGAGCTGGGGACAGGGTGGGGAGGGAGAGTTGCCGATGGAACCATCGAAGAGGAGAGTTTTGAGGTGGGACGAAGGAGGCCAGGAAGCGGCGAGGCAGAGGGACTGTGGGATGGAGTTCCAGAAGTTGAATGTCAAACAAGATGGAAGCCATATACTTTGGCTCCTGTCGACATCTATTGATCTGCGGTTCTGCCCTCTTCAACCAGTCCTTAAAACCTCTCTGAACCCATGCACAATTTGGGCATCAGGTTTGATCCCCAGATATCCTTCCTCCACATATCCGATCCCTTACTAGCACTGCTTTCTTCCACCTCCACCAGATTGCCTGTCTCTATCAATACCTCAACCCAAATGCTGCTGAAACCCTTGTCCATGTGTTTGTCACCTCTGGGCTGAACTACTCCAATGCCTTCCTTGCCAGTTTCCCCTCTACCATCCACAAAATTCAGCACATCCAAAACTCTGCCGCCCACATTTTCACCCGCACCAAACTTTGTACCCCAATTGTTGGCAAACTGCACTGGCTCCCTGTCACAGAGAGGACCGACTCCAAGATCCTCACTCTTGTATTGAAATCCCTCAACTGCTCGGTACCCCCACACCTCTCTAACCTCCTCTCTCCTCACAGTAGTACTGGTTGCCTCCGTTGTAGTGGGTCCAGCCTCCTCCTTGTCTTCCAAATCCTCTGCTCCACAATCGGCAGTTGCACTTTCAGCCACTACACACCCTGAAACTTTTGAATTCCCTCCCTCCCTCCCTCCATCGTCTCATCCCCTCCTTCCCCATCTTCAGGTCATGTTTGAAGACCTTCTTCTTTGGCCGCGCTTATGGTCAACTTCCCCCTCCCCAGCTCGGCCTCAGCTTCCTCCAATGTGAAGTGCTCTGAGACACCATCCGGCAATGCAAGTTGTCGTTGTCATTGTTGTTGACGGGCCAAATGGCCTTTTCTTGTTCCGAGCTTTCGTGCTCTTAAAAGGGTTTGACAGCTGCAGTGCACGTTATCTACATCAGGATCAGCACTTTGATCTGCAAATGTTTGCATACCAAAACTGAGGCGCAGCACCGAGACAAATATTTCATCGGCACTTCTAATCTTCATAGCTTTTTGCACAGAGGGACAAAAGGCTGACAGCCCTTGGTCTGATGATAAGATGGACTTTCAGCTACAAATAATAATAATAATTTAAAAATAAAGGAACGTTTAACCATCTTCTAGATGTCTCAAAGGGCTTCACAGAATAAGCAGTAAAGTGTATATTTTATTGGCGAAACGCGTCAACCACAAAAAAATTACACTTGTATAGCGCCTTTCACGTCAGGTGGACATCCAAGGTGGCAGCCAATTACACACAACAGTGTCCCACAAACAGTCGGGCATTGAAATTACCAATTTATTATTGTTTTTTTCTTGACGGATTATTACTGGGTATTCGTGGAGTAAGGAAATTTGCCCAAGATTTGAAAGGCTAGGGCTCTAATCACTGAGCTCCATGAAGCTTAAGTATTTAATTAGGATAACATATTCAAGACTGAGATTGATAGATTTTTAATGGATAGAGGGATTAAGAGATATGGGAATAAGGCGGGCAGACGGAGTTAGATTAGAAGATCAACTGTGATCTTATTGAATGGCGGGGCAGGCTTGAGGGGCTGAATAAAAATATTTGATATAGCCCTTTTCACATCTTATCAACGTCTCAAAGCGCTTCACAGAATATATGGTAAAGTGAATTGACTGTATACTCCTGCTCCTAATTCCTATGTTCCTGTGTAAGAGTAGCACATAGCCAGGAATGGGAAGCAGACCATCTAACCTTTCCCTTCAAGACCCTTCCCGCTCAAGCCATCATTATGGATACTACTCAAATGAGTCAAATCAAATGCACAGGTTATTAGGATTAAGCCACTAATTTTATATTTTGAGGGAAATTGTTAAATATTTTGTCACCCTGATAGATGACATTAGTTAATCTAACCCTGTCAGGGCCAGGTCACACTGGTAGCTCTCTCACTTCTGGGGCAGAGGTATGTAGGCTCAATCCCTATGTCCAGTGTTTTGATCACAGTCTAGCCTGACACTCAAGAGCAGGAATGTTTCATTATTGTAGGTGCTTTCCTTCATAATGAGACATTAAACCAAGCTCCTTTCTGCCTGTTCTGAAGGACGTTAAAGTACATCCCTTGGTACTGTTACGGACACCCCTTCATTTGTTCTTAACCTTCTTTCTTTAATATGTGTATTTGTACCTCTGGACTGTATGATTGTTGATTACAATAGAGCAACGGCTGTATTTAGCTGCGACCCTAAATTGGCCAACAACAGGACCTCCCGATCTCACGACTGAAGCAAAGCTCAGTCAAGACGATACCCATTCAATGGACCCATCGGCAACTCCTAATTCCCCTCTTCCCTCCCCCACTCCCCCCACCCATCCCCAGCTCGGGTCTGAAACAGCGACTGTCCAGCATATTGGAATGTCCTCCTGACACGAAAGATACTATACAAGTGTAATTTTGTTGTTGTTATTGTTGCTCAGGTCCCAACCTGATTGTTCAGCAACTTCGGACGTCCTCCCGACGTGAAAAGTGCTCTAAAAATGCAATTTTGTTGTTGTTGGCTTCCAAATTGAGGCCAGATTTAAGACCATAACTCCATGCTGATTAAAGCTCCCACAGGCTGTGACTGGGTGCAATTTCAGACCGACATCACCTGTATCCAGGTCACAGTGAGATAGATGTGTGTAAGCTGGGACCCCAATGCCCCACATTTCCACTGGTTGGTTGGTTGTGGTCGGTGGGTCGGCTGTATTTCAGCAGATGACATTTCCTTATTTACTCCTTTCCGAACAGTTTGCAAATCACTCGTAAAACCACTCCAGGGGTGGCTGGTGTTAATGGAAACATGTCTGAATTGGTATTGTGGTTTCTCTGATAACCGGGGGCGAGAGAGAGAAAGAGAGAGAGAGAGAGAGAGAGAGAAAGAAAGAAAGAGATATGACTTTCCATAAGTTACTAGTTACTCATATTTCCAGAGGATCGAGTGACAGTGACCTCAGTGAAGCATCCCAATGAATGGATCTCCCAGATCTAAGGTGTTGGGTTGAAGTCTACTTGGAACACAGTGAAATTCCTTGGCTCACTTCCTTGTGTTTCCCCCAGTTTGGAGGAGGGAGAGAGAGGGTGTGGAGGGAGCCATCCACCCACCCACCATGAAAGAGATGTTCTTATCTAGCTGCGGGGGTGAGTGCGATAGAAATAAACCTGAGTGGGGTGGGCGAGATATCCGGAAATCCTCGCTCTGCATTCTGTTGTGTGTTGGTTTTGAGACGTTTGAGAGAACAGACACTTTCCCGTTTTATTCTGTGAAACCTCTTTTCGTGACCTGCACTGTGGCTCTGGCAAACCGTCTCTTGTACTGTATGTATCTCTCTAGATTGTGCAAAGATTTTTGAGTTTCTATTATTATTATAGCCAGAGAGAGAGGGAGGGAGTATTGTAAGACGAGCTAATAATGTTGAATCTTCCAGAATCCAAAAAAGGATTGTTTTCAAACGCAATTATTACTTTTATTTATTCCAATTGTTCATTTATTATTTACAATAATAATAATCATAAATGGGATCCTGGAATCTAGAATACAGGCTTTAATGGGCAACTGAAATATATTCCACCTTTCATTCCCACTTGAAAATTCCCTATGTTCCCACATTCCCTTTGTAAATGCAAACTGTTTAGATTTTACTTTTGTTCCAATAAAACATTGATATGTTGATACTCAGCAATCACTGTGCTATGAAAAGGAATGTTTTAAATAATATTAATATTAGTTTAAATAATAAAATAATATTTAATATATGAATATATAGTGTATTATATACTATATATTGTATTCAATATTATGCTGCAATAATAATTCTTGCATTTGCAATGCTTGCTCCATTATCACGTTGTCGAGATGTCTCAAAGCTCTTTGCAAGATATACTGTACTGTAAAATGGAATGACTGTGCATTGTGGGCGAAACAGGGCAGCCAGTCGCACACAGCAATGTCCCACAAACAGCCATAGAGTGCGTGACCAATTTTATTTTGGGTGGATTGTCGGCCAGGATATTGAGGGAAACTCCGTACACTAGCTACCAGCTACTCTAAAAGTGCATTTGGGTGTGTTTCTAATCATCCAAATTTTAAAAAGTGTCTTGATTTTATGTGAGAGGCATTATAATAATAATCCTCACATTTGATATCGCGCTTTTCACATCTTCTAGACGTCTCAAAGCACTTCACAAAATATAATGTAAAGTAAATTGACTGTATATTTGTGGGCAAAACATGAGAGTCCCACAAATACCTGTAGTCGTGGATTGAAATTACCAATTTATTATTGTCTTTTTCGAGGGATTATCATCAGGCTTATGGATTAAGGAAAGTTTTCACTATTATAAATGATTATAAAAAGAAATATGAAGATTGTGTGAAAATGAATAAAATTTTAAAAAATTGAAAATGAATAAATTGTGCATGAATTTATCTATTGTTAGTAAAATCATGATACTGTATAGTATTTTTTTAAATTAAACATTTCATATAAAACTAAGTTTAACGGGTACTTTTTTGCATTTTTTTGGTTAGCCAGGTAATTGAAAATGCAGAAAACCATCACCATGCTTAAGAGTATCCAAAGTGCCTCATAGGATACACTGTAAGATGGAGTGAGTGTATTTTGTGGGGGTAAGCCCACATAACAGTGTTTTATAAACAGCCATTTAAAAAACAAGTTTGTTTTCTCCATCTACCAATCACTTTTGGGGGTGGGAATTTTGGCCAAGACACTGGTAGAAATTCCCTTCTCTTTTCAAATAATGCCATGGGATCATGGCATTAACATCCACCTGAACAGGCAGACTGGACCTCAGTTTAACATCTCATCCAAAGTCATGCCTATCTAACAACATCCACCTCCTTCGAGACCCATCCCTAGACCCTCCACTTTGAATTGCCTTTGGTCACCGTCCTCCCACCCCACCCCCCGCCCTCCACCTACATTCTCCACCCTCCCCAACCCTGACCCTAAGTCATGTCTGAAATCTGTGTTCGTTACATAATTAAACTTACGTGTATTCATTAAACGTGAAATATGTTGCTGTATTCATTTTATCACCCTTCACATGGAATAGTATCAGAACAACAGTGATGGGAACTTCTCATCAAGTCAGAGAGGTGACTGTCAAAGATCTTCAGGCGTGATCTGGAGTTGGGCAATGAGGGAGCCAGGCAAAGGGGTTGAGGGCAGAGTTCCATGTTTTTGAGTTGTTGTAGCTGAAGGCACAGCTGCCACCGTTGGAGCAGAGGGGATTTTCTCTCGAGTATTCTTAGATTCATGAACCACCCCCTTGCTCCACAATACCATGGTGTTTCTGTTTGCAATCTTCCCATGCCATGCTTCTGTCTGCATCATAGGAATCGAGGAATAATAATTCTTTCATTTGATATAAAGTCATTGAGACGTTTCAAGGCACTTCATAGGATATACTGTAAAATTAATTGACTGTATATTGTGGGAGAAATGCGGCAGCCAATTGCTCACAGCAGTCTACCACAAATCGTCATGAATTAAGTGACCACTTTTTTGGGGGGTTAATTACCACCAATTAGCATTATCTGCTAATTGACCAGCAACTGGGTTCTTACTTACTGCCAGGTAAACTCCCTTCTGCTACTCATTGCTCTCGTGTCTCCAGTTTATTACTGAAATGTATGATTTTATACAGGAAATACTTCTAAGGTTTTCAGCGCTCAGCTGAGAAACACTGGAACACCTCTAAACAATCTGATAATGCTTACATTTGATATAGTGCCTTATAACGTTGTCAAAGTCTCAAAAGTGCTTCACAAGATTTTATTTTAATATATAACTGTTTATTTGTAAGCAAACACAGCTACCACTTTGCACTCAGCCATTTCCCTCAAACTGGAATGAAGTGAATGATTAATTTTATCTGGAAGACTGTTGACTAGGACACTGGAAGAAACAATAAGATTTATAGTTGAGCATTAGACTCAGAAGGTAGAAAAGCACATATTCTGTGTTGTTACAGTATAGTGCTAATACGTGTTGCTCTATAAGTAAAGTTGGCAGAGAATTTTACTACAGCATGGTTTGTGGGTACAGGTTTCTTTACCAGTGTGGTTAGAAGCAGAGGATAACATTGCATGGGAAAGACACAGACACATAGACAATGTTAGTGTGGTTTAGACGAGAACACAGCTATGCGAACTTGGTTTTCTCCATGAACAAAGCACACAGCAAGTCCCAAGTTGTTTATCTCTGCTCCTGAATATGCAGTGAAATGTAAAGTTGGTTCCATGCACCATGGATTCAACAATTACCAAATTATCAAGAACAGGGAAAAACAGTATTCAAACAAACATCAAAGGGAGCGAGGTAGATTGAAGCCCACTTTTACATATGGATTTGTGTCACCTTATTCACAATGATGATCCTAAACAAGCTGCAGGTTTAATCCAAAATAAGCATGACTTCTATGTTTTAACAAATAAATTGTACTGCAGTACTCAACACAATACTTGTCCAGCGAGGGCTACCCTTCCCAGTGGGGCTTCTGCGGAGGCCGAAAGTTTCAAATCTCATTGATGAACACATAAATTGGCCAGCTATCTAACATTCTTGTCCTGTATGGCTTCACTAGAGCCCCAAAATTCTTAAGACTGTATCTTGTCTTAAAAGTTTAAGATCATACCGCATGCTGTGTACGTTTCGCCCACAAAATGTGCAATCAATTCACTAAACAGTATATTCTGTGAAGCTCTTTGAGACATCTCAATGATGTGTTAAGATAAATCAAACGCAAGTATTAGTCTCAGGTTGAATAGATGGGAGTAAAATACAACTTTTTAATGTCAAAACTATTTATTAAAAGATTGTCTTTTTATTTATTTGGCGCTGAGAGAAAAGTTTGAAGTACAAATTACATCAGTAACCACTGGCTTGCCCTGATTCAGAGAATTACATTGGTAATTTCTGCTCCCTTCTGGAGACTTTGTGTTACTGCATCCTTATGTGGCTGCACTGATACCAGGCCCATGCTTGAAAATTCACTCGTTAAATATTTTATTAACGTGCGCATAAACAATCTTAATAATAATCCTTGCATTTGACATACCACCTTATCACAACTTTGAGACTTCTCACAGAATGTACGGTTACAGTGAATTGACTGTATATTTTGTAGTGAAATACCGCAGCCAATTCATTTCATTGATTTTACATTGCCTTTTAAAAATGTTGTTCTTGAAATAGCTTCTGGTTTAAAAGTGGTGTGGGTGACAAAAATCAGCAGTTCGTCTGCAACACTCCAAACTGGTCAAACCAGTGTCTTCTAAAGTTCAACATCACCTCCTTGCTCTGGCATCAAGCACCCAATAAAGAACACCTAGAAATCTATTCATTTTGTTTAAATTGAAAGAAAAATCTAAAATGTTGTCAAAACAGTATTTCCATTCTTTGGTTACATCCACACATCTGCAGCTGGAATATTTTATAGCTAGAGAACTAAACATGCAATTAAAAAGATCAAAAAGCACAGAAATTGTGAACTTGGGACACGAGGTTATAATGGTTTTTCCTCCCGCTCCTGCCCAGACACCTGTGGGGTACCCCAGGGCTCCTCCTTGGCACTCTTCTTTTACTTATTTATATGCTACCTTTGGGCAATACCATCCAGACATGGATTAAACTTCCACATGTATGCAGATGACACACAAATCTACTTTGCCGCCTCATTCCTGTGGATCTGAATGCCTCAACCTCCCTGGGCTCTCCCTCAGAATCTAGGCAATCTAGGCACCCGGTTCAATCCCTAGCTGTCCTTCCTGCCCCACATCCAGTCTTTGACCAGGACCGTCTTGGTGCACCTCCTGCACGTTGCCCGCCTCCGACTGTACCTTACCCGAAATGCAGCTGAAACGCACGTGTTTGTCACTTCCCACTTGGATTACTCCAATGCACTTTTCACTGGTCTCCCCAGCTCTACCATTCAAAAGATTCAGCTCATTCAGAATTTTGCTGTCCATATACTGACCCGCACCAAACTCGGTTTCCCCCATCTCACCAGTTCTGGTAAGACTCCACTGGCTCATCACCGAACGGATCGAATTCAAGATCCTCTCACTCATGTTCAAATCCACTCACTCCATGGAACCTCACTACTTCGCCGACCTCCTCACTCTCCAAACCACCACCTCGACTCGCACCGTACCTCACACACTCCGCCTCACGATCTGAGGTCGCCACTAAGCCCTGAGCTCTGGAACATTCTCCCTCAATTCCTCCACCAAGCCACCCTTTTCAAGTCCTGCCTGAAAATCTTCCTTTTTAACCGTGCTTAAGGTTACCCTCCTATCCTCCACCCGTTCTGGTCCCAACCCACTGCTCGGGTATAAATCCCTGACCATCCTGCACTTTGGGACGTCATCCTGATGTGAAAGCCTCTATACAAATGTAATTTGTTGTTGAAATAAATCAGTGAAAAAGAAGAAAAACTACACTAGGCGCTTTAAATCAAACGTATATATTCTTAATTTAATGTAAGCCATCCACATACCGGTAAAGCATTTAAGATTGTCTTCCCAAAATGCACACCAACAATAATTCCTTCATAAAATATATTCAAGAAAACAAGATTTTAAAATGTCAAGAAAATCCCAATGGAATTGCATTGATACACAAACTTGGCCTGGCTGTCATTCAATATAAGATGGTAGTGGTGCAGAATACGGAATACACAAAATAAATTTTGTATAGAATGTTTAATCAGGTTTTTTTTCAGTTTTATATTTCAGTGTTTTAGTTATGTATTGGACGTGGCATCATACAGCTAACTAAGTTATCTATTTGAAGCAAAAAAAACTCATACAAGCTTATCCTTCATGCATCTTTTCCCCCCATGCCAATACTTTGTGCTCTATTAGCTATGCAAAAAGCTTATTTAAATTTACAGTAAATTTAAATAATTAGCCCCTTGGGGCCCAATATATGCACACTCAACTTTTTTGGGTTTTGTGTTAAATTTGTCAGGAAAAAAATTACATGAAAGTATATCAAAGCTACCTCAATCAAATCAACATAAAAAGATATGCAAACATCACCAATAGTTATCATCTACTCACACATTCAGTTTTTCAGGATGAAAGTGACACTGATAATTTATTTTTAAAAAAGCAAAACTCAAATATAACCCATGTAATGACAATGATAATAGGAGGAATCATTAAATGCATTTTTCATGGGTGATTACATATCCATTAAGTTAAAAAAAATGCACTGTATATTGTTCGATATAAAATAACTGCATGAAATGGTGAGTGCTGGTGTATTCACTTGATCAGATACCAAGTCCAAGACTATTCAAAAGCCCTATTATAACTAATATATATCCAGTAGTTTTCCTCCTCTGTCCGTCTCAAATATACATTGGCGTGTACACACCTCTCTGAAACTTAATAAGCATTAGTCCAACAGGACAACAAAATGTTCAGCACTTCCCAAACCAGTGTTACAATATACACAATTCTCTAATGCTCTTCAGAAGAAGATCTGCTTTGCATCCCCTGGTGCCTGCTCCATCGGACAATACGGGCATTTTAACCTAGGAATTGAGCACATGTGAGATTCTCATTAGAGAAAACAATCTGGCAGAAACATACAGTACAATTCTAATAATAATAATCCTGGCATTGATATAGCACCTTATCACACAGTTGAGTGTCTCAAAGCGCTTCACAGGATATTATAAAGTGAATTAACTATATTTTGTGGGTAAAACGCAGTGTCAACTCAAACTGTTGTGAATTATTATTTTATCATTGACATTCTAAATAATAAATTATTATTAATACAAACACTTACTGAGTATTCTGATGGAATATGTTTTGGTACATTAATGGTGTTTTTACCCCAACACGTTGGTTGATAAGTCAAATTTCACAGCAACAGCACTTTATAACGATAATATTTGTAACAAGAAACGGGTAACATTATAGGCTACCAAATATGAACTTTAAATACAGAAATTATGAAGGTTATATTAGTTGATGTAGAATGTGCTAACTGTAGTTCAGTTGCTCCCTACAACTGAACAGATCATCATCAAATGGAGGGGAAAACATACTTTCCATAGAGGAACTTGGATTCTCTGCATTTGCTGCAGGTACAGACCCAGATTCTTTTGAAAAATGAAAGAGCAGATACTGACACAATGAACAGCCTAATACTGTACATAGCAAGGTCCGTGCTCGCACTATGTCAGACCACAAAAAGGTAGGAGGAAGAGGATTAGCATGTAAACTTTGAACATTCAAAGAATGAGGTTTCTTTATTTGTTTAACTACCACATGCAAGTAAATTAATCTAGAGCTGTAGAGACGAGCATAAATTAGTGTACTGCCTGAAACTCGTAGTTGATCTCAGTGAAGAACAGTGGGAACGAGTCATAAAATGGCCTTGCCAAGAAATAAAATAATAAAATTATATCGTGACCATATCCCTTGATACCCTGACCTAACAAATATCTATCCACCTCAGTCTCAAAAATGTGAATAGATCCAACATTCACAGCCTTTTGAGGGAGAGAATTCCAGATTTCTACTACCCTTTGGGTGAAAAACCATCAAGTTAGATTACTTCTCATCCTTCTAAACTCAAGGAAACACAGACCAAATTTATGTAGTACTCCAGGTGGGGCCTGACTAAGGCTCTATAAAAATATGGTTGAATCATCATTTCCTCTCTTTTATATTCCAGCCCCCTTGAGATAAATGCCGATGTCCTATTTGCCTGTTTGACAACCTTTTGTACCTGTGAGCTTGTTTTTAGTAATTTGTGTATGTGGACAATCAAATCCGTTATCCCCTCCACAGGAAAGCTGTTAAGTTTCTCATCATTTAGAGAATATTCTATTTCGCTTATATTTTGACATACCTCGACTGGAATGCTACCACTCTAGTGATACTGGCAGACAATTTGCATTACTTATGTAAATTTGTATGAAAGAAAATCGCAAGAAATCCCAGCCTTCCAGAATATCCACAATCTTCTCATACTGTCTCAAGTTGTTTTTTGAAACAGCGGCAACCACATTCTCCAGTCAGATTTTCCAGAAAATGAATTATCCTCTGTATAAATTCTGTCTTAACATTGTCCATCATAATTCTGAACCTGAACTTGTCCTAGTTGTAGATATCCTAACAATATCAGGGTTCACTTTCTCTCACTCATTCATTTAAGATTTGATACACCTCTACAAGGTACTCTTTTAAGACATTTATTTTCCAAGGCTGAAAAGTCCTACATTGTCCAGTCATTCACAGAGTTCACAATAAAACACCAACCTTCACTAGCATATATAAATATCACACTTACAGAAGTCTTTATATGATTGGTAGAAGTTTGTAAAGTAATAATCAAATGCTCATAAAGAGGATCTGACCTCGTAACAATATGTCTTGGCTGGTTGGCAGCATTTTACGATAGGACTTACTTGCTTCCATTAATCATTTTGTTCAGAGCATCTCGTGAGATTATGTGCCCACAGACTAGCTTCATAGGTGGATTGGATTCTGTGGTCTGTTGCCGGAGGATTGGACAAGCAAATATTGAATGGTACCAGCATTTTTTACCGAGGTCTACTTCAATCTAAAATAAAATTGCACACAAAAAATAAGTCACATTGTACCAAAAATCAATGGTGGTTAGAATGCAGATGTAAACAGTTGATACCCGAGATGAACTATGCTTTTTGAAAAAAAAAACAGAATTAAAATTTTGTCTTAATAAACTAGGAAAAACTCAATCTTTGCACTGATATAGCGCAATATTTTTCTAATGAATTTATACAAACGTCAAGGAAAGCGATGACTGGGCGGGGAATGCTCCAATTTCAGATGTCAAACAACACTATTAAACAGTTAAACCCCAGGTACATTATAATCTGCTAAGGGGGAAAGCTCCTTGTACTATGTCCCAACCTCAAATATTTACTGCATGGTCTGAATTCTATCCACTTCATCAACCATGCTAATGATCTCTGAGAAGGATCATCATTGGTGTGGCAAAGTGATGCAGAATTAGTGGCAGTTTTCGACGATTGACCCCTCCTCCTCAAGACCTCGCGTGTGACAACCTAAACACATTCACTGTAGGAAGGCCATTCAATCCATTAAGATTGCTCTGCCTGATTTTTAGATTATGCGTGACCTTTCAGTACTGAATCACTGCCTTTTTACCATACTGCTTAGTAACATAGGAACAGGAGTAAGCTATTCAGCCCTTCGAGTCTGTTCCACCATTTAATTAGTTAGATCACGACTGATCTGTACCTCTACCAATCCTTTCAATTCCAATTTCCTGCTTTCTTCCCATATCCCTAGATACACATACTTTTATTCTACCAGGACTGAGTTCACTGGCAGTGTTAGGCTATCAGGATTGAATGTGATCCAGAGCCCTCTAACAGATTGTGTGAGGAACGACCTTGTTGTTGCTTGCCAATATGAAACAACCTTCTTGAATGGAATAGCCAGCAAATCGGTCATGGATGACTATCACTGATGTAACCAAGAATCACCATCAGTCCTGGTCCTGGCTGCCAATTCTAGGATTTGAATTTACATAAAATATTCAATCTAGCTTCAATGTTTACAACAGCAACTTTTCATATCGGAAGCACATCCAAACAGCAACAACAAAATTGAACTTATACAATGCCTTTCATGTTGGGAGAATGTCCCAAAGTGCGACCTGAGCGGGGGGGGTGGGGGGGGGGGAAGAGAGTCGGGGTAGGGGAAGGGAGAGTGAGAGAGCGGTAAGAGTTAGGGGGGGAGCCAAAGAGGAAGGTCTTGAGACCACCTTGAAAGAGGAAAGGGAGGAAGCAAGGCGGAGGGGCTGGAGTTCCATAGTGTGGGAACAGAGAGGCTGAAAGCCCGGCCACCGATGGTTGGGTGGTAGATGCGGAGCAGGCCTGAGTCTGCTGAACGGAGGGTGCGGGCAGGCTGATAGGGAACAGTAGGTCAGAGAGATAGGCAGTGGCCTTGAAAGTGAGGATGAGGATCTTGAATTCGATCCTCTGGGGGATAGGGAGCCAGTGGAGACGGACGAGGATGGGAGTGATGTGATCGCAAAGCCTGGTACGGGAGAGTAAATGAGCTGCAGAGTTCTGAATGATCTGCAGCCTGTGAAGGGAGGAGCTAGGAAGGCCGACGAGGCGAGAGTTCCTGTAGTCGAGCCTGGAAGTGATAAAGGCGTGGATGAGAGTTTTGGTGGTGTGGGGGGGGGGGTGAGGTAGTGCAGATGTGGGGGAGGAAGGATAGTTTGGGGTCGAACAAGAAGCCCAGATTCCTGATTGTGGCTTCGAGAGGTGGAGAAAGCAGCCCTGAACACTGATGTTGTCAACTCCTGAGGTGCAGAGGTGCTGACGTGAGCCAATCAGGAGGGCCTCCGTCTTGTTGCTAAAAGTGCTGTATTATGAAGAATTTGGATCCGATCTGGGGGTTGGGATCAAGAGGGGTGCAGGGCAGGCAGGTAGGAGGGTGACTGGCGGCGCGTTTGAAGAGGAGGATCTGGAGACGGGCTATGAAGGAAGCAAAGTAGGGAACAAAGTGAAGGGTACTGTGGAGTTCCAGAGGATGTGGGTAGAAAGGCTGAAGGCTCGTCCATCATTGGTGTGGGCCGTACGTTTGAGTATAATTTAAATACAACTTTGGCAATATGTACTTACTGGCAACTCATCTTTCTGATTCCATACTCCAGTGCACTGTCGCTGCTCAATGACTGCCTTGATGTTAATGAGAGCTGGCAGTGCAATACATCCTGCTGAGAAACTAAATGAAATGATATAGTAATTTAATAACACTAGGATTTACTCATACGTTTCCATACTGTAAACAACAATTTTCATCCAAACAGAGTCAGATAGGAGGTTGTAACAGGAGTCTCTAAATCTTTTGTGAAACCCTTCTAATGGGCTTATATTAAAATCAGCTTCAATGATGTTTACATAGATTTACATAGAATGTAGTGTAGAAACAGGCCATTTGGTCCATCTAGTCAGTCCAGTCTCCACCTACTACTTACTCCATCCCATACCCTTCTCCCCCATTATATCTAGCTTCCTCTTAATTGCAGCTTGCTGATTATAAACAGATATTCATACCTGACACTAAGAGGCGATTCCACTGAGAGTCCAAGAAGTGAGCAGGCATCCCTGGTGAAGATATCACAAATATCAGCCCACTGGTTAGAATCCAGAAGGTGCACATATGGTGAGTTTGCTATTCCCTGCCTTAGGTAAACTAGGCTTCCCATCAGCACCTGGATGTCTGTTGAATCAAACAAACACAAAATATTTTTTTCACTGAAACTTGAAGCTGTAAATGTTTTTCAAACCATTTCTATGTGAACTTATAATGTACTTTTTATTGGATTTTGTTTTCCTCTCAGCCCTAAAGCATTCTAATAATAATCTAACTGGACATTCGAACACATTTGCATGTTAAAACACTTTTCTTCAATAGTGACAGATGTAAATGTGCAGTAACTGGGTCATTAAATCCTTTACATAAGTAATAACAATACTTGCATTTAATGTACCGCCTTAACATGTCATTGAAATGGCTAAAAGTACTTCGCAGAATACAGACCGTTCTGTAAAGGGGATTTGACTCTATGTATTTTGTGGGCGAAACACCAAACCAATTGCACACATCTTACAAAAGTAATGGATTGACTGATTCTTTTTTGTGGGGGAGGGTAAAACAATAGCGTAAAAGGAACCCTCGACATTTGATGATGCACGCTGATCCATTATAAAATACATTCATTCATTAACGATAATCTATTAAAAGTGATAAAACACAGCTTTTTGACTACAGCTATAGGAACCAGCGGCAGGTTGCTCAGCCAGCTGTGTCAAATGCTTTGAAATGTCCTCCCAATATGAAAAGAGGTATATAAATTATACTGTCTAAAGTACTGTATACATATTAATGTCTGTGGGCAATACCATCAGGAAACTCCTTGCCACAGCCCGAGTTGTTTACAATGTGAATGACATGTAGATCCCATTCAGTGCAGATGCATGTAGCTGGCTGCTGCACTTCAGTCAATTCTAATGCTAAAAGTAGCCGACATCTAGGATCTTGCTAGCTGCACACCTCATGATAAGGCCGGTTGGGAATTTGTGGCTCCAAACTACCATATTACAAGACCACTGTTTCGCCCACAAAATAAAGTTAATTCACTTTACTGTATACTCTGTGAAGACAATGATGTGCTAAAGCACCACGTCAAATACAAGGATTATTATATTATTATTTAGAACAAGCTCTTACCTTTCTGGTGATGTAAAGCAAATGGCTGGAAGTTCTTGGCATACTGTAGTGCTTCCCTCTGGTTTTCTCTACCCCCCATTAACAAGCTAATAAAATACAATCTGTGAAGCTTGAACTCCAGGGAGCTGTTTTGAGCCATCAACATCTCACGGTTTGAAACTGCCCATCTATAAGCAAATAGAGTTATCACTCATTTAGGTACAGGCTTGATGACTGGAAGTACAGAACTGTTAGTTCACATTTGAAATGAAAACATGGCAGGTTTACTGAATAAATAATGAACTACTCCATTGTAAAATTTACACCCAGTAGTGCACAATTGTGTAGCTACAATTAAATTTTGGTCAGTGTAGTTAACATTTGATCTTCATTTACTGCCCAGCCAGGGAGCTATGCTTTGAAGGTTTCAATAACTGAAACATTGGAACATATTTTCCATGAATTCAAAGAACTTTCAAACTGAATAAAATGGTAATTTAGTATTCAAAAATAACACTCATTTTAAGACATAAGTGAGACATTTGGGGAATTGCAGTAAATTTGAAACTTTCGTATAACAATAATGACAATTAAACCGAACATTCTCAGAACACCACCTCAGGAATGAAGAGGTGCCAATTCTGAAGATTTCCTTTTGTGTCAAATTACAAGTCTCATACACATTTATCAAACAATGAACACATCAGCCCTTTAAAATGATTATCTAATGAGGAAGTTTAATGTTGAGCCAGTACTGGAGTGAGTCATAATGACCCAAAATTATTGTTTGGCACTTCAATTGCATTACTAAATTAACAATAACTAAAACTGCATTTGATAAATGTAATTGTATCTCACAAAATTAAACTTGAGCTGAACAAACCTTTACAAATGACATTTTTGGGTAAGTTAGTCACTGTATTTGATGACAAACAGCAGTTTAAGGCATGATCTTTGTTATAATCACACTAAATACATTTGGGATCTGGTTGTATGGAAGCTCATTCGGAGAGCAGATGGTATTTTCAAACTGGAAAGTGTATACTATTGTATACTAAGTGATACTAGTAACCAAGGTCATCAAAATGTGACTGAACGCATTTTAGTTTGGGGGAAAATATGCTGGATTATAAAGATAAGAACATAAGAACATAAGAATTAGGAGCAGGAGTAGGCCATTCGGCCCTTCGAGCCTGCTCTGCCATTCAATAAGATCATGGCTGATCTTCTCACCTAACTTTGATTACCTGCCCTATCCCCATATCCCCGATCCCTCTATTTTTCAAAAATCTATCAGTCTCAGCCTTGAAAATGTTCAAGGACTGAGCATCTACAGCCTTCTGGGGTAGTGAATTCCATAAATTCACTACCCTCTGAGTGAAGAAATGTTTCCTCAACTCTGTTCTAAAAGGCTGACCCTTAATTTTAAGACTGTGACCCCTGGTTATAGATTCTCCTACCAGGGGAAACAGTCCCTCAGTGCCTACTTTATCTAGCCCTTTAAGAATCTTATATGTTTCAATAAGATCCCCCCTAATTCTTCTGTACTCCAGAGAATACAGCCCTAGTTTATTCAACCTATCATCATAGGTCAGTCCCCTCATCCCAGGAACTAACCTCGTGAATCTATGCTGCACCCCCTCTAAGGCAAGTATGTCCTTTTTTAAATAAGGAGACCAAAACTGTAAACAAAACTCTAGGTGCGGTCTCACCAGAGCCCTAAACAGTTGCAGCAAGACTTCCCTACTCTTATACTCTAAACCTTTTGAAATGAACGCTAGCATGCCGTTCGCCTTAGTTGCTTGCTGCACCTGCAAACTAACTTTTGGGGACTGGTGTACAAGGACACCCAAATCCCTTTGAATACTAACACTGTCTAACTTTTCCCCCTCTAGAAAATAATCTATTCTTTTATTCTTGCTACCTAGGTGAATAATTTCACACTTGCTAACATTGAATTCCATCTGCCACCTACTTGCCCACTCCCCTAACCTATCTATATCTTGTTGCAATCTTTTTGCATCATCCTCAAGAGCTCACTCTGCTACCTAATTTAGTGTCATCCGCGAATTTAGACATGTAACATTCAATGTTCTCATCTAGATCATTGATATAAATAGTAAATAGCTGAGGCCCAAGCACTGATCCTCGTGGCACTCCACTAGTTACATCCTGCCAATTCAAGAATGATCCATTTATCGCTACTCTCTGCTTTCTACCCGATAGCCACTCTTCCATCCATGTTAATATTTTCCCATTAATCCCGTGGGCCTTAATCTTGAGGCCTTAATGATGAAAAATGTCTCAATTTCTCTTTAGAAGTACTGTAAATTTAAGTATAAGGGTACACCTAATGATACTGAGCAGCCAACGATTTGTGACAAGGCCTGTTACAAATGACATATGTATAAGGCGTTCACATCAGGAGGATGACCCAAGGTACTGTAGACAGTCAGGAATTTGGACCCGAGCAGGGTTGTTAGGATCAGGAGGGATGGAGGGCAGGGAGGATAGGGATAGGAGGGTGGTTGAAGTAGCGGTTGAAGAAGAGGATCTTGAGTTGGGCCTTGAAGGAGGCAAGGGAGGGTAAAAGGCAAAGGGACCGTGAGATAGAAATTTAAAAGGGTGGGGGCAGGGAGGCTGAAGACCTGAGATGGTGGGGCAGGCTGGGCCAGGCGAGGATGTGAAGCAGGCCATAGCCTGCTGAGTGGAAACATTATGGGCCCAGCAGATTACAGAGGGTTGGAAGGACCAAGGCCATGAACAGCTTTGAAAGCAAGGGCAATGATTTTGAATTCTATCTTCTGGGAGATGGGGAGCCAGGTGAGCAAGGGGGTGATTGGGTCACTGAGCCAGATGCAGGAGAGGATTCAAGCTCCAGAGTTCTGGATGATCTACAGCTTATGAAGGGAAGAGTTGGGAAGGCCATCAAGTAGAGGGTTAGTGTAGCTGAGCCTAGATGTAATAAATACATGGATGAGGATTTCAACAGCCTGAGGGAATAGGCAGTGGTGAAGTCATGCAATATTGAAGAGATGAGGGAAAGTAGAGTGGGGCATGGCACGTATGTGAGGTAGAAAGGACAGCTGCGGGTCCAATAAAATGCCAAGTTTCTGGACTGGCTTAGTAAAATGGAGTTTGTATCCTTAGTGCGTAGGCGCTGATGGGAGCCAATTAGGAGAGCCTCAGTCTTGTTGACGTTGAACTACAGAAAGTTACCTCTCATCCTGGATTCGATGTCTAACAGACATTCCATTCAGCCAGGACAGCAGTCCTGAGGCTGAGAGAGACTTGGGTGTCGTCTGCATACATGTGGAAGTTGACCACATGTCTGCGGATGATGTCACCAAGCAGGAGCATGTAGACATTGAAAAGGAGGGGACCAAGGACAGGGCCCTGAGGAACAAATCTAAGGTACACTTATACAATTATAAAAGACTTCTCAACATGCATCATTCTGTTGATATAACATGTAATGATAAATTCACTTCTAAAATAAATTTTATTTTGTAGCATGTATACCGTTCAGTGCTTAAAAATTCTACCCTGCATGAGGGGCACTATATGTAAGTTGTTGCTTACATATTTTCTGAATTACATAGCCGTCCATGTCAGTATATATTTTTAAAAAAGACAAAGATTTGTCTCCGTACACCTCATGGGACAAAGACTAATTGGAGACCAGCATGTACAATATTACACTGAGCTATATTGTAGATCATTAGCCTGCATTAACAGTGCATGGAATTTTTAAAAAGGTGATGTAGAAAATATCTGTTTCCATGTCTCATTTTTGTACAGTACAATAGAACTGCAATTTATCCACACATCTGTTTATCTACATGCAACTCAGAACTACAAGTGGATATGCGCTGGATATGGAAAAAGTGTAAAGCAGAAAGCACACAAAAAAGTGAGGAGAGAAAGAGCAAAAATGCCTGGCAGAGAGAACATACTAGAGAGAACATGAAGAACACAGCATTTGACTATAGTGACATGATAGAAGTACATGGAGGAGGGGTTTAGAAGGCACAGACTAGTAGAGTTGAATGGTCCATTTCCATAGTGTCATATTCTATGTAACGTTTTAGTTAGCACTCTAGCTAATTGGTATTTTGCGGTACTTCCAACTATCTGCATATTTGCTCATCTGTCATGGGGGTCAGTCCCAATCTATTTGGATAATTAGCTCTCCGCTATATTGAATTAAAATCAAGATACTTCACTGAAAATATCATATTATTGCAAAAAACAGAGGCAGATTTTAAAAAACCATGTCTGCTCATATTACGTTGGTTAAAAAGGAAACTGAACCATAATGCACTTCAATAAATAATTTATCACAATATTTAACCGATCAATACTTGTACATCATTTCTTCTGCTGGATTAGAATATAAATGGACCTATTGCATATCTGATTTGGGAATCATTTTATTCAAATGCTGGAAAAAAAAATTCATGTAAAGAAAGTGATTCGAATTGAACATTGCTATCACAGATAAAATACAAATATACCAATTTTGCCAATATGAACAGCAACGTTCACTTATCTAACATGCAAAAGCATATACTGTACCAAACATAATAATGGGTAGGTACATTAGCAATAATTACTGTTAAATAAAAGTCACTTACTCTAGTGCAGGTCGTAGGTCTCTTATTCTGAGTGCCTCCAAGATTCTATTCAGTTCTACAAATGGCTCCTTTTGGTTTCCTTCTATGCACAGACCAGCTTCCTAACAGACACATGAGCACATTACACAGCAGATGGACTTCATTACAAATTATTCTCAAGGAGACAAATGGACTACATATCTTTCAGAAGTTTTGCATTACCCTGGCTCTAAATGCATTGCATTCAGAGAAATCCACTTTGGAATAAAGTGGTCCGGTCTGATTAGGATCAGAGGCTTTTAGTAGTTAACTCAATCTTGATAGGTGCTATTTAATGTCCAAAAGTCAAAGGGTTATTTTTAGCAGGAAAAAGTGGAGGAACACCATATCTGACACCTGTCTTCAAAGTGATGTGCTACAACAGCATCTACGATTACAAATGTCCTACAGTAATGCATCCTTCCTCATCTCACAGCATGTAGCCAGGCTAAAACTGCTCCTGATGAAGGACATATATAATTTTAATAAACCACTTGTACCTTCTGTTTGAGAATATCAGATTAGCAATGGGTGAACAGTGAGAGGCGAGCAAAAAAAGGGACATGTGCAACTAACAAGCTTTTAACACATTCTGCAGCAATTCAGCTGTTTACACCACAGTTGCTTAAACTCAGTATGAAATAGAACAATTTTTTTTCTAAAAATACATATCCCCCATATAAAACAGCAGTATCACATACAGACTCCCAACATTTAGCCTTTTTCAAAAATTTAAACAAACAGCCTAATCCACTGCAATTGCTCATCGCACATTTTACAATTATCTTAAATAAATATTTCCCTGGTCTAGAGACAAAAATCGGGAAGGCAATTAACAACCAAAATGTTTGCCAAAGCCCTGCAATTGGATAGAAATTGGTGACACTTTCTCACATCTTAACTCTCACACCTTCCTGTATCTTGCTCTTAAGATTTAATCTTCAATTCAGTCACAATTTGAGTCTTTTATTGGAGTCCTGTAGCTCAGTGGTTAGAGCACTCGCCTCGCAAGCGAGAGACCTGGGTTCAATTCGACAGGGCGAAACCTTGGGCCAGTTACTCAACATGCCTAATAATAATTGCTGAATTTTTTTTTCAAAAGTTATCTCAATCCAGTCTGTTTGTGGGACACTGCAGTGCGCAATTGGCTGCCACATTTCACCCACAGTTAATACAGTTTACAGCATATTCGGTGAGGCGCTTTGAGACATCTCGAAGATGTGAAAAGCACTATATCAAATGCAAGTTATAATTATTTTTATTATAGTTCCTGATAAGATCTATAGAAAAGTGGCTTAAAAATAAAACCTTTTTTTAAAAAAACAAAATTCTGCACAATCTTAAATTGTAACAATATTTTAAATCTAAAGGTCCAGCCTCTCTCTTCCAGTGGCACAGCCAAGAACATGAACTTACCATATAAAGCACTATAATGGCAAACTAATACAATACTCTTGTAAAAAAAATCCTTACTTACATTCAGTTCACACCTTGAAAACTTATAAGATATGTAAGCATTAACATCGAAATTTATAACAAGGAAAAAAGCCATCGGGTCCATGCAGAAACTTTAAAAATATTCATTTTATACATATTAAAACCATAGTTAACAACTTGCATTTATATTGTGCCACTCATGTAGGGTACTGACCGAGAGCTCTTGTTATCGATATATATTGTGTTATGCTTAATTTAGCCCTGAAGCAATAAATATGGTGTTTCTTTGTTATAAATATAGTTATAAATTAACATCAGTAGAACTCGGATAATTACACACTACATGTATAGGCGTCTGCCCGGTCCAGTGTCAGTGCAATTATATGGAGTGCAATGTATAAATACAGTGTATATAATATATGTATTGTATAATATATATATTTTATACTTCAGTTGCAGTAGCATCCCTTACAGTACCTGGCACAGCTCTTCTGCCACATCCAGCATTCCTTGTCGGAAGAAGTGTTCCACCATCACCTCACTAAGGAGCCGCTGGCTATCAGTTTGCCAACATCCATCTATCGCAACTCCATTAATGTCAGCATCAAAACTCTAGAAAGACACAAGAGGAGAAACATAATCATGACAGGAAAAAAAAATTCCCCACTTCTCCAGATGGCAAAATGGTTGAAATGGAGTGTAATTAAAAGAAAGGCGATGATTATTTAAAATCTTGAGCCCCGCCCCACTCAGCCACGTGTAAAAGTGCTTTGAGGTATCCTGACTTAAAAAGCATTTTATAAATATTAATTATATAATAGTAATAATCCTTGCATTTGTCTTCCAGACATCTCAAAGCGCTTCACAGAATATATTGTAAAGCAAATTGTCTATATTTGTGGGGGAAATGCAGCAGCCAATTGCACACAGCAGTGACCCACAAACAGTTGTGGATTGAAATGACCAATTTATTATTTTTTTTTCAAGGTAGTATTATTATTATTATCAGGCGTTCCATGGAGTTAGAAAACTTGCCCAAGGTTTCGCCCAGGCTGGAATCGAACCCAAGTCTCTGGCTTGCAAAGCGAATGCTCTAACCACTGAGCTACATATTGTATCAGTTTAATTCTCTCAGTCCTACAAATACATTATGATTAAAAATCATTGAATAAATTGTTAAAAAGCAACAATTTTTACATAAAGGACTACACAGATTTACACGCAACAGGTTAATAAATCCAGAAGTGTTATTGGTTACAAGGAACAGAAAAGTAAAACACTTTCCAAGACAGGAAAAGGTAAAAAAAATTAGTTTAGGAGTTAACCCCTGCTTGCATTTGCGTAAGAAAGGTTGCCCTCTAACTGGTGACATATTTTACAGGTGTGCAATTTGACTTCTAACCTGTTGTATTTGAAATGGGGATATGTTGCTGTAGTTTGGAACCAATACCCCTAATCCATAACTCCAGCACATTGTAGACACAGTGACTTCCCAGTGAACCAACTCCATGCAATGCAGCTTTACATAGTAACATTTTCCATTCTATATTGGCTCAAACAAAACAATCAACAATTTTCAAAGTTGTAAATGTTTGATGAAGTTTCAGATATCCACAAGTGAAGATTCTAAGACTTATCAATTGTAAATCTCACTAAATGTTCCATTGCCTTCTGTATAAACCCAGGTCTCTCCTTACTATTCAATTATGATTTCTTGTGAAATAGTTCCTGAATTAGATTAAATATTTCTACAGGATATTTCAGGAAACCATTTCTCTTTGACAGCCGTGCCTGAGTGTTCATGATACTCTCCATCCATTTTTCAGATTAGATGAATTAACAAAAGGGAAAATATAAACCAAAATAAAAACAAACCACTTTATTCAGCCTTGCTCCTGCAGCAAGAGTAATTAGCAAACTCAAGGCATTTAATAAATTGCTATACAGAGAGATAATATTATCAAAATGGACATTATAATGAATAATCACCTCAATGCTTTGACATAGCTGCTCCTCAGTATTTTGTACATCTATCAAGCCAATTAATTCTAAACAGAGAACTTTCCTGCCATTGACATTGAGCTTGAATTTAGAGATTAGTAAATTTTTTTCCCCCAAAAGTACTGGCGAACAATTCCACACCAATAAAGTTGGTCATTGATTTCATAGCTGTTTGTGGATAATGCTGCCCCCAAATTAACTGGTACATTTGCCGAGGAATAGTTACTATTTTACTATTACTTATTATTATTCCTAGGAATAGTAGTTAGTATTTCACAGAAAATCTTGTGAATTGCTTTGAGATTGCATTGCACCATAATATCAAATGCAAGGAATATTTATTATTACTATTATTATGCTCTTTATAATGGTTAAATAAACTGTTTGCTTCAGTGGACACAATGAAAATACAGTGACCAAGAACCTCCCTTCAAATATGTTGATTTGCTCTGATTTGCTTAACGTATTACAACACGATAAAAAGGGGAAGAAAAATAAAATATGGATACATACCAACTTTATGCTTATCCTTCCTTGTACAAAAGTCATCTTGATTTTAAGGTGTCATGAGATTCCTGGCTGGTATCAGAGGGTTCATGCTGAACAGCCTAGGTTCTTAACTGTTACAAGCTTATAAAACTTGTAATGAAATTATAAAAGCTGGTAGAGTCACACTGTGGCAGTGCAGTGTTTGACTCAAACTATATATGAATCACTGAGCAGGGTACAGTAGTAAAATAAAGTAGAATGAACAATGATGTACCAAAGAAAAAGATTTTGGGTTGGAGAGATTAACCAGTTTACCTGATTAGTAGCAAAATTCTGTCCCATTCGCGGATAAAAGGAGCAGTATTTGGCATCTACTGTAAGTATAAAGAAAGGGGAAACGTGCCGAAAGACCTGGAATTAGACAAAGGAGAAGACAGCAACAGAATGGAGTATTTAGAGATTGTACAAAAGGGAAATACTATATATGAACATTTAAAACACATGTTTGAGCCAATATTCTGTGGAAATTTATATTGCAGTCAGAATGCACGCAAGTAGGCAGAGGATGGAGAGAAACAGATACAACAATTGAATCAGACAGTCTTTGCAACAGGTGAATTGGAATTGTTTGAGAATCATTATTTTCCTTTTGCCTGTGTAACGTACAGCAGAGCAAGAAGTAGCAAACAGCATTGGTGCATCCACAAGCTTCCCAGTACATGTTCTTATTAGACTCAAAGGGTGCAATTGTTATACCAGACAGAACAATAATTATTACTACACAGGAAAATTCTTAAGACTGTACCTTCCTCCGCAACTCAAGTTTATAAAACTAAGGCTACAATTAAAATAAGCTTAACCCATTTAAAACATAATCATGTTAGTCCTACATGAACCCTGCAGTTAATTTTATATGTTTTGCTCATTAATAAGTTAAGTGTTTAACAGTAAAAATTGGTATACAGTACTTTACATTATTAATGAAGGAGGTTTACAGCGATATTAAGTATCATTTAAGTAGCAGCGAGAACGTATTTAATGGAGAATCACCCCCACTTACATACGTACAAGGATTGTGAATTTTATTTAAACGCCAATTCAATATCAATAAATTGGCTTTACATTAAAATGCCTAGCATTTTGAAATGTTCTAAAGAAATGGCATCTTGTGACCAAAAAAAATTCGACAAAAACCATGCATTTACAAATACTAAAACCACTGAGGCATCTCCTAATCTGTATCCTATCCTGAAGAGCTCACCTTTAGTTTGTATTAGGGGGGAATACAACAGATTTCCAGGATGTTAAAAATAACTATGGTCAGCTGAAAACTCACCCAAGTCTTACAATTTTAAATAAGGGTGAAAGCAGTAATTATTGGGTGGCAATGTTAATCTGAGTTTTAGCTGTGGGGAATTGGTATGGGAATAAAGATGACCTGTTAACTTCATATCAATCTCTCTGCTCCCTCCATTCAGCAGACTCTGCTGGAACTCTATCCCAAAATCCCCTCACCTCCCTCCCTCCTTTGACAACTTCAAGGCCCATCTCAACTCCTCTCCTTCGCCTTTATTCACCTTCCTACCCTGATTGTAGTCCCACAGTCAGGGCCAGGTTAGTTAGATGAATGAATCTAGCTAACCTTGTCCTGGTTGTGTTTTAGCAAACAAGCTGGCAAATCATGTTAAATTTCAGTAAGGATTTTAACCCCACAGTTGTTAACACCAATATTCAACAGTGCGTATCTGGCATTATTGACTGGGGGCAAACACGTTAACCATTTGTAGCAATATAGTATTTTTAGATTTCCAAGCAAACATTTCTTTAAAAAAGAGGAAGCAGTAGAGCATATTTTTTAATATACATTTTCTACATGGTGAGTGCTATCGATATCAGTGAAATTGTTTTGTTTGAGCAAAGAGTTGTCTGAAATAAGTTACCAAGAAGGATGGTAGAGGGCAGGACACATGGGACTCACTTAAGAAACAGCTTGATGCTGTAATGGGAAGTCGACAGGTTGAGTGTTCAGGAAGGATAAGATCAAATGACCTGAAGGGCCTAATTCATTCGAATTTCTCTTGCAATCCCGTGATCAATATTGACGTGCAAGAAATATAAATTTAGGAAGTTGAAGCTTTCCGGTTTAGTGATCGGTATGGTTGTTATTGCAGCTATTTGCGAAAGTTCAGAGGAAGTTTAAAATAGTAACACAAAACATTCTTTACAAATTTGGTAAAGAAGCTTGGTAGATACTTTAAAGAATCACCCTACCTTAATTATTCTGTTCAGCACATTAACACAAGGGGTAGATATTTAGTGAAATACAAAACATTTGAAGTGCAAGACTAAGTAAAAAAAATTCAGTTAGCACTAAAAATTCACCTAATGAAAGTATTTGATAGTCCTGCCTATTGTCTATATCTTAGAAATATTTCAATGTATATACTGTATATGTATATATCTTATTAATGTTATTGCATTCACAAAACAACTGTTTTCTAACATTGCCTTAACCTCTCTTTTCATCAAAATAAGGTTGCCATAGCAAGTAAAGAAACTGGCATGAACTTACCCGGTCAATGGCCTTTCCTACTCGTGACACACTGCAGTGAATGTCCTTGTGGTCAGAAGCCAGTTTCTGAACAGTGTCTTTTATTCTTTTGCAACACTGAGATAGAACAAGTGACAACGTCCCTGAGAGCTCGACATCTTGTCCTGCTTTAATAAATAAAACATTTTTTTTAATTTTAGAAAAGAATCAGAATGTATCACAACATTTTATTAAATTACATAGATTTTACGTTGTAGCCATTCTTTCAAAGGTGAAAATATACGTTTGGCAATTTCTTTAAGGCAGGTTTCGCAATGTACTAACTAGGTTCCTCTCAAATTTTATCCTGTAATTAGTAATTAATTATTTTACATTCTATTCTTATTCATCAATTCATTCAGAGTGTACACAACTTTTCAACCTGGATTTCCCCAATGTTCTTGAATGAACACTGGAATGAACATTGGGTTCTTAATTGCTTCTAGAAATCCACTAGTCCAACCAAAAATATCGCCTCTGAATTTTGACGGCTCGAGCAGAACCGATCAAACGTTTCTCCTTCAGGGTTCAGAATTCCTGGTTATGCTGCAAAAGGGTTTTCATTGCCCATTTGTAAATTGCAGGAGTAAGCAGTGAGGTGATTTGAGATGAAAAGGAGATTGGCTTCAATGAAGGAGGTCTCCGGTCTTTTTGTTACACATGTGGACCTGAATCAACAATACACTGAAGGCAGATGTCCAGCAAATAGCTGATGAAGAAACTCGGAGACTTGGGATAACAGCTACTGGAATGTGTTACCTGGAGTCTGTTCACTGTTTGTGAATAGATGTTCGTGACCGGCTTAGTTATCAACTTGATTCCTATGCAGAGAAATACAAGATCAAACCCCGCACCTCCAATTTGTTGAAGTGTCACTTGATAATTAAGGAAGCGAGTCTGAGCTGTGTAGAAGAAGATGGTGGCAATACTCTCAAGCATTTCATGCTGAGCTGTTCTGCTCAGCAGGAAGCTCGCAGGTTTTCTGATAATTACTATCCAACTAGTGTGGGCAACCTGTTTGTTGAATATCAAATGACCAACTTGGGACAATCCTGGAGATTAGGGTTGAAGGAGGGGAAAGGGGGAGTTCAGCAGTCTTTCTGGGGCCGCACTGGTTCGAAGTTGATTTGCTTGGCAATGGAATGGGGAATTAAATCAACCCTCTGAGGCAGTCTAGTAAAGTTTCTGAGCTAAGCAGGTCATATTGTTGATGACATACCAGCCAGCTTGACTTATTGGCTGAATTTGGGGGAGCAAACTGGAAAAATATTCTTTCCACTCAGCTCTGTTTATAACCCTGCAAACCAAGACATAGGTGGTATGGTGGTCACAGCTGGACAAGGAGAGGGAAGCTTGACAGAGTACGCTCAATGGAAAGCTGTATAGTTTTGGTTCGTTGAACTCCAGCAGTTACCCCAATTAATAATCTGGAGACGCCAAGGTTTTGGTCTTACCAAACTGCATCTAATACTTCATGTAATTTAAGTAAGCAGAATGGGGTGAGGCGGAGTGACTGCCGGATTGCTTTCCACTGGGAGCAGAGTGGCTGAAGGCTCGCCCACCAATCGTAGGATGGGCAAGGAGGGGGCGTGATGCAGGCCTGAGTCTGCTGAGCGGAGGGAGCAAGGCCATTGAGGGCTTTGAAGGTGAGGACCAGGATCTTGAACTATATCCTCTGTCTGATGGGAAGCCAGCAGAATCATGCGAGGGTGGGGGTAATATGTCATGGAGTCTAGTGTGGAAGAAGTCACGGGCTGCAGAATTCTGGATGATCTGTAGCCTGTGGAGGGAGGAGGAGGAGGTGGGGAGGACGACAAGCAAGGAGTTTGCAAAGTCAAGCCTTTTTGCGCCTTGAGACGTGAAAGGTCCTCTATAAATGTAATTTTGTGGTTGTTGTTGAATGTTAGTTTGAGGGTTTCAGCGGCCTACTGTGTGAGACAGTGGTGAAGTTGGGCAATGTTGCGGAGGTGAGGGAAGGCAGAGCAGGTCATGGCAGGGAGGTGGGGTAAAAAGGATAGTTGAGGTTCAATCAAGTCACCAAGGTTCCGGACTGGCTTAGTGAGATGGAGTGTGCATCAATGGATGGAGATGCTATCAGTGCCTGAAGTGCGGAGGTGCTGACTGGGGGAGATCAGGAAGGCCTAGGTCATGTTGATGTTCAACTGAAGAATGTTAGCTCATCCCTGACTTGCTGTGGCAGCAAGAACTACCTGCATGCATACATCACCTCACGGCTGGACTACGGAAATTCTCTCCTAGTCGGCCTCCCCAGTTCCTCCATTCACAGGCTGCAGGCCATCCAAAACTCTGCAGCCCATGTACTATCCCACACCCGCCTCCGCGACCACGTAACCCCCACCCTCGCCCGTCTCCACTGGCTCCCCATCCTCCAGAGGATCGAGTTTAAGATCCTCGTCCTCACCTACAAGGCCTTACACGGCCTTGCCCCATCCTACTTAACCAATCTACTCTCCCCCTACACGCCCACCCGGACCCTCCGTTCAACAGGACTTGGCCTGCTCCAAGCCCCCCGCCCGAACCGCCCCACCATCCGAGGCCGGGCCTTCAGTTTCTCCGCTCCCACTTTATGGAATGCCATCCCTCAATCCCTCCGTTTCGTCTCTTCCCTTTCCTCTTTCAAGGCCGGTTTGAAGACTTTCCTCTTCGATCGTGCCTTTTGTTCCACCCCGAACTCTTTTACCTCCCCTTCGTGTTTCACCCCTTCCCAAACACTCCCCTCCCAGCTCGGGTCACACGCCTCCTGTGCAGCGCCTTGGGACGTCCTCCCGACGTGAAAGGCGCTCTATAAATGTAAATTGTTGTTGTTGTTGTTGCATAGGTGGAGCTTCAAGTGTGACCTAAACATAGCAATCACACTCTCAGATTGGGTGGTAAGCCATTATTGTTACTTGAATGGCACCATTGAAATATAAATTTGTATTGTTTGCTTTGCATTATATAATAGTCCATGGCCATGCGACATTTGTAAATCATATATTTGTTTTTTAGGACAATATATACAACAACAACTGGCATTTATATAGCGCCTTTCACGCAGGGTGGAGTCTGACACCGAGCCAGTCAAAAAGGGGGGGTCTTTATGCAGGATTTGAAGGTGGGGCGGGAAGGAGCAAGGTGGAGGGATTGAGGGAGAGAATTCCATATTCCATATACTGAACTAATGATTTTCCAATCCTGCCAAAAATTAATTTAAGCGAGCTGAATTTACACTAATTTGTATTTTTTTTTTAAATTGGTGTTTAAGTATTTGTGATGTCTGCAAAACAATTCTGTGCATGGAAACTAGTTTAGAATTTTCACATTCAACCCCAAATAAAAAGCACACCAATATGTTTTTAAGTGTCTTCAGTATTGTTAAATTTTGTATTTAACATTAACTTTGAATCAACAGGAAATAATTATTGCCTTAAATTAACTCACTAGAAGCATTCAAAGTAAATGAAAATTTCAAATATGACGTTTGTAAGAAGGTCAGTTAAAAACAGGAATGTGCCTGAAACATTCTGTAGTATATGATTTTTTAGTGCGATATTGCCAGCCTTCAGGATTAATGAATGACATACGACTCTCAAATAATTCTAAATTTAACTTTCAAAGAAAACTAGGAGAATTACCCAATTACAAGTGAATCTGACCTTCCATTAAAAGTTGAGGTCACCACCAGAAAGGTTTCATGCAAAAAGACCACGTGAGTTTCAGTTATAGCTCCGGAACCCTCTAGTACTAGTACATGCCTAATCAGTTTTAAAAGCTCATTCTAAAAGCCTTCTGTATAAGACAAAGAACAAACATCTAGGAGGTAAAAGACAATATAACAAAGCACTGTTTGTTACAGCAGTCAACTCAGAAAACTTATTGTTACACCAACAATCAACAGATTGAAGCATTATTTTCCATAGTGTTTCGATATTCTGTAGTCACTACAGAATATAACCATTACAACAAATTAACACAAAAATATAGGCAAGCAGTCATTAATTTCTAAAAATATTCAGAAATGCTAAATAATTAAATAAACTGAGTGCTGGGAATAGATTTCCATTAAAATGGAAACTACTATATTAACACAATTCGGAGACGTCATTATTGTGATGGGGAGGGATATGACTAGACTTCAAACATCAATTGTCATCAAGTCTTTAGGTACTACATTATAGAAACGTATTGTCTTACAAATTCAAGTATAATCATATTGGTAAGTTGAGGTCTAAGTTGGTAAGGTGAAACTAAATATTGCCCACAAAATAGTCAATTCACTTTACAATACAGGTATCCTTCCCCAACCACAGAGGATAGGTTCCTGTAAACCTCCGCGCTTGGTAAAATCACGGTTAGAAAATGCAGGGTCCTATGGGAAACATGGGGATAGGGGAAGTAAGTTCGCGGTTCGTAGAACTAAACATGAAAAACAGATACAGTTATAATACACATGGGGATAGGGGGAGTAAGTTTGGGCGCATTGGCTGCCAGGAACTGCAGCAATCCGCGAGGCTGCCTGGCTGGCTGACTGATCTACACAGAGAGAGAGAGAGAGAGAGAGAGAGAGAGAGAGACATGGAGGGTGACACGGAGGGCTGGGGGAAGCTGTCTGACTGATCTATGCAGAGAGAGAGAAATCAAAGTAGAAGGTGTGGTGGATGACACGGAGGGCTGAGGGGGGGGCTGTCTGACTGACTGATCTACACACAGACAGAGGGGAGTAGGAGGATGGGAAGAGAAGGTGAAATAGAGAAGTGAGAGAGAGAAGGAGGGGTGGGGGGGAAGAAAAGGTGAGTCAGAGAGAGAAGGGGGGGTGGGGAGAGGGGGCGGGGAGAAGAGAAGGTGAAATAGAGAGAAGGTGAGGATGCAGAAAAGCGACAAGAGAAGTAACAATAAATTCATGTTATTTACCTTAATCCTAAGAGAGAAGCATTGTTGCTAGTTGATTGCAACATCGCAACTGGGTCCTAGTGCTATACGCTAGCGCAAAGCGACATCGAGGCTAGTTGATGCAACTGGGTCCTTGCGCTAAACGCTAGTGTTAAGTGTTAAAACCCGTGGATAAGCTAGGTTATAAGCCGTGGTTTGCAAGGGTTGTCGCATTTAGCAAACCGTGGATGTGTGAGTTTTGTGGTTGACGAGGCCGCGGTTGGGGCGGGGTATCTGTATATTCTGTGAAGCGCTGAGATGTCTTAACGAGATGACAAGGTGCTATATCAAATGCAAGGATTATTATTACATTCCATACAACAACAACTTGAATTTATACAGTACTTTTCACACAGGATCTATTGGATTACTTCACATTGATGCGGTTGGACCAGATGAGTCTCACAAGAACTGGGGTAATAATAATAATAATCCTTGCCTTTGATGTAGCACTGTTCACATCTTCTAGATGTCTCAAAGCACTTCACATAATATACTGATAGGTGTGCAGTGGTGTGGATGAGGATGCAGGCAGCGGAATTTTGAGTAAGTAGATAGAAATTTACAGCACAGAAAGACATTCAGCTCGTCTCGCCTATCTTGGCTCTTAAAAAGCAACCCTTTCAGGTCCATTTACCCTCCCTTTCCCCATACCCCTAGTTTACTCCTTTTGAGATATTTATCTAGTTCCCTTTTGAAAGGCAAAATGGATTTTGCAACAAACACTTCTCCCAGTGAGGCACTCTATATCCTACCCACTCTGTGTATGAAAAAATGTCTCCATTTGCGTGTTTGCTAGCTATTTTAAATTGATGCCTTATAGTCATCAATTTAAGATTGGTGACTATGTGTTACTAAGCAGTCAGTGAAAATAATTTCTTCCTATAATTTTAAAGACCTGTATCAGGTCACATCTCAATCTTCTTTTGTCCAACAGAAGGTGTCTTAGTTCCAGTATCTATTCATAGGCCAAACTATTCATCCATGGTATCATCCCCGGTATCATCCCCAGTATCAACCGCTAAAAACAGCATCTTGGGACGTCCTCCCGACATGATGGATTATCCCAGCACTCTATAAATGTAATTTTGTTGTTGTTGTAACTCTCCTCTGCACCCCCTCTGGAGTCCTATAGCTTAGTGGTTACTTCCCAAGCAAGAAACCTGGCTTAAACTACTAGCAGGGCAAAACATTGAGCAAGCTTCTTTACTCCACACGCCTCTGTTTATCTAGCAGTAAATTGGAACCCAGTTGTTAGTCGACTGGCGGATGGCTTTTCTGAAGGTAATAATTTCTATTTAAAAATAATTTGGTCTCTCAATCCGGGACTGTTTGTAGGACACTGCTGTGCACAATTGGCTGCTGCATTTGGCCCACAAAATATACAGTCAATTCACTTTACAGTATATTCTGTAAAGCGCTTTAAGACATCTTAAAAATGTGATAAAGCTCTACGTCAAGTGCAAAGCTTATTAGAACATAAGAATTTTAGGAGCAGGAGTAGGCCATTCGGCCCTTCGAGCCTGCTCCGCCATTCAACAAGATCGTGGCTGATCTTCTCACCTAACTTTACCTGCCCTTATTATTATTATCTTGACGATTCTTGGTTTAATTCTTGGTCTTTGCCAAGTTAGTTTATTGAAGGGCCAATACTACAATTTGGGTGCCAATCCAGGACTGGTAGGCACCTTAATAATAATAATAATAATAATAATAATCCTAGCATTTGATATCGCGCTTTTCACATCTTCTAGACATCACAAAGTGCCTCACAGAATATACTGTAAAGTAAATTGACTGCATATTTGTGGGCAAAACACGGCAGCCAATTGCGCACAGTAGAGTCCCACAAACAATCGTGGATTGTAGTGTCCCATAATCAGTCGTGGATTGAAATGACCAATTTTTGGGGGGAGGGATTATTATTAGGCGTGTGGAGTAAGGAAATTTATCCAAGGTATCGCCTTCCCTGGAATCAAACCCAGGTCTCTCACGTAAGGTGAGTGCTCTAACCACCGAGCCTCAGGACTCCTACCTTGGGATGTCATCTCAATGTGAAAGGCACTATAGAAATGTAAATTTGTAGTGTACATTCAGTGGGTTGGGGGGGATGCCAATCAACCATGGAGTAGGAGTAACATCTACAAAAGAGGGGATACAAATTCTAAAGAGACATACTTTAATGGGGTACTTAGAACAGATATTATTATTATTTAAATAATCACAAGTTTGACATGCCTGAGATTATTTCAACATCTCCCTTACCACACCCCAGCTCAGAATGTCAGTAAACAACTTGCTCACACATCCAGTCACTTTCTCCAACTGATTGATAATACTTTCCTCTCCCTTCTCATGAGAAAGCACCAGCAGTATTATGAGATCAGACCTCACTACAGTATATGGAAAATATTCTCAGTCTATTCTTAAAGAATATTTGTCTGAACCCAACTCTTCCAAATTAACCAGCTAAGCACATCTCCCAGTGTCTTTCATTCGTAATTATTTCATTGTTCCGTACAGTATACCATTTTCATGGTGTTCACACATTGCTTAAAAGCAGTACAAACCTACCCACTTATCTCAAATCTGTTCATATGCACATCCCAATTATATCAATAAAAAACATGAAGTTCTCATACATAAACCTGCTGTCTTAAGTTGACTTTGCAAACTCCGGCACATTTGTCAACAAATTATTTAGATGCCTAAGAGTATTAATGGCATTGTTGTTGATTATTAACATTTATTAATGTTAACATTAATATCAACAGTATATTCTTAAATTACTTTTTTTTAAACCTACAACTACTTTTGTAAATAAAGTGATGCACATACATATAAATGGTTCAGAAATTTGTAATTCCCAAATATCTATTGCCCGCCTGTGTCAACAAAATTTGAATGGTCCCGAACTGATGTAAGTGGCTAGGATTGTTCAAAAATAAAATGAATATGGGATCAGTTATTAAAACTGTTGCTGAATACATTTTTATTTCCGCAAATAGTTTTGGCATGCAATTACAAATTTACTAACACGGTTTGAACTTACAAATAACCTGCCTCAAATATTGCCAAATAAAAAAAATGAAACAAAACAGTTTGAGATCCCAGTCCAATTATCCTCGATGGAAGGATCTTTCATTCTTCTCCAATGAGCACAGAACAAATGTCTATCACCCAGTGTTAATTGCTTGTTGTATTCGTCTTAGCCAATGGATGGTTCAAACTACATGAAAGCTCACAACCAGTCTCAAATATCTTGCCAATGTTCAAAGTGATAAGTCACTATACAAATGCAAGTTCTTCCTTTTCATTTATTAAATCTAAATGGTGGTTTAAGTCACACATTTATTTAAGTAACAGTGAGGCTGGGAATTTGAATGAAACACACAAAGAAATTATAATAATCCTTGCATTTGATATAACGCTTTTCATATCTTTTAGACGTCTTAAAGCGCTTCACTAAATATACTGTATAGTAAATTGACACTATTTGTGGGTGAAATGCACACAGCAGTGTCCCACAAATAGTTATGGAATGAGTGACCAAATTATTATTGTTTTTTTTCTGGAGGGATATTTATCTCCGGAGAAGCGATCCGCCAATCAATTAAAAATGGAGTTCCTACTTACTGCTATGTAAACAGAGGTATGTGGAGTAAGGAAACTTGCCCAAAAATTCTTCGTGCATTTGATATCGGGCCTGTATACTTGAAAAATCTAAAAGCAATTGCCTGTCGCGTTTCGCCCACAAATATACAACAGTCAATTCACTTTACAGTGTATTCTGTAAAACGCTTTGAGACGTCTAGAAAATGTGAAAAACACTACTGTATATCGAATACTGAAGTCATCCCAAAAACTACTTGTTTCATCAATCCCACAGCTGGTATGCATTTCCAGCTGTGATACAATCTTTTTAAAAAATTATTTCAGTCTTTTGATGCTGCCTCTAACATTAACTACTGTACTTCAATTGCACAACAATTAAGAGTGCTACTGCTTATAAAGCCTGTACAATACCATTCACAGAGCTCAAGTCTCCATGATCATTAACTCACTTAATTCTGTGCCATATTCAAGTGTATGTGGGAGGTAACTGCTCCTGTGTGATTGTGATACACAAGGCCATTTCATATTCTGCGTACCAAAGAGAACACAGAACACATTTTTTTCCAGTTATCAGCAGCACATGCTGTACAAGACTGATTGCATTGAATCCTAAACTGCTGCCTTGGAATGGACAAAAATCATGATACTTTCACATAATGTAACAACTAAATAAGATAGAGTTTGCTGCCCCAAAACACACGGCACATTATACTGTATTAAAAGACAAAAAACACTGTTCCTTGAAAATAAGCTACAATAATGATGACAAAGAGCAAATTTATGTAGGTATTTTTGAAAATATCAGAGAAAATATACAATTCTCCCCACAGCACCACCCACCACCACTGCCCATGCCAGGCATTAAAATGAAGCTTTTTTTAAAAAAAAACAAATTTGATTTATATAACGCCTTCCACGCCGGACGGCATCTCAGAGCGCTTAACAGTAGCGGATACCGGGACTGAGTTTGGGGCAGGGGTAGAAAGGTGACCAAAGGCAAAGAGAAAGGTCTTTAGCTGTGACCTGAAACTGGGAAGAGAGGGGGCGAGGCGAAGGGAGTGAGGAAGTGAGTTCCAGAGCCTTGGGGCATGGTGGCTGAAGGCACGGCCGCCGAGGGTGGAGCGGAGGATTCGGGGGACATGGAGGAGGCCAGACCCGGTGGAGCGAAGGCAGAGGGTGCTGGTTTGGGGAGAAAGGAGATCAGAGAGCTAGGGGGCTACAGAGTAGTAGAGGGATTTGAAAACAAGGGTGAGGATCTTGAAGTCGATCCTCTCAGGGATAGGGAGCCACTGGGGTAACGGGGGAGTGAAGCTTGGTGCGGGTGAGTATGCGGGCGACAGAGTTTTGAATTAGCTGGATTTTGTGGATTGTGGTGGCGGGAAGAGTGGTGAGGAGGGCGTTGCAATAGTCCAGCCGAGAGGTGACAAAGGCATGGACCAAGGTTTCAATGGCTTTTGGGGTGAGGTATTGCCGGAGATGGTAGAAGGCGGTGCTGGTGAAGGACCGGATGTGGGGGGAGGAAGGACAGTTGGGGGTCGAACCTGATGCCAAGGTTGCGCACAGGTTCAGAGTTTTAGGGGCAGACCAGGAAGGTGGAGGAGGTGAGAGCCGTGCGAATGGAGAGGTTAACGAGAGCCAAAGAGTATAGCTTCCGTCTTGTCGACATTCAGCTGCAGGAATTTCGCGTTCATCCAGCTCCTGATGTCTGACAGGCAGGCTGACAGAACATCAGGGGACTAGGGGTCGCAAGATGAAGTGGAAAAGTAGAGTTGGGTGTCATCAGCGTACATGTAGAAGTGTGCCCCATGTCTGCAGATGACATCCCCAAGAGGGAGTGTGTAGATGAGGAAGAGGAGGGGGCCAAGGATGGATCCCTGGGGTACCCCACAGGTAACCGGATGAGAGCGGGAGGAAAAGCCATTTGTGGAGATGTACTGCTGGCGGTTTGTGAGGTTGGACTCGAACCAGGTGAGTGCGGTCCCACTGAGGTGGATCACAGAGGACAGGCAGTGGAGGAGGATGATGTGGTCGACTGTGTCAAACTCAGCGGACAGGTCCAGGAGGATAAGGAGGCATAGCAGTATTTAGTAATAATAATTTAATAATACTAATTTAGTAGTTTAATACCGGTACCTTCACTCCAAACAAGTGCTGTAATTAATGAGTAATGTTTTTTGATATTCATTCATTAAGGCTTGCCTCCTAATTCTGTGTGGTTATTTTAGACAGACTAGCTCTGACCAATTCCATCAAGAAAGTTGTAAACCTTTCCAAACTTTCGGGAATTTGGGAGGCAAGAGGGAAAAGAAAGAACAAAACAGATCATCATACATGGTAACTACAATTTTCCAGGAGCAGCAACCTAGCAGAAGTTTGCTCATTTGAATTTTGGTCTGTGCTGAGTTTGCTAGTCTCAGCTTCAAAGTTGCATAAGAATACAAGATTGGCCCCAGCCTTCCCAAGGTAAGCAATGGAAAAATCAGCCAGATTTCCTGCTCCTGATCTCTCTAAATTAATGGCAGTCAAGTTGTGGCCTGCCAATTATTCGTACTAGTCTAGTAGGTCTGTGTACAATCAATAATGTGTTTCCAGATTTTGCTTGATCGAATATTTCTTGATTTATGGCAGAAATCATGAAAATTTCTTTTTTGAGGCTGACCAAAAAAGGTTGGCAACCACTGCTCTACAGCATCATCTACTGGTTGATTTTCAGTTAGGATGGGGGAGAGATCAGGCAACAGTCGAGTGGCCTGTCAACACACATTGCCAACGCTCTTGAACAATGGTCAATTGAGTGGCATACACAAGGAACCAGCACCCATGGAACCATACTAGCCCAGAGTCATATGGCAATGGGGAGAAAATCAGAAATATAATTCAACACAGTAAAACATGTTTTAAAAGATACCAGGAAATCAACATCAGATTTTTCAGAGACAAACCTTCTGCAAATTCATAATGATAACTAACTAGCCTTTGCACCATGCATCAAGGTCACACAGCACAAAAGCCTAAAATGCCACATTTTAAGAGGGAAGCCACAGCAAGAAACTGAAAGATTAATATAGTCTTAGGATTCAGAGAACAATTATAGATTTCATCTCATCATTAGGACATCTGAGCTATATCAAATGTATCTGTGCTACATTAATAAGAATTATAACAGGATTATTTACCTAAACTGCTGCAAAGTAATGTGATCCTTCCCACCCTGCTCTTGTCCTACCTAACTGTACAGCGCCTTGGGATGTCCTCTCGACGTGAAAGGCGCTATATAAATGTGTTTTGTTTGTTTGTTTGTTTGTTAGGTCAGTGGTGCCAAGTATATAAAGTGCTCGTCACTCCAGCTGACTATTCCTGTGGTTGTGTGTGTATTCTAACTCTTAACCTCTCCAGCTGTAGGAGGTGCAATGTTGACTGTCAACAAACATATTCCAAGAATCGCTTGTCCCCTAATAAGAGCAGAATATGCAGTTGTACACATTTTTCAGAGCACAATAAAGGATTTGTGAAAGGATCTTGTCCAAATTGAAATCCAAACAGAAAAGGAAAAATAATAATATAAATCAGTCTAAAAGAGCAATCTATACAGTATACCCAAATACCATAAAATGCACAAGTAACTGAGACGACATGTAAATAAAACACAATCCTTGCATTTCATATAGCTCCCTATCATGTCGTTGTGATGTCTCAAAGCCTTCACAGAATATTTTGGAAAATGGATTGATTGTATTTTGTGTACAAAACAATTAAACCATAAGTTAATCATTATAGTACAATTGTCTATCCACCCATCAACATGAAGCCTCTCATGTACATGGTATTATTACAATATAATAGACATTACATTCTACAGACAACCTGGTGCACAATAAAGACTAAAATGCAACAAATAATTGAGACGTTTCAAAGTACCAATAAAATTCACACTTAACGCAACTGTAGAGAAACAATACCATTGGTATACACACAAACTGTATTTTAAGAACCATCGAGTGAAACCTAGTGAAGGTGAGTATCAATCAATCAAAACTTACATGTATATAGCGTCTTTCATGTCGAGAGAACATCCCAAGACGCTGTAGTTAGGTAGCGACAAGAGCAGGTGGGGAGGGGTTGGGGCAGGATGAAAAAGAGTAAGAAAATTGACTGTATATTTGTGGGCGAAACGCGGCAGCCAAATTGCACACAGAAGTGTCCCAAACAGTCATGGAAGTGGGATTAGGAGAAAAGCGGGGGGTCAAAGATGGCAAGGGGAGGGGTCGGGGTAGGGGGAAGCAGAGCAGGAAAGCCAACTGTATATTTGTGGGCATGGTAGGTATGGTAATACAGTCACGTACAGACTCTAGCTTGGTGCAAGTAATGCAATGAGGTATACTTAGTAGTTTTTATTACACTGTATATGGTTTATTATAGTTTAGGGGTGATAAATCAGTTACACATGATGCACACTCTATGATTATTTAATATACTGTAGTCACACTAGTTCAAATGCAATCTCTTGAATTATTGTGGTCAGCTAGATACAGTATATGACACTTGTGGACAACCATTACCATGCCTAAGAGTATCCAAACTCGACAGCAATTCACATATATACACATGTACACAGTACACATAGACATTTCCCAGTATCTGGAATGGAAAGCACTCTCCCTGGCAGAACATTCTCTGCTGTCCTAAATTCGGAGACTATTAGGCAAAGGTTGGAGAGAACCAAGGCTTCATTCATTGTATACTGAGGTACTGCTGGACTTTAAAAGCTAAACTTGCAGCTAGTCATTGAGAGCAATGGTTGTCCAGCTAAGTCAACCCTCCCAATGAGGGATTTGTTTGTAGGGTTAACAGGGGCCAAGTGGGAAGTATCCATGCACCCAAGTACTGACAGTGAGCTAGGCTGGCTGGCCTAATACCAGCGGTGCCATTGGACACTCCTGGCTAAGGAACGAACTACCAAGACAACAACAAAATTACATTTGTATAGCGCCTTTCACATCGAGAGGAAGGTCCAAGGCACTGGACAGACAGTGTTTCAGACCACAGCTGGGGTCAGTATTGGGGAGGATGGAAGGGAGGGAAGTTTTGGAGGGTAGGGGGATACTGATGGCATGTACAAAGAGGGGGGTCTTGAAACGGGACTTGGAAGGAGGGCAGGGAGTGGGGCGAGACAGAGGAATTGCGGGGTGGTTGGGGGCAGAGTGGCTGAAGGATGGCCCGCCAATAATGGGATGGATGGATTGTGGGACCTGAGCGGAGGGAGCAGGGAGGTTGCTAGGGGTTAGGAGGTCACAGAGGTATGGTTGGGCAAGCCATGGAGGGCTTTAAAAGTGAGGACCCGGATCTTGGAATTGAATCCTCTGATGATGGGAAGCCCATGGGGTGGGATGAGAATGGGGTGATAGGGTCACCCAGCTTGGTGTGGGAGAGGACATAGGCTGCAGAGTTCTGGGTAATCTGCAGCCTATGGAGGGAGGAGTTGGGAAGGCCAACAAGCAGGGCGTTAGCATAGTTAGCCTGGATTTGATGAAAGCTTGAATGAGAGTTTCAGCGGCCTGAGGGGTGAAGTAGTTAGCGCTGGAGTTGGGCTATGTTGCGGAGGTGAGGGAAGGCAGAGGGAGTCATGGCATGGATGTGGGGGATAAAAGACGGTGAGGATTGAACAGGACACCTAGGTTCCTGACTGGCTTGATGAGGTTTGAGTGCATGTCCATGGAGACTGATGCTGCCAGTGCCTGAGGTGCGGAGGCGATGGCGCAAGCCAACCAAGAGGGTCTTGTTGACATTCAACTTTAGAAAGTTAGCTCTCATCCAGGACTCAATGTCTGACAGGACAGTAGAGGTCCTGGAATCAAGGATGGAGACAGAAACATAAGAGTTGGGTGTCACCCTCATTCATATGGAAGTTGGCCACCAGAAGATAGCTTTGACTCTGACATGGAGTCCTGCAGCTCAGTGGTTAGAGCACTTGACATACAAGCAAGAGACCTGGGTTTGACTCCCGGTAGGGCTAAACCTTTGCAAGTTTTCTTGCTTATGTTTACTGTACACACCATAATTCGTCAAAAAAAAAAAAATTGGTCATTTCAATCCACAACTGTTTGTGGAACACTGCTGTGCGCAATTGGCTACCATGTTTTGCCTGCAAACATAGTCAATTCACTTTACATTGTATCCTGTGAAGTACTTTCAGATGTCTAGAAGACATGATAAGGTGCTGTATCAAATGCAAGGATTATTATTACTGCATTATGAACATTGCACTGGTGGTCACTTCAGTTCAGTGCAATATTCACGAATAATACACACTCCAGTTCAGAGCAATAGTCATACATACTCCAGGTTTAGTGCGATATTCCCTAATATACATACTGCAGTTGAGTGCAAAATTCGCCCAAATGATAGATTTCAGTTAAGAATAATTCTTGCGTTTAATATAGCACATTATATTGTCATTGAAATGTTTCACAGGATAAACTGAAAAGTGGACCGGCTGTATTTTATGGGCGAAACGTTTAGTTCAAATGTGATATTCACAAACATAAACACTCCAGTTCAGTGTGAGATTTATTCACAAAGTAACACACACACACTCGAGTTCAGCGCAATATTCACGAATATACACATTCCACTTCAGTGCAACAACATTCACAAACACACACACATTCTCCCTGTCAGTGAGATATTCATGAATACACACATCATAGTTTAGTGCGATATACAGTACATGCCCAGTGCAAAACACTTCAGTGCAATGCAAGAGATACGAGCTCCACCGGCTCAGTGCAGCGGTATCGGGTACATATATATACACACACACAATCTGAACCGGGATATCATGAAACCAATTCTATACATACATTTACTGTATTTATACACAAACACACACGGTGTATATACACACAGACATACACAGAGGCCTCACCTCCAGCCTGAGTGAGCTCCTGCCTCAAGCCGCCCGTGTACTCGATCAGCTCCTCCAGGGTCCGGTCGCAGTGCTGCCCGTACGAGGTGAATTTCTGTAAAACTTTATCCAGCTCCCTCTCGACGTTCAGACACTGCTCCATGGCCTTCCCCTCTTTTTTATTTCCTTTTTTTCTCTCTCTCGTTTTGAACACAGAAATAGACTGGCGGAGGGCGAGAGGCAACGGGAGAACCGGGAGCGAGGGGAGGCGATACACAGAGGACGGAAGAGAAAAGAAGTGGTGAAGATAGGAGAAGAATTGGACAGAGGGAGAGGGGGAGAGAGAGAGAGAGAGAGGCCCGAGCAGGTGGGTGTAAGGGAGGGCCGGGCTTTGCTCTCTCCACACCCACCCTTGCTCCAAGCCCGCCGGCTCAGACGGTGTGGCTGCGGGGCGGGGAGCCTGGGCTGGCCACCCTCCGCTCAGTGACCGCCTGGGGCTGGGTCCCTGCGCCGCCCGCGCGATTGTTTTTGTTTTTCCTCCTAACGGCTGCCGCGACCTCGAGCCCGGCGGAGCTGACCAACTCCCTCAGCCCGAGAGGGGGAGCCAGTGGGAGGAGAAGAGGCAACACATCACAGTATTTAAATACACAATGTAATAAATATACATACAGTGGATACACATTTCTCGTTCACATAGTAAATGCATTTTTTTTAAATACATATCAAATGCATGTGTTATTATCATAAAGGGATAAGCACTAAAAAAAAACACCGAAACCAAACAAGGGCACTGATAAATAGTATAAAACATGAATATTTTTCCATTTGTAAAAATGCAATGTTTTTATTCCCTTTTTTTCAAGAAAAAAAATTGTTCTGTGTTTTATTCTCGTTTGAATCTGTGTTCCCCTCTCTCTGTATTTCGCCACACAACACCCACCCCTTTCTTTTGCTCTCATCATTTGGTTTCGCCCAATCGCTGCTAGACCGGGGTCCAGACCGGAAGTGGCCGCTAATGACGGAGTTTACGGGAAGCCGTGGTGTTGAAACCCTGTCCACAAACCAGCAGGTTACAGCCATACCATTGTCACCTTACACTACACACAGTTATCATTCACACAGAGCCGCTTCGCGCTCTCCCCCGTAGGCCGGTCACAATCGTGTGGTGTTGATTTCGTTTAGATATCAGCGGGTGTATTTGGGGCGGGCGGGGGTGGGTATTGTTATTGTAATAAACCTATTTGCGGAAAGGGTGGCGGGGTCTGGCCTTTGATGCTTCTGTTGCTAGGCAACAGGTGGAGCCCCTAGCTCCTCCCCCCCCCTCCCCGTGTGCGCATGTGTGAGAGTTGGTGGGCGGGGAGAGCTAATTGATTGACAACTTGACACAACCCTCTCTTCCCTCCCCACCAACCAACAACAACAACAACAACTTGCTTTTATATAACGCCCTCCACACCGGGCGACTTCTCAGAGCACTTCACAATGGCGGAGCCCAAGGTTGAGCCGGGGGGGGGGGGGGCAAGGGACCGTAATCGCGGTTGAAGTGAAATGTCTTCAGGCGCGACCCAAAGATAGGATACGACGGGATGAGGCAAAGGGAGTGAGGGAGGGAGTTCCAGAGTTTCGGAGCATCGTGGATGAAAGCATGGCCACCGATGGTGGAGCAGAGGATTCGGGGGACATCAAGGAGGCTGGAATTAGTAGAGCAGAGGGAGCTGTGAGGAGGGAGGAGGTTAGAGAGGTAGGGGGTGCAGAGGAGCGGAGGGATTTAAACACTAGAGTGAGGATCTTGTGACTGGGAGCCAGTGCAGTTTGGCAAGGACTGGGGTAATCGGGGTACAAAGTTTTGTGCGGGTGAAAATGTAGATGGCGGAGTTTTGTATGAGCTGAATTTTGTGGATGGTAGAGGGGAGACCGGTGAGGAGGACGTTTGTGTAGTCCAGCTGAGAGGTGACAATCAACGACAACAAAATTACACATGCATAGCACCGTTCATGTTGGGAGGATGTCCCGAGGCGCTAGACAATCAATGTTTCAGAACCGAGCTGGGGTCGGAATCGGGGAGGGTGGAGGGAAAGGAAGGGGTTTGGGGTGACCTATGGGATACTTGAAGAAGAGGGTCTTGGGGTGGAACTTGACGGAGGCCAAGGAGCGGGCGAGGCAGAGGGATTGCGGGATAGAATTCCAGTGGTTTGGGGCAGAGTGGCTGAAGGCTCACACGCCAGGGTGGGTGGGTTGGGGAACGTGGAGCAGATCAGAGCTCAGAGAGCGGAGGAGGCAGGCAGGTTGTTTGGGCCTTAGGAGGTCGCAGAGGTAGGGTGGGGCAAGGCTGTGGAAGGCTTTGAAGGTGAGTACCAAGATCTTTAATTGAATCCTTTGGGTGATAGGGAGCTAATGGAATGGGGCAAGAATGGGGGAGATGGTGTCACGGAGTTTGGAGCGGTAAAGGACACGAGCCACAGAGTTCTGGATGAACTCGGCAAAGGCACGGACCAGCATTTCTACAGCTTTTGGGATGAGGTATTGTTGAAGACGGGCAATGTGATGGAGATGGAAGAAAGTGGTGTTGGCAGGGACTGCATGTGGGGGAGGAAGGATAACTGGGGAATGAACGTGATGCCTAAGTTGCATACAGGTTCAGAGGGTTTAAGAACACATCGGGTAGGTTGAGGAGGTCGAAACCTTGTGGCAGAAGACATGTACTTTTAACATGTACCCTTAACGACTTCCGCACCGGTCTCCCCTCCTCCACGATTTACAAGATTCCGTGTCTTCAGCCACTACGCCCCCAAACTTTGGAATTCCCTCCCTCAATTCCTTTGCCTCACCCCCTCCATTCCCATCATCTTCAGGTAACGCCTGAAGATCTGTAGAAGATCATTCTCTTTGACCATGCCTATGGTCATCTTCTCTCTCCCCCTGGCTCGGCCTCGGGCTCCGCCATTTTTAAGCATTCTGAGCCGCTGCTTGTCATGGAGGACACTATATAAAAGCAAATTGTTGTTATTAACATCCTTTGAACATCAAATCCTTTCATAATTTTCAATACCTTTATTAGGTCCTTTCTCAGTTGTTTCAACTTTAGAGACATAAAGTGTAAAATGTTACAGATTCTAACACCCTGTTTACATTCAGAAGCGGTCACTTCACTCTACAACAACAACAACAACAACAAATTACACTTATAAAGCGCCTTTCACGTCGGGAGGACGTCCCAAGGCGCTGCACAGGAGGCGTGTGATCTGAGCTGGGAGGGGAGTGTACGGGGAGGGGTGAAACACGTAGGGGAGGTCGAAAAATTCTGGGTGGAACAAAAGGCACGGTCGAAGAGGAAAGTCTTCAAACCGGCCTTGAAAGAGGAAAGGGAAGAAACGAGACGGAGGGATTGGGGGATGGATTTCCATAGGGTCGGAGCAGAAAAACTGAAGGCCCGGCATCCGATGGTGGGGCGGTTCGGGTGAGGGGCTTGGAGCAGGCCAAGACCTGCTGAACGGAGGGTCCAGGTGGGCTTGTAGGGGGAGAGTAAATTGGATAAATAGGGCGGGGCAAGGCCATGTAAGGCCTTGAAGGTGAGGACGAGGATCTTGAACTCGATCCTCTGGAGGATGGGGAGCCAGTGGAGACGGGCGAGGGTGGGGGTTATATGGTCGCGGAGGCGGGTGCGGGATAATACACGGGCTGCAGAGTTTTGGATGACCTGCAGCCTGTGAATGGAGGAACTGGGGAGGCCGACGAGGAGAGAGTTTCCGTAGTCCAGCCGTGAGGTGATGTACGCGTGCACGAGTGTTTCGGCAGCGTGGGGGGTGAGATAATTGCGGAGCCTGGCAATGTTGCGCAGGTGGAAGTAAGCGGTGCCGGTCAAGGCGCGGATGTGGGGGAGGAAGGAGAGTTTTTGGTCGAACGTGATGCCGAGGTTCCTGACTGGCTTTGTGAGGTGGAGAGTACAGCCTTGGATGTTGAGGCTGGCAGCGCCCGATGTGCGGAGGCGCTGGCTTGAGCCGATCAGGAGGGCCTCGGTCTTACTCACGTTCAATTGCAGGAAGTTTTCCCTCGTCCAGGACTCGATGTCAGACAGACATGGTGTCAGAACATCGATGGTCTGGGGGTTGAGGGATGAGGCAGAAAGGTACAACTGGGTGTCGTCTGCATACATGTGGAAATTTACCGTATGTTTGCGGATGACATCGCCCAGAGGGAGCGTATAAATGGTGAAAAGGAGGGGGCCGAGGACAGAGCCCTGAGGGACGCCGTGAGAAACTGTGCGGGGGGTTGAGGAAAAACCATTGGAAGATACAAAGTAAACTGGGTCAGGTAGGAATAGAACCAGTCAAGGACTGTGCCTTGAAGGTTGAGGTGGGTGGAAAGACGTTGGAGGAGGATGGTGTGATCGACTGTGTCGAACTCAGCAGACAGGTCAAGGAGGACGAGGAGGCAAAAGGAGCCCTGGTCACAGGCGGTTAGGATATCATTTGTGACCTTAACCAAGGCAGTTTCTGTGCTGTGAATAGGGCGGAAACCTGATTGGAGGGGTTCAAGGAGTGAGTGAGTTGAAAGGAAAGAGCGGAGCTGGGAGGCAACCACTCTTTCAAGGACCTTGGATAAAAACGGGAGGTTGGAGATGGGTCGATAGCTTGATGGTTGCGACGGATCAAGGGAGGGTTTCTTCAGGATAGGGGTGATGGTGGAGGTTTTAAGGGAGGTAGGGACGGTGCCTGAGGAGAGGGAAAGGTTGATGGTGTCAGAAATGAACGGGGCCAAAAGGTGGAGCTGGGTGTGGAGGAGGGGGGTGGGGATGGGGTCCAATGAGCACGTGGTGGGTTTCATGGAGGTGATTATTTTTGTGATTAAAGATGGGGTGGTGGGGTTGAAAGTATGAAATGGGGGGTGGGTGGGGGTTGAAATAACGGATGGAGGGGCGGAGGTGGAGGAGAGGTGGGGGGAGGAAACCACATAGCGGATTCTCTCTATTTTGGACTCGAAGTCCAACATCTCCTCACAACGTTCGTTTGAGGAGAGGATCTGCGAAGCGAGACGGGGGGGGCGGAGGAGCTGGTTGGTGGTGGCGAAGAGGAGGCGGTGGTTGTCCTTCGCTTCCAGGATTATCCTGGAGTAGAAGGCTAATTTGGCAGTGGCTAGGGCGGAGCGGTAAAATTTGATGCGGTCCAGCCAGATTTGCCGGTGGACTGTGAGGCCAGATTTGAGCCAGGTGCGTTCAGCTGCTCTCACTTGGCTTTTGAGGGAGCGGAGGTTAGTTGTGTACCACGGTGATGATCGGGAGTGGGAGACGGTTCTGGAGGTGAGGGGGGCAGAGGGTAGTGGAGAGGGTGTAATGGAGGGCGGTGGTGGCGGAGGATGGGTCGGTGCAAAAAGAGTGCCACTGTGGGAGGAGGTCAGAGGTTTTGAGGGCAGAGGTGAAAGTTTGAGGGGGAATCTTCTTCCAGGGCCGGTAGAAGATGGTGGTGGGTTTGGAGGTGGAGTGGGGGAGGGATAGAGGTGTTGAAAGAAATGAGGAAATGGTCTGAAATGGCCTTGTCGGTGATGGTGACGCCAGAGACATTGAGGCCTCGGGTGATCACCAGATCAAGCGGATGGCCGTGGGTGTGGGTGGCAGTGTGAATGTGAAGGGAGAAGTTGAAAGACGAAAGTAAAGAGGAGAATTCAGAGGAGATGGGGCAGGAAGGAGTGAATGGAGGTTGAAGTCGCCAAGAATGATAAGGCGATCAGAGGAGGCGCAAAAGGAGGTTAAAAGTGAAGAGAAATCTGAAATGAAAGTGCGGGAGGGTTTGGGGGGGCGATAAACTAATAAACTACAGTAATTCTCTAAAGTTAGACATTAAAACATTGCGATGTGATGAAGTTCTTTCCAGCACATTTTGCTGTCAGCAACCCAGAGCAGATTTTTCCATAAGAGACAACTATTTAAAATACTACAATATCAAATGGAAGTATTATTATAAAAATAATATTATTATAAATATAATGTGGAAGCGGTAGCAGAGTTCTCTTCAGACCTGAAAGTCTTATAAAGTTATAGCCCATAAGGGATCTATCAAAAAGGTAAAATAAGACATGGAAGAGTGATAAGTTGTGAGCCAGAGCTACAGCCAGTACCAAGGCCAACATTGCAGTAGTTTTCTAGTTTGAGGCAATCTTTTCTCCAGTAAGTTACACATTTTGTTCTTAATGCAGTCAAGTGTGATACTTTATTAAGTCCTGATTTCTTGGAGGCAAATCATTATTTTGCAAGAAGCAAGTGGAATTCAAACATCAGAAACTCCTTGAAAGCAGACACAAGATATACCGTATATCTCCGCGTATAAGGCGCACTTTTTTTCAGGTCGGAAGATCTCGAAAGTGGGGGGTGCGCCCTATACGCAGGTACAAGCAATTTTGAGCCTCGGAGATACAGTAAACAGTGCGGGGGGCCGGCGCGCTGGCAGCCGGGGTTTGGTCAGTGTCCGGCGGGGGTTGGGGGGAGCGAGTGACGGGGCTTTGGCCTCGGCCGCCCGTGCAGCGGCAGCGGACTTCAGTGCTGTGCTTACCTTCTGCCGAACCCAGTCTGCCTCCCTCCCTCCCTGCCGCTCTCCCTCCCTCCCTCCCTGCCTGCCTGCCGGCCTGCCTCTCTCCCTCTCTCTCTCCCTGGCTGCCGGCCTGCCTCTCTCCCTCTCTCTCTCCCTGGCTGCCGACCTGCCTCTCTCCCTCTCTCTCTCCCAGGCTGCCGGCCTGCCTCTCTCCCTCCCTGCCTGCGTGCCGGCCTGCCTCTCTCCCTCTCTCTCTCCCGGGCTGCCGGCCTGCCTCTCTCCCTCACTCTCTCTCCCTGCCTGCCTGCCTGCCTCTCTCCCTCCCTGCCTGCGTGCCTGCCTGCCTCTCTCCCTCTCTCTCTCCCAGGCTGCCGGCCTGCCTCTCTCCCTCTCTCTCTCCCTGCCTCCCTCTCTCCCTCCCTGCCTGCCTGCCTCTCTCCCTCTCTCTCTCCCTGCCTCCCTCTCTCCCTCCCTATCTGTCTCTCCTCCCTTCTGCCGGCAATATCATTGAAAATGCTTCCGTTTTTTTTCACCAAGAAAAGGTCAAAAACAGGGGGGGTGCGCCTTATACACGGGTGCGCCTTATACGCGGAGATATACGGTATGTGCTTGAAACCCCAGCAACAGCAGAGCAGTGTAGAATCACTGGAAATGCCAGAGCTGCACCTGGATCGCTGACAATTAGAGGAATGCTCCCTGATCCTTGGTAGAATGATGCCTGGATCCCAAGTAACAATAAAGCAATTCTGAATCCGTAGCCGAGCGACAGCAGGTAGATCCCTGGCAATAAGAGTGGTTATCATGATAATCGTTGCATTTGATATCTGATAAAGAGCCTTATCATGTCTTTGAGATGTCTCAAAGGGCTTCACGGAATATACTGTGTGAAGAGAATTGAATGTATGTATATTTTTTGGCCGAAGAGTGGCAGCAAACTATGCACAGTAGTGTTCCACAAATAGAAGTGGATTGAGTGACCAAATTATTAATATTATTTTTTTGAAGGGATTATTACCCCCGGAAAAACGATCCGCCAATCGATTAACAACCGGATTCCTACTTACTGTTAATAATAATAATAATAATAATCCTTGCAATTGATGTTTTTCATGTTCTTCTAGATGTCTCGAAGAGCTTCACAAGCATAAAGTGAATTGACTGTACTTCCTGGTTCTTCCCTTCACAAGCTGCAGATCATCCAAAATTCTGCAGCTCGTGTCCTCACCCACACCAAGCTCCGCGATCACATCATCCCCACCCTCGCCCGGCTCCATTGGCTTCCCATCCCTCAGAGGATCGAATTCAAGATCTTCGTCCTCACTTTCAAGGCCATTCACAGCCTTGCCCCCTACTACATCTCTGACCTGCTGTTCCCCCTATGAATCTCCTAGCCCTATCCATTCAGCGGGCTCTATCCTGCTCCATGTTCCCCGCCCGAACCACCCTACCATCGGCGTACAGGCTTTCAGCCTCTCTTCCCCCAAACTCTGGAGCTTCATGCCACAATCCCTTTATCTCGCTCCTTCCCTCGCCTCCTTCAAGGCCGGCCTCAAGACCCTCATCTTCGACCGTGCCTTCTGCTGCCCTCCTAACTTTCTCCCTCCCCTCCCAACACTCTCTCATGCCCCTCCCCCCTACCTTGGCTCTCTCCCTTGCTCAGGTCCCGACCTGACTGTTCAGCACCTTGGGACGTCTTCCCAACGTGAAAGGCGCTCTATAAATGTAATTTTGTTGTTATTGTGGTCAACATAATGAGTTACATCCAGTGTTTTATAATTATAGCAAAGGGAAGCTTCCATCAGAGTCCTTCGCACCAACAGACTGTGACAGACTATGACTCTGTATTTAAATCCCAACTCTCCTGATTTATACAGAGACTTGAGAAGCACGATTAAGAAAGCACAAATGTATTTAATTGGTCTTTCAAACACAACTCTATACCTTACTTATCTGTTAAATATTATTATTAATAATATAAATGTGAAAGCGGTCGTAACTTTCAATAGTGAACCCTAACATGCTAAAAGTATGCAACTAGCAACCTTACCTAATGTAAGTACAGTACACAGAAAAAACAATCTTGAAACAATCAGGACTCATTTTAAGAACATTAGGCCCATCTTCTTTTAGAATGTATGTATGTATAGCACTGATATGTTGCCAAATCTAAACCATGTCTCCAACCAGGGATTTTTCTTTAAAATAAAAATACTGCCTATACAGTATACTTTAAATCCCTCTTAAAGCTATACTCTGTAGCTACGTAACTGTGTATATGCGAGCCTTCCAATAGTGTGAACATTAAGCCTTCAACAGCACTCTAGCTTACTTGAAGCTTTCAACACATGGATTCAAATATACATATTGAAAGAGGGTTAAGACTAAATAATGGGTATCTGTAATACATCCCCCTCTTGATAATTAAATTGCTTTGCAGAAATAGGTTCGTTATCAATTCTGGAGAAGGCCTAATTTACTGATTATCGTTGACAGTGTGACAGAACTTGATAATGGTAAGGCTGTGGATGTTGTATATCTAGATTTCAGTAAGGCCTTTGATACAGTTCATCTTGAGAAGCTGGATCTGAAAGTAAAACTAGAATGAATCAGTGGGAGTACATATGCTACAATGGACACATAACTGGTTGGCTGGAAAAAACAGATGGTGGTACAGGGAATGTCATCAGACTGGGAATGGGTAAATGTATTTTTATAAAGACCCTCATCTTCGATCTTGCCTTCTGCTGCCCTCCCAATTCTCTCCCTCCCCTCTTAATACTCTCCCGCCCCTCCCTCCTACCCTGTCCCTCTCCCTTGCTCAGGTCCCGACCTGACTGTTCAGCGCCCTGGGATGTCCTTCCGACGTAAAAAGCACTGTATAAATGTAATTTTGTTGTGCTGTTGTTGATGTTGACTTGCAGGATTAATGGAAGCTGAGTGCTCCTAGTGTTTGGGCTACACTTCCAAGTCCTGCCAATGAGCCAGGCTGACTGTGCTAATATTAACAGTGCTCTGGAGTACACGATCCTGCATGGCTCAGGAAATGGTTAGTTTGTCAGTTAACCACAGAGAGTTAACTCAGTTCTGACGTTCCATTGCCAAACATGTTGCCTTACCCCCAAAGAGGGAAAGTCACTAGTTGGTCATTTGACTTCCGACAAGTGGCGATTTGAGTCCTCATTGGGTGGGTGTCATTGGCGGGCTGAAGTAATTGGCAGTATGATGTCAACCTGCAGGCAAATGTTCATTAGATAGCTGGTGAGGAAACTCTTAGGCTTCGAGCAACTGCTGCTGGAAGATGATGCCTGGGGTCCCGAATTCCTGAACACGTATTCATACATCCAAAGCTTGCAGCCCACCTTGATGATGCTTAAAAATATAACAACAACAAAATTGCACTTGTATAGCGCCTTTCACGTCAGGAGGACATCTCAAGGAGCTGGAGAATCACTTTCAGACCAGAGCTGGGGACGGGATGGGGCGGGGGAGGGAAGGGGGCAGATTAAGAGTTGCCGATGGGACCATCAAAGAGGAGGGTCTCGAGGCAGGACTTGGTCACTTCAATCCACTACTCTTTGTGGGACATTACTGTGTGCAATTGGCATCACATTTCACACGCAAAATATACAGTCAATTCACTTTACAGTATATTTAAGCACTTGGAGACACCGCCCAGTGTGAATGGCCATATTATATAAATAATAATAATAATAATCCTTACATTTGATATAGTGCTTTTCACATCTTCTATACGTCTCAAAGCGCTTCATAGAATATACAGTAAACTGAATTAACAACAACAAAATTACATTTATGGAGCGCCTTTCATGTCAGGAGGACGTCCCAAGACGCTGAACAGTTAGGTTGGGACCTGAGTGGGGGAGGGTAGCAGGGGGGTATCAGGGTAGGTGGAAGGAGAGTAGGAGAGGGGGGAGAGTTAGGAGGGGAGCAGAAGGCCCAGTCGAAGAGGAAGGTCTTGAGACCAGCCTTAGGGGAGGACGCGAGGCAGAGGGCTTGCGGGATGGAGTTCCAGAATGTGGGGGTAGAGAGGCTGAAAGCCTGGCCACTGATCGTCAAAGCCTGCTGAACGGAGGGGACGGGCGGGCTGATAGGTCGGAGAGATAGGCGGGGGCAAGGCCGTGAATGACCGTGAAAGTGAAGACGAGGATCTTGAATTCGACCCTCTAGGATCGAATACAGAATTAACTACAGTGTATACAGTATATGTGGGCAAAACGCAATTTATAAATCCAATATACTGTACTGTATAAATGTAAGTTGATCCTGTTGTACATTCAGTGAAGCGCTTTGAGACGTCTCAAACCAACAACAAAATTACATTTATAGATATAAGGCGCCATATCAAATGCAAGGATTATTATTCTAATAAACAGCTGAAGTTCCGCACATCCAACTGATGGAACCATGTCTCAATGGGAAGGGATGTGTGTCAGAGCTGTGGGCAGGAAGATGGTCACATCTTCCATTTCATGCTTAGGCATTTCATGCTGAGTTGTGTTGCCGACCAGGAAACTTGCGGGGAATTCCTGACCTCACGGGCAGGCAGACAGCAGGCAACAGTGGCAGACTGGCATCACTGCCAGCATGCTCTTGACCTGCAGGCAAATGTGACATAAGAATTTGGAGCAGGAGTAGGCCATTCGGCCCCTCGAGTCAGCCTGACTGACATCATCCTCACAAGGACATCATTGTCACAGTGAGGCCATCCTCACAGCTGGCCGGTCATGTCAGCCTGCCAGTGATGTCACCCTGCCAGTGATGTCACCCTGCCAGTGATGTCACCCCACCGCTGATGTCAGCCCGCCAGTGATTGCCCTACACCGACCCTTCCCCCACCCTCCCCCACCCCCCGTACAGGTCCCAACCTAACTGTTCAGCACCTTGGGACGTCCGCCCGACGTGAAAGGTGCTCTATAAATGTAATTTTGTTGTTGTTGATGTCACCCCACTAGGAGCTCCTGTAGCTCAGTGGTTAGACCTGTGTTTGAATCCAGGCAGGTCAGGGCGAAACCTTGGGCAAGTTTCCTTACTCCGCACGCCTAATAATGATTAATTCCTCCAAAAAAAAACATAATAATAAAACATTGGTCACTTCAATCCACGACTGTGGGAATCTCCTGTGCGCAATTGGCTGTTGTGTTTTGCCCACAAGTATACAGTCAATTCACTTTACAATATATTCTGTGAAGCGCCTTGACATGTCGATAAGATGTGAAAAGCGCCGTATCAAATGCAAGGATTATTTTACAAATGTTAAACTTATTATTGTTGTTGTTGTCGTCATCCCAACGATGACATCATCTTGCCGGGTGCTGCTTGCCCTCTCAATGACGTCATAGCGTGCGGGGCGGGACCGGAAATGGGGAGGCGGGGTCTCCGGGGTGATGGACAGGGAGCGGTGGTGGGGTGGGGGCGGGGGGAGAGTGAGGGCTGACAGCCAGAGAGGGAGACACACACACACACACACACACTGACTGACACACCCTCACCCCCACCCCGGGCCGTGTTGTTATTCACTAACCCGCGGGCTGGGGCCTGGCTGTGAGGCGCGGCGTGTGAGTGCAGGAGGCGGTGGTTGATGGAGGCCGCTGAGCGGGGTTTGAGGGGAGCTGTGGTCGGGGTGTGTGGGCTGTCGGGGGAGGAGATGCAGAGTGTGAGCCGGGGACAGCTGTGAAGCCAGAGGCGGCTGTGGGCTGTGTGTGTGTGAGTGTCACTGTGTGTGTGTGTGTGTGTGTGTCACTCCCTGTGTGTGTGTGAGTGTCACTCCCTGTGTGTGTGTGAGTGTCACTCCCTGTGTGTGTGTGAGTGAGTGTGTCACTCCCTGTGTGTGTGTGTGTCACTCCCTGTGTGTGTGTGAGTGTCACTCCCTGTGTGTGTGTGAGTGAGTGTGTCACTCCCTGTGTGTGTGTGTGTCACTCCCTGTGTGTGTGTGAGTGAGTGTGTGTGCCTGTGTGTGAAGATGTGGCTGAAGCTGTGCTTCTTGCTGCTGTATTTCCTGCTGCTGTTTGTGCTGGCCCGCTTCTTCGAGGCCCTGGTGTGGTATGAGAGCGGGGTGTTCGCCACGCAGCTGGTGGACCCTGTGGCCCTGAGCTTCAAGAAGCTGCGGACCATCCTGGAGTGCAGGGGCATCTGCTACGCCGGCCTCCCGGAGAAGAAGGAGGTCCGGGAGCTGGTGCAGAAGTCAGGTGAATAAAACACCCATCTTCATCAATAACACAGGCCAGCGATGGTGTTGTTGTTGTTGTTGTTGTTATTCCTGTGTTACTTCCAGCTGTGTGTGTTGGGATTTCTGTGGCTGCTTCTTTTTTTTTAAAAAAATGTTTTTTTTATATTAAAAAAAATGCTCACAAAAGCGCACAAGTCAATCCACGTTTACAATCATATTCTGTGAAGCGCTTTGAGATATCTCAGTGATGTGATCCGGTTTTATATCAAACGCAAGGATTATTACTCTTACCTTACGCCTTGTGCGTTGTGCCAACACACCTGTACCCTCAGGAGAGGTTATTATGAAGTGCTGGTCTATGGGTTGAATTTTATATCCGGTGGAAAGACTATCTAAAGACCTAACACAGCACCAGTTTAACCTAATAATGCATTAAAAGGGTGAATTGTCTGAAGGAATAATGAATATCAAAGTAAAAAATCGTAGTTTAAAGAACCCTGGAAAATTAATAAAGCGACTGACTCAAATCTCCTGTTCTCGTGATTGGGGTCAGGACCGGTTTATTATCTGCAGACTCACACTGCGTTAGTAATGTAGAAAACAGCCTGACAAATTCCACTTTCTATTCGTCACCTTCAGCCATTTAATTTGAAAGCAAAAGACTTGACAAGTCCGCTGAGAGGATTAACTGCCACCCTGGACCATTGGAATGCTCTGTTTGGATAAAATTGTACGTAGATAGAAATAATTTGTGGTTATTCTCACAGTGAGTAAGAAGCTGATTGTTAGTCGATTGGAAGATCGCTAGGGAACCAGGCGTGTGGAAACTTGACGAGGGTTTCACACCACCCAGAAATCGGACGTGGGTCCTCTCACTTGCGAGGAGAGTGTTACTGTGCTACTGGACTCCATGATAAACTACACCACTACCGGGTTTAACTGATGCCCCTGATATGTTGAAACAGCCGACTGACACTTGCTTTCTGGGCTTTTCGCATGGAGAATGCTATTTGAGAGAGGTACCACAGAAACCATATTCCTGCCTATGAAACCATATCCAGGCTGGGTCAGTGGCCTTCATGAGATGATGGGGGAACAATCAAGACAATTGCAGTCTATTCTGGGCCAGCCTTTTATGTTTTTATTGATAATAAGCAACCCTGTTTTTGATATTGCATCTTATCACGTTGTTGAGACATCTGAAAGCTCAGAAGTGTAAAGTGGATTGACTATTTTGTGGGCAAAATGCGGCAGACAATTGAACACAGCAGTGTCCCATAAACAGTCTTTTTTGAGGGATAATTACCCCCCCAGAAAACGATCCGCCAATCGACTTAACAACTGGATTACTATTTTTGCTGCTGGGTAAAATGAGACCTGTGGAGTAAGGAAATTTGCCCAAAGTTTTGCCCACCCGGGAATTGAACCAGGTCTTCTCGCTTGAAAGGCGAGCGTGCCAAGTTCACAGCTTGTGGACTGTGAAAGAATTGTTGACTTTGTTTTTAACTGCAGGTGATTTGATGGAAGGTGAGCTTTATTCTGCACTTCGGGAGGAAGAGTCCTCAGATTCCGTCACCAGCACTAACTTCAGCGGTGAGATGCATTTCTACGAGCAAGTGGAGGACACTAAAGATGGGATATGGCTTCTCCAAGTAATGACTTTCTTTCATCTTAAAATCCATATCAAGTGTTTGCACAATGTTATGTGGAATGGAGAGAAGAGAGTAACACTCGGAATGGTTCGATACAAGGTGTGCAGAGAGAGAGGGAGGAAAGAGTCCAGAAGAGCTATGTGTTTTCGCTATGATAATAACATGATAATGTCACATGCCAGTAACATGGATGCCCTTGCAATGTGAATTGCATCATTAGAATGTAACATGCCATTGTTGATATTTCCCGCTATAATTCTGTCTCTAGGATCTATGTACAGTAGTTATTCATGCAATTAATCTGTGCAGATATTTATATTGCACATGAACCTTAAAGTGCTTTAAGACATCAATGTGATAAGAGGTTTATAAACTAGCTGGATTGTGTGTCCTTTATAGAGTTGCTGTTCTAAAATCAGCGTGTTCTATGAAAACACAAAATACTGCAGATGCTGGAAACCTGAAACAGAAATCACTGGGAACACTCAGCAGGTCAGGCAGCAGGTCCGTCAGATTGAAGAGTAATCAACCTGAAAGGTTGACTCACTTTCCTTTCTCTATAGATGATGCCTGATCTGCTATGTGTTCCCAGCGATTTCTGTTTTTGTTTCAGCTTGTTCTGTGTTATGTTCATAATCAGGATATGAATTAGTGGTCTGAGCCATGTTAGTGAGGTGGGATGTTCAGGCTGTCTTCACAGCAACTGTGAATTAAGAAGATTGAAGAACCCCACACACCCCAATTTGACCTCCATTCACCATTTAACCTTTTTAAAGAATAATAATAATCCTTGCATTTGATATAGTGCTTTTCACGTCTTCTAGATTTTTTTTTATGCATCAATTCAAAAAATTGGTCACTCAATCCGCAACTGTTTGTGGGACACTGCTGTATGCAATTGGCTATCATGTTTTGCCCACAAAATATAGTCAATTCACTTTACTGTATATTCTGTGAAGTGTTTTGAGATGCCTCAAAGATGTGATAAGGCGCCATGAAAACGCAAGGATTATTATTATTAATGCTCTATAGAATTAGGTAAGCAGGATGCATCCCTCCAGGGAGAGCGTGTACTTTCTATTCTATATACAGTAATTTCCATATGTAGGGGAATGCATTTGGAACTGTATTTGATTTGAATACTTTTATACATGGTGATGAGTCTGCATGTGTCAGACATGTGGCTGACCCACAAAATATTTGATGATAATAATCTTAATGTTACTTCGTAGGTTGTGGCAAAAGATAAAGATCCTCTATTGGGCAGGGATCGGTGGCACAAGACGGTGAAGAAAGTATCTCAGTTTGGTATACGTACAGGAACTTTCAATTGCTCCAATGACCCCAGGTGAGATCTATGAAGATGAGTTTGTCTGACCATTCAAGAACATGCTGCTCACAAACAGTCGTATATTGTGTGACTAAATTATTGTCTGTCCCCTCCCCTGGCTTGGAGTCAGGCTCCGGCACTGTTAATGCTCTGAGACTCTACCCAGCCTATGTAATGCTATATGCTATATAAGTGCTGGTTGTTGTATTCTCTCTTGATTTTGATGTTCAGATGGCTTCTGTCTGCATTAGCCTTCTGTATTTTCTGCTCCACCTTATCTTAGCAGTTAAGTTAATTTGCTTGTTTTGCAAAATGTGTGCATACATACACTGTGTGTAGTGTTTTATTTATATTGTGATCTTGTAACCAGGAAACTACTGCTCCTTACACATACAACTGAAACTTAACCATAGTTCAGTTTTAACTCTTGTTTATATAGCGTCATGTGAAATACAGTGGATGTGAGTAGTATGTTTTACCACATCCAAGTAACACAGGCTGTTATTTTACTATAATGTATTTATACTATAAATACATTATAATGAAGGACTTATTTTAAATTCTGCGTGGAGGTTAGCTTGAATCCCATTCAGACAAGGCTGCATGTATGTTTGGTGTTCTTTGTCAGTTTTAACCTGATGTTTGGTTGCCAAAACCACATTGTCATACATTGCAATCCTATTGTGCAATGAACCGTTGGTTGGAAGGTACAGAATGCTTGTTGATGTTGTCTCTTGTTAGCTTTCAAATACTTTACGCAAGACTTTGGATTAATTATCAGTATGGCCAGTTTAGAATTTAAGTGAAAGAGTACCTCAAAATCTTTCCCCAAAATGATAATAATCTTTGCATTTGATACAGCACCTTATCATATTGTTGAAATAATCTCAAACCACTTCACAAAATATACAGTAAAGTGAATTGACTGTATTTCGTGGCCAAGCTCAGCAGACAATTGCGCACAACAGTGTCTCAAAAACAGTCGTAAATTGTATGTTTTTGGGGGGTGATTATTACCCCTAGAAAATGATTTGCCAATCGTCTAACAACTTGGTTCCTCCATACTGCTAGGTAAACAGAGACGTTTGGGGAAGGAAACTTGCCTAAAGTTTCATGCTGTCTGGGAATCAGGGTCTTCTTCCTTTTGTAGCTTGCAAGGCATTAATTCATCCAAACAAGGTGCTCAGGAAGTAGTTTGGGAGTGAGGGAATTTATTTGAGTTTAATAGCTATGAGAAGGTTTTGCGTCTTCTGTTTCTTGCTCCCTCCCAGTAGTCTTTTGAGTGAAAGGCAACAACAACAATAAAATTGTATTTATAGTGCACCTTTCACGTCGTGAGGACATCCCAAGGTGCTTGATGATATCCCAAGGCAGTATAGAAAGAAAGAGGCGAGGAATTTAAAAATATATATAAATGCAGGATTATTATGATATGGAATTTCCTACCAAAAAAGGTGATTGAAATGGTATCCTTAATAGCTTTTAAAGGGGCAATTCAGTTGAAAGAAAAGCAATAAAGGACATGTAAGAAAAGGGCAAGAGAGAAAAAGCAAATACAGTAAAAGCCCTGTTTATCCGTGACTTGATCAAGCGTAACTTTTATATGTCTGGTACCAAAAAAAAAGTCCGCATTCGATTAGCCGGAATTTATACGGAAAAATGCTTTTAAAAATTATTTATTTATGTTTTCGGCCGAATATCCGGCACGCGCTTTAACCGGCATTGGCCAGGTCCCGAGGGTACTGGGTAGACAGTCTTTTACTGTAGGTAGGTCTTTCAATGAGTTATGATGGGGCTGAATGGCCTTCTGCATTACTGTAATTAAAGAAGTACAGTACTTCTTTTAAGGTCTGTGTGGAGGTTAGTTTGAATCCCATTGAGATTGAGGCTGCTTTCGTGGTGTGGCTGATCATTTTTAGTATCTTTGTATTGTATTATGTAGAATTAATTATTTATGTGTTGTGGAGCTGTTTCATAGAGTTAAGTTAATTTGCCAAGATTCCCTCAAACTCTTAACTATAATTTCTGAGAGGAAACAAGTCATTGGAAAAGTATTGAAGTGCCATGTGAAACAGAGCTTGACTTTTTTTTTAATTATTGTGGTTGCCTGGGCAGTTGATCTGCTTATTGCAAAATTTCGACACCAATGAGACATTGAAGACCTTCATTACTTAGCCCCAAAGCCAATGCTGTCCTGCAGATCACAACAGAAAAGTTGTGGAGGCTCGGAGAATGGTGGTGGGGAGTCCTGTTATTAGAGCGATCACCTTCAAAGCGAGAGGACACAGGTTTGATTCCCGGTCAGGCGAAAACTTAAGCAAATTTTCTTACTTGGCACCAGGCAGTAAGTAGGATCCTGGTTGCTAGTCAATAGAAAGATTACTTTCCAGGATTAATAATCCCTCAAAAAAAAGTGTGTAATTGGCTGCTGCATTCGGCCAATAAAATATACGGTCAATTCACTTGACAGTATATTCTGTGAAGTGCTTTGAGATGTCTCAACAACATGATAAGGCACTATCAAATGCAAGGATTATTATTCTTAATCTTTGAATGTTGAGATAAAAGTAACTCAGGTGTAAGACTGTTTCTGATGATGCTTTTTGAAAATAAAACTGGGCAAACAATGGTATAAGTTGAGTCTTAGTTTATAACCGTCTTGAAGGTTAGTTAAGTACAGTAAAAGCCCGTTTATCCGGCACTTGCGAGACCTGGCCAATGCCGGTTAATGCGCCTGCCGGATATTCGGGTGACCCGCGGCCAAAAACCCACCACAAAAAAATTAAAGTTCTTTTAACACATACCATACACACCAGACGAAATAATAGCAGATAATAACAGAATATTGCATTGGTACTTATTGGTAAAACTACTCTCTTGCGCTTCTCACCTTTACTGGTTGAGGTTTATAGTCCAGTGATTCTTTTTAAAATGGAGGATGCCTTGTGGGTGAAAAAAACGGCAGCGCACCTTTAAAGCCTTGCTCGCGGCAAGCCAATAACCCAAGTCTCTACTAGCAACAAACCGATAACCCTAGACTACTAGCGGCGAATTGATAACCCTAGACTCTGCTAGCGGCAAACCGATAACCCTAGAATCTACTAGCGGCAAACAGAAATACTGTAGCTGCGCGACAATGTGGGTTATCGGCTAGCGTCATTGGCTTGCTGCTCCTAAGGCTTTAAAGTCGCGCTGCCGTTTTTTTCATCCGCTTGGCATCCTCCATTTTAAAAAGAATCGCTGGACTATAAAACCTCAACCGCAGCATCATGGCTTCAAGCGCAGCATCTACCAGCAAAGGTGAGAAGCGCAAGAGAGTAGTTTTAACAATAAGTACCAATACAATATTCTGTTATTATCTGTTATGATTTATGCATTTACAAATGCTCCACCGCTATTGTTCCGGATAAGTTCCAGTTTATCGAATGGGGACTTTTTTTGGTGTGCCTGTGATACAGAAGGGCCGGTTCATCGAGTCACAGATAAACAGACTTCTACTGTACTGGCAAATTACTGAACAAAATAAGCTCACTTAGGACGTGGCATTCTGAAATGAATTTCTTGCACCTCTTTTTCCCTGTTTTGTGCTTTTAAGCGTACTAGCTATACCCCTGCGTAACTAGTGTTTTTGAACACACTTATTCATATATTTCAAAACTTTTTAAAAATAATGTACTTGTTGTTTACAAAAAAAGGGTGAACTTTAATCACTGGGTTGTTTTTCTTTGTTGTTTGTTTTTTAAGATGTATTGGTTTTTGTTTTCCTTTTAGAAGTTCATTGTTACAATTGCGGAAACATACCTAAGGCTTTTATATGTATATATATATATATATATATATAAAATAATATATAAGATTCTGCAAAGCGCTTTGAGACATCTCAACGACACAATAAGGCACTGTATGATTATTATTATTATTATTACTACATTATTCCAACTCTAACCAGGCAAGTGAATTACCACTGTGTCTATCTCTCTCACACACACACTGGCAGCTCAGCTCCTCTCCCCGCTGTATCATCAGATTTGACACAGCGCCATCCGCGTCAGGAGGACACAATTGTGGAAACATACCTAAGGCTTTTATATTTATATATATATCGAGAGAGAGAGAGAAAGAGAGAGAGAGATATCTGTTCAACCCCATTTTAAAACCTACCACTTCAACCTCTGGTCAGCTATGGTTACCTCCCCTTTCCCCATGTTCGGTCTGTCTCCGCAAAAGTGCTGTGAGAAACTGGAGTCCTGTAGCTTAGTATATAGAGCACTCGCCTCGCAAATGAGAGGACCCAGGTTCGATTCCTGGCCAGGGCAAGTTTCCTTACTCCACATGCCTGTTTCCCGGCAGTAAGTATGAATCTGGTTGCTAGTCAATTAGCAGATTGCTTTCCGGGGATAATAATTTTCCCCCTCCCCCCACCAAAAAAATATAGCCACTCAATCCACAACTGTTTGTTGCACACTCCTGTTTGCTATTGGATGCCGCATTTCACCAATAAAATAGTGAATCCACTTTACAGTGCATTCTGTGAAAAGCTTTGAGACATCTCAAAGACATAATAAGTATTAAATGCGACAACAACCTGTTGTCCTTTACGCTGGACGTCGGCTCAGAGAGCTTGTAATTGCAAGTACTGTAGTATTATTACACTACACGAAGGGCATGTAAATACAGGTTGTTGTGAAGCAGCTTTTAGCTGGTTGCTGGTGCTGTTGGCTTCTCTTTCTGCATGATTTAAATGTAATCATCTTCCTGTTCATGTGACGCTACCTTGTTGATTTTTTGGACACGCAGATACTGCAACAAAAGAGGATGGTTGAAATCTACGCTGATCATGTCCATTCCACAGACCAACACTTCAAAAGGGAAAGTGATGCTTAAAGAGTACAGCGGCCGAAGGATTGAAGTTGACAACATTTTCAAATGGATAAACGCTCACGTGGCATCTCGTATCAAAACCATTCGGAGTAGCGACCAACTAATGGAAGAATGGAACAAGAGGGACCGGTATCTGGTAAAGATGTACTTGTTTGCTCACCTGGATCAGCCTCCCGCTTTCTACTCCGTGCTCAGTGTGAAGTTTACAGGCCGGGTGGAGTTCATTTTTGTGGATGTCCAAAATTGGAACAATGAGAGTCATATGAAGGAGATAGGGGTGCATCAGTTACCAGCATACATAGTGAAAACCCCTGAAGGAATCTATAAATACGGGAATAGCACTGGGGAGTTTGTATCCCATCAGGCAATGGATGTATTCCTCCGGTCCCTGCAGCCTGAGGTAAATGACCTGTTTGTTTTAAGCCTAGTTTTGGTTAACCTAATGGCATGGATGGATTTATTTATCACGCAAGGTGCTACAATAAAGCGTTTTGTGGTTCTCATAAGCACGTTGGGAACTTACAACTCTTTGTTAATCATGTCTTGGCTGCCTATAATTGGATTTCTTCAGTTGCCATATTTGGAAAGTTTTTATGAATACAGCTTAAAATTTCTGAGGTATGCCAATACCACAACTTTGGCTTCGTGGGTGCGAGTTGACTGGACCTTTTACTCATCCCATCCAGCACTCTTTCTCAGCACGTACCTCGGTCATGGTTTGCTAATAGATTATTTTGAGAAAAAACGCAGGCGTAATAATGACGATGAAGTAAATGTGAATAACCTGGAATGGCTCTCCAGCCTATGGGACTGGTACACCAGCTATTTGTTCCATCCCATTGCTTCATTTCAACACTACCCACACTACATGGATTGGGAGGAGGACCCAAACTTATTATTGGAAAGACTTGCATTTCCAGATCTGTGGCTGCACCCTCTGATCCCCACCGACTACATCAAGAACCTGCCGACTTGGCGATTTAAGTGCATCTCGGGCCATTCAGAAGACGAAACCAGCGAAGGCTGCCAAGAGAGTGAGAGCGATTCGGAATGCGAGAGCCGCAACCCAGCAGGACGTCACAGGGCGGGAGGAGGACACGATCGAGGGCCGACCACGGGAGAAGACCGAGTGGCATCTTGCAAAGAGACTAAAAGCAACCGGAAGGATTCCAATCACTTTGGTCAAAGCAAACCTGGGTCAGACAGTTGCACTACAAACGAGAATGAGCCTGACTGGTCTGTTTGGCCCAGGAACATGTTGCGCTGCTCGGAGTGCGTGGTGTGTCTGGAGAATTTCCAGCCGGGTTGTTTGATAATGGGTTTGCCTTGCAGTCATGCGTTCCACCAGCAATGTATTGTGGTCTGGCTGGTAGGAGGGCGGCACTGTTGCCCAGTTTGCAGATGGGCCTCGTACAAAAAGAAGCATCGCCTGGTCAGGCAAGAACCCACAGCCAGCAGCGATGCTTCCTAGTTGTCTGAAAGTAACCTTAATCTCTAAATTCAGGCCCCCCCTAATTCTCTTCTAACACTTAAAATATGTATAGTGAAGTTTTTTGTCGTTCATATTTGTGCTTTTGTGGTTTGAATTTTAGGTTTTGTGTAGAATATTTTTGAGCTGATCTACAATATAATCAATCACATTACACTTACTGGTGACTCCCATTATTGTTGCCTTGTTTGTCCCTCAATGCTTTGTAATAGTAACTTAATGGTAATCCTTCAGTATATTTAACTGTCAAAATCAACATCTAGTAGAGGTTAAAACCCAACTGATCTTCCAATTCCAAATTATTTTCTTGAAAGAATGAATTTACAATTCTGTCAAGAGATTTTGCTTTCCTATCCTGGCTGCAGGACAATGAGCAGCAGGATTTCCTTGTGTTGGTAAGGGATAGCTCATGACTTTAATCTTGAAGTGCAAAATCTGTTTGTGTAAGGGGGGGACGTCAATAAAAGATTAATGTGATTTGTGTGAGTAATTCATTTACAGCATTACCCAGCCTTACAACATACGTCTAAGGTGTTGATGAAAGGGGATGGAGGTTTTCCAACTTTTTCACTTGAATTTTTGAGGATCTCCGATGGAAGTAAATGTACTTTGTGGTTATAGAACGCAAGCGAGAGGGCCTGGGTTCAATTCCCTGGCATGGCAAAAAATTCGGTAAGTTTGTTAACTCCACACACATTCTGTTTATCTAGTTCTTGGTTGTTTGGCGGATCGCTATTCCAGAGGTAATAATCCCTTTTTAAAAAATAATAATAATTTGGTCACTCTGTCTGTGGAACACTACTCTGTGCAATTAGCTGCTGCGTTTTGCCTGCAAAATATACACAGTCAATTCACTTTACAGTATACACTTGAGGCACGTTCAGATGTTTCAAAGGCACGATAAGGTGCTATATTCAAATGTAAGGATTATTACTATTAAACTTTGGTTGTTCAGATAAAACTAACTCAGCTGTAAGACAGAAACTGCAAACGATGGTGTGAATTGAGTCTTTGTTCACAACTGTCTTAAAGGTTAGGCAGTCGCTGAGGTGACCTGATGGGAATACACAATACAACAATATAAGTTTACAGTGGAAACCGCTTTAGCCAGAAGCCAGTTAACCCCAGTTGCCAGATAAATGGAACAAAATACCTGGCCTCGATTAATTTGTATTTTCTCTATTTTAAATATGCCGGTTGTTTCGTACAAAAATTTGCTCAATCCAGTTAAAATGCTGTGCTGTTGGACGCTGAATATACTCACTCGAGCCTTCAGTATATTGAGCAACTTCATAGTTTCTCTAATCATAACCAATAGTTAGATAGGATCAACATTCTTTTGATGCCTTTCTGGTTCATTCCCTCCTGCTGTTAGACTGGTTTTCCTTCATCCCAAAGTGAGATTCTAACTCTTTATTAGCATGTTGAGTAACATTCAGAAACAAATGCTTTTCATAATTTGTTATGTAAAATTGCAAATGTATAATAACAACAACAATAACTTTGATTTATATAGCGCCCTCCATGCCGGACAGCATCTCAGAACGCTTGACAATAACGGATCCCGGGGGCGAGCCAGGGGCAGGGAGAGAAAGGTGACCAAAGGCGCGGTCAAAGAGAAAGGTCTTGAGCTGAGAACTGAAACTGGGAAGAGAGGGAGAGAGGCGAAGGGAGTGAGGAAGGGAGTTCCAGAGCCTCGGGTGCTGACTATTCCATCCAGCGCAGCAGTCAGCCAGAACTTTGAAGATTCCATGGAAGAAGGAAAAGGGATCAAGAATTAGAAAAAATATATTTTTTTAATCTTAGGGAGTCATTGTATTTAAGTATCAGCATGGCCCAGGTGATAACATTCATTGCTTCCAAATCAGAAGGTTGTGAATTCAAGCTCCATTTTAGTATTCAGAAATTATAATCTGGGAAGATACTCCACATGTATTGCTGGGGGATTGCTGCATTGTTTCAAATGCCATCATTCAGGTGAGACGTTAAACCGATCGCCTGTTCAGGTGAATGTTAAAAGATCCACAATTTGAAAAAAGAAGGGAGTTTATCCTGGCGTCCTGACCAAAAATGGCCCAACATTTTGTTCTGGTAGCGGTCTTGAAATTGCTGTTTACAACTCTAAACCTATGTCCCCCTGTACTACTATAGTGGTGCATCTGAAAGATTTGATTTGAGTTTACTTTTTCAATCTCATGTAAAATTGTATACACCTCTATGAGGTCCCCTCTGAGTCAAGACTCAAACTACAGTCAAGCTACACGATGTAGCTTGTTGCTCACAGCTCATTCCTTTCGCAGGCAATCTTTCTTGTTCCCTGCTCTGCCTCAGGGACTCAACAGTTCTTGTTTCTTGGTAACAAGACCTAGAACTATATGTGGCATTCAAGGTGCAGCCTGACCAGACAGCCTTATTGTTTTGAAATAGTGTCAACTAACACCTCTAGATCTTTCAACTTCTATTTGGTCATGTTCTATCTATGGAGAATGGTTTCCTATTCTTGCATCCAATACATAGTCCTGCATTTATCTGTTTTAAAATTTTGCCAGTTTCCAGACAACGTGCAGACTGTAACAAGCTATCTTTGTAGGATTTTTGCTTTTTCCTCTGATTCTACACACTACACCCCCCCACCCACCCCACACATACAAACTTGGTGGCATCTGAAGAATTAACTATCTGACACAGCAAATATTTACTATTTTAGAAATTGATGATGCTGTCAGTGCCTGAGATATGGAGATGCTGACTGGAGTCAATTAGTAGGGCCTCACTATTGTTAATGTTCAATGGAAGAATGTTTGCTCTCATCCAGGACTTGATGTCTGACAGACATTCTGTCAAGACTGCAGTGGTCCTGGAGTTGAACAAGAACAAAAAAATTACATTTGTATAGCACCTTTCACTTCTGGAGGATGTCCCAAGACACTGGATGGAGGCAGAGAGATACAGTTGGATGTCATCCATGTACATGTAGAAGTTGACCCCATGTCTGCAGATAATGTCACCAAGAGGGAGCATGTTGATGTTGAAGAGGAGGGGACCAAGGACTGAATCTTCAACGCTGAACAAGAGAAGAAGCAATTTGTGGAGATGAAGTGGAGACGGTGTGAGAGATACATACTGAAACATTCAAGGTCAGAACCATGAAGGTTGAGATGAGAGGAGAGGTAGTGAGTAGATGAAGTTAGAGTGGTCGACAGAGTCGAAGGTAGCAGAGAGGTCAAGGAAGACGAGGAGGTAAAGAGAGCCCTGGTCACAGATGGACAGAATGTCATTTGACACTGACCAGAGCTGTTTCTGTGCTGTGCGCGGACAGAAACCCGAATGGAGGGGTTTGTTTAGGAAGTGGTGAGAGAGGAAGGAGCAAAGCTGGGAAGCAATCATGTGTTCCAGTACATTGGAGAGGAAAGGGAGGTTGGAGATGTGATATTAATTTGAGAGCAGGAATGGGTCCAGGGAGGATTTTTAAAAAAGATGAATACGGCCATTTTTTAGGTATGGGAACCCTACTAGTGGACAGGGAGAGGATTATGATGTCTGTGAGTAGAGGGGCAAGGAGATGGAGCTGGTGGAGTGGGGGTCCAACCCAAAGACTGATACCTGGTGAATCAACAACAGCTTGAACCCTCATTCCACCATTTTCGAATCACACCTGAAGAACTTACTCTTCGACCATACTTAAATTCCCCAGCTTGGAGTGAGACTTCACCACTTCTAAGTGTTCTAAGAACCCCTCTTCTCCCCACCCAAGTTGTGGATTACATACCACTCTTGGATTTGGTTGCATTGTGCTACCAAACTCAGCGAGCCAGACTGACATCTCATCATATTGGCTTTCAGTCTGTGTGGTGGTTGGGTTGATGTACCCTATAAAATGTACATGAAAGGGAACATCATAGAATTACAAATTCTGTTTCCTCTGACTTTACTTTCCCCACCCCCTCCCCAACCTGGTCATCTGCAAATCTAATTCTTACACTACAAAAAAACACTCCTGTTTGGCACTCTGGGACACTGCCCAGAGTCCCATTTATGTTGTGAAAGGCACAACATAAATGAAAGTTGTTGTTGGTACTGTGTTTCGCCCACAAAATATACAGTCACTACACTGCAGAATATTCTGTAATATGCTTTGAGATATCTGAATGAGTGGTGCAATATGAAATGCAAAGATTATTATATCATTATAATTATTACACCTCAGGCACTGGCATCATAATAATAACAATCCTTGCATTTGATATAGCTATTTACTCGTCTTCTAGACGTCTCAAAGTTCCTCCATTCATAGGCTGCAGGTCATCCAAAACTCTGCAGCCCGTGTACTATCCCGCACCCGCCTCCGTGACCACATAACCCCCACCCTCGCCCGTCTCCACTGGCTCCCCATCCTCCAGAGGATCGAGTTTAAGATCCTCGTCCTCACCTTCAAGGCCTTACACGGCCTTGCCCTGCCCTACTTAACCGATCTACTCTCCCCCTACACGCCCACCCGCACCCTCCGTTCAACAGGACTTGGCCTACTCCAAGCCCCCCGCCCGAACCGCCCCACCATCGGAGGCCGGGCCCTTCAGTTTCTCCGCTCCCACCTTATGGAATGCCATCCCTCAATCCCTCCGTTACGTCTCTTCCCTTTCCTCTTTCAAGGCCGGTTTGAAGACTTTCCTCTTCGATCGTGCCTTTTGTTCCATCCCGAACTCTTTTACCTCCCCTTCGTGTTTCACCCCTTCCCAAACACTCCCCTCCCAGCTCGGGTCACACACCTCCTGTGCAGCGCCTTGGGACGTCCTCCCGACGTGAAAGGCGCTATATAAATGTAAATTGTTGTTGTTGTTCACAGAATATACTGTAAAGTGAATTGACTGTATATTTGTGGGCGAAATGCGGGAGCCCCATCCATGGAGTCCTGTAGCCCAGTGATCAGAGCACTCGCCTTACAATGAGAGACCTGGGTTCAATTCCAGGCAGGGTGAAATCTTGGGCAAATTTCCTTACTCCACACGCCTGATAATAATCCCTGAAAAAACAATAATTAGTCATTTCAGTCCACGACTGTTTGTGTGTGCAATTGGCTGCAGTGTTTCGTCCACAAAAAATATACAAGTCAATTAACTTTACAGTATATTCTGTGAAGCGCTTTCAGACGTGAAAAGTGTTATATGAAATGCCAGGATTATTATCATTATTATTATTGTCGATGTCCTGCACTGACCCGGCCCACAGGAGCGCGCGTGCGCAGTAGGTGGGCGAGCGGCCGGCTGGTTGTGCGCAGGCGCCAGTGAGAAAGCGAGTGAGTGAGCGGCCAGAGGGAGGGAGGCCGGGAGCAGCCGCCATCATGGGGCTGTTCGGGAAAACACAGGAGAGGCCGCCCAAGGAGCTGGTAAACACCCGCGTGTCACCGTCCCTCCCTCCCCCCAGCCCCCCATACACTACCCACAGTCTCGGGGGGGGGGGGGGGGTGGGGGGGTATTTGGGTGGCATCTCGCGGGTGGCGGCTGCGAAACGTTTGTTTCTCAAACAACAAGCCCCCGATTACACCGTTTAAACCGGGTTCCGGGGCCTGGCGGGTGCCGCGGCTCCGGGTTGGTCCGGAGGTTTGACCGGCCGGGTGAAGCCCAACTTGATCGCTGAATGTCCCGCCTTTCTTCCACCCGTTTTTGTCCCCATTGGTTGGCTGTACACCGCCTCACCCCCCGCCAGCGTCTCCTCCGATTGGTTGATTCTCCTTCGCTCAAAGAGAGCAAGATTGGTTGATTCTCCTTCGCTCAAAGAGAGCAAGATTGGTTGAGAAGAAGTGAAAAGCGCTATATCAAATGCCAGGATTATTGTTGTTGTTGTCATTGCTCTGACTTGCATTTGATATCGCGCTTTTCACTTCTTCTAGACGCCTCAAAGCGCTTCACGGAATATATTGTAAAGTGAATTGACTGTATTTTGTGGGCGAAACACGACAGTGTCCCACAAACAGTCGTGGATTGAATTGACCCAATTTATTATCATCGTTACAATATCATCATTATTATCATCCTCCCATTTCATTATAGCGCCTTAACACACCGTCAATACACTTCACGGGATATATTCTGAACTGTACTCACCGTATTTTGTGGGTGAAATGCAGCAACCAGTTTGGTTTGCGCGCAGTATTCTCCTACCCACAAACAGGGGTGGAGCGAGTGACCGATTTTATTTGGGGAAATTGTTGGCCAGGACACCGGGAGAGAGAAACTCCCTTCTCTTTTCAAACAGTGCCGTGGGATCTAACGTCCACCCGATCGGGCAGACGAGTCCTTCATTTCATGTCTTACGTCAACCCTTTGAAATCAAATCGATGGTCAACATATAGTAAAAGGATACTGAAGTGTATTTTTGTGCTTTGAGACATCTTAGCTACGTCATAAAGCCTATGTGGAGGGAGGCTGGTCGGGTAGACAGCAGTGATCTTTAATCCTAACCCTAATTATTGTCTCGGACCACATTCCTAAAACTAATGTTTAATAGGCCACAGAGTTTAAATTAATATACGTTTGCTGATGTGAATTACACTTACCTGTGGAGCGGACAATTTTGGACTTCTCTATAAAGGGATGTTTCCTGATCTGTTTGGATAAACTGTGGCCCACTGTACATTATGTTCATGTGCTTGTACTCTGTGTTGGGACTGTTTCCGTGCAGTATAGCTGCTTGCTCTGAAACTGCCTGAAATTAATGGTGTGACCATTAAATAGAATTACCAGAATATAATTGCCAGCAAGATCCCCCAAATAGTCCCGAAGGAAATGTCTGATTTAATCTAAATGGATTAAACAACCAGTTGTGAACCTGGACATTGGGGGACACTCCTTTCACTAATCAAATAGTGTCACAAGATCTTTATCTGAGAGCCACAGATTGACCTCTGTTTAATACAGCTCAATTTGGCTTTCATCAGGTCAATGAATGGACAGGGAAAATGAGGAAGGAAATGAGACTGATGGACAGACAAATCCGAGGTAAGCACAAGGTTCTCATTTTAGCTTGAGTGAGTGCTTATGTTGAACTATAATAATCACTCTTGCATTAGATGTAGCTCTGTTTAACTTCAGGAGGATTTCTCAAGTCACTTGATTTAATTCAGCAATATTTAGAAAAGTACAATATCCAAGTTCTCTTGCATTTATTTGGGGTGATATTGAGCTTCCTTTCAATCTGAAAGTTTTTGTGGGGTTTGAACATGTTGAATGATTTTGGATAATAACAATAATCCGTGCATTTGATACAGTGCCTTATCATGTCTCCGAGACATCTTAAAGTGCTTCACAGAATATTTGTGGAGTCCTGTAGCTCAGTGGTTAGAGCACTCGCCTTAGGTCAGGGCAAAACCTTGGGCAAGTTTCCTTACACCACACAAGCCTAATAATAATCCCTCCAAACAAAAACACAATAATAAAATTGGTCATTTCAACCCATGACGATTTATGGACACTACTGTGCGCAATTGGCTACCGCGTTTCGCCCACAAATATACAGTCAATTCACTTTACAGTATAGCAGTGTTCTCCACAACCGCTTTTGACGTGTCGGGCCGACATGTTTAAATTTAGGGCCGACACATTTTAAATTTCCAGGCACGTTATAATTTTTCTAAACATGTTTGGAAAATATTTGTCAGAAGGATTATTTCAGCGGAGTGAATGGTGAGGGAGAGTGGCCGGCGCGCCGGGAAGATGAGAGACACGGGGAGAGAGAGAGAGAGAGAGAGAGAGAGAGAGTCTGTGACGTGTGTGTGTGTGTGGTGGGGGTGGGAGTGCACTGTGTGAGTAGGGCGGGAGGCGGGATGAAGTTGTGGAGTGGTTATCCCCGATATACTTACCTCCTTGCCTAACACTGGTCACACTCACAGGTCTTGTTTTTAATATTACTGATCATGACATGATCGATTGTCGAGTATGTAGTGAGAGTTTGCTGCGTGAGTGCATGTGTACGTGCGTGCGTGTGTGACGTAGCGACGAAGTGCTCAGACGTCATGCTGCTGATGTCGAACACAGCTGGAGCACCTTTTAATTTCAGGTTGTGGAGAACACTGCAGTATAGTCTCTGAAGCACTTTGAGACGTCTAGAAGACATGAAAAGTGCTATATCAAAATGCAAGGATTATTATTATTATACTGTAAAGTGAATTGACTATATTTTTGTTGGCAAAACACGACTGCCAATTATGCACAGCAGTGATCCACAAACAGTCATGGTGGATTCAGTGATCAAATTATGTTTGTTTATTTTGAAGGTATTATTAGCCCCGGAAAAGCGATCCGCCCTCTGAGTGAAGAAATGTTTTCTCAACTCAGTTTTAAAAGGCTGACCTTTAATCCTGAGACTATGACACCTAGTTTTACATTCTCCAACCGTCTCACAGCATCTACCCAGTCGAAGCACTTAAGAACTTATAGGTTTCTAGAAGATCACCTCTAATTCTTCACCTCTATAGCTTCTCCAGTAACTATAGGACTCCGTAGGAACATAGGAATTGCTAGACGAAGAAAGACCAACTTCATCTAGCCTATTCTGGTAGTCGCATGCTACAATAATGGAAATGTTGATAGCAATTCATGCTGTATGGATTAATCTACCATCACAGTCGAAAACTTTGGGAACCTTAAATCCAAAGTTACCTGCTTCTTCCAAGCCATACTACACTTACTGTATCCCAAAATATTACTTTCCAAAAGAAATCTAATTTACATTTGAATCAATTGACACTATCTGCTTCCACCATCTCCCTAGGGAGCCTGTTCCAAAGATTTACCACTGAAATAGTGTTTGCGCAATTTTTTTTGAAATTTAAAACCCTTCAATCGCAGGCCATATCTGCTGGTTTTACGGTTCTGGACAAGACAAAACAGCCTATCATGGTTTAGTCAAATCTGGATGTATTTTATTTTTTAGTAAATACTCTGAAAACGTTAGGTGCAAGGTATATTTTAACACTTGTGTCTCCCACCCTCCTCCATCCCGCATCTCATTGTTCTCAGATATTCAGAGGGAAGAGGAGAAAGTCAAGAGGTCTGTGAAAGATGCTGCAAAAAAAGGACAAAGGGACGTGTGCGTTATACTTGCCAAAGAGATTGTGCAGTCAAGGAAGGCTGTGAACAAGCTCTTTTCATCAAAAGCACAGATGAACTCCATAATTATGAGCGTAAAGAACCAGCTCTGTAAGTCCGGTATTTAGTTCATACTAGGGAACGGCGATATGGGATTTTTCCGGATATGGATATATCGGTTTGCTCATACCTGCTTAAACCGATCTATCGAGTTTTTATACTGCGCATGCGCGTGCATTCGAAGTGCGCGTGCATTTATGGTGCGCACTCAGTCGCGGTGCGCGCGCATTGACGATGCGTCCGCACTGACGATGCGCGCGCAGTCGCGGTGCACGCACATTTCAAAATGCCTGCTCTAGGTCCAGAAAGTTTGTAATGTTGGTGTCAAGGTCTGTTGAATTATACGATGTTGTTTGTTCCCTACCTCCCCCTCTCCTTCTCTCCCTCTCTCCCTCCTTTCCCCTCTCCCTCTCTCCTCTCCCTCCTCCCTGTCTCCTCTCCCTCCCTCCCCTCTCTCCTTCTCTCCCTCCCTCCCTCCCCCTCTCCCTCCCTCCCCTCTCTCCTTCCCTCCCCTCTCTCCTTCCCTCCCCTCTCTCCTTCCCTCCCTCCCCTCTCTCCTTCTCTCCCTCCCCTCTCTCCCTCTCTCCTTCTCTCCTTCTCTCCCTCCTTTCCCCTCGCTCCTTCTCTCCCTCCTTTCCCCTACTCCTTCTCTCTCTCCCTCCCTCTCCTCCTCTCTCCTTCTCTCCCAACTTTCCCCCTCTCCTTCTCTCCCTCCCTCCCTCGCCTCTCTCCTTCTCTCCCTCCTTTCTCCTCGCTCCTTCTCTCCCTCCTTTCCCCCTCTCATTCTCTCCCTCCCACTCCTCTCTTCCTCTCCCCTTCTCTCCCAACTTTCCCCCTCTCCTTCTCTCCCTCCTTCTCTAAATACAAAATAGAACACACACACACCAAAAACAAAATCTAGAGATTTATTCTCCTCCATTTCTTGCTTGAAAGTAGCATGTAATGTCCACGTGTAAATGAGATCTATTACAATAGAAAAGAGAGAGACAGACAGTCTGACTGTTAGTTAGAAGCCAGATTATCACTGCTTCTATGCTGTGTGTGTCTAGTCAGACACACACAGCAGTGATAGACACACACATAGAAGCAGTGATAATCTGGCTTCTAACTCTCTCACACACAAAAATAACACTTACAGCCACAAAATGCCACTTATTTTTATGTAGTCTGAAGTCTGAATTAATGTCCTTCGCCATTGGCAAGCTCTCCTTTGCTGTGCAAAAAGTGACAGCGTTCGTGATACTTTGCCACTTTTTGTCCCCTCTCTGGTACAATGTTCTCCTCTTAAATAAAGCAGGAATTGTTTGAGCTGCACTGGCCCCACTACCTGTCGCTTTCTCCGAAGCGCTGGTTCGACTTCCTGCTGTTGTCGACAATGATTTCGCTCTGAGGGCAGCGTGCTGGGCGGGGTGGTGCTGCTTAATGTGATGTCGCAGGTTGCTCGTGCTCGAATCAGATGTCTTAACCAAGACCTTGCAAACTGTACATCTATACACACCATTACTGACTGCGTTGTTTTCAAAGTAGTCCCATACTTTTCTTTTCCCCATGATGAGAAAGGTAAATTTTCAAACTACAATTTTCAGCGATGCGACTTTGTTAAGACGCCACGACTCACGTCGAGTATACACAGTAAAGTGTGCGCGCGCATCGGATGTGCGCGCCCGTTAATTGTGCGCGCGCACCGAATGTACGCGCATTCCATGCTCTAGGTCTAGGAGGTTGCAATGCCGGCGACAAGGTAAGCTGGAAAAGATCGCATTACACTGATAATACCAACAATATTGATATATTGCCAGGAACGATATTAAAAATATAACTATGTATATTTTTTAAATCGAATCTCTCGATATAACGGTTTTTTTAGAATCACCATATCGGCATACCGATCTGAAAATCATATCGGGTTTAATCGAAAAACCGATACATCGCCGTTCCCTAGTTCATACCATTGCATGGCATCTCGCCACTGTTTATCTGATGATTGTCAGCCCAGTTTAGCCTCAGGATCAGCCAGTCTCAAAACATTTCACAAGAGGTTCAGATGAGGGAGCAAGCCTCTTTGGTCCATTTGTTCTATAGAGCTTTATGGACTGTTATTTGGGTATCATTTATCTGATGCTTACTTTTCGGGCTGTTTCTAAGTGTCGTACATTCCTTGCTTAAGGAAAGTGGTCAAAAAAAATGTTTTGGAATACTCCTCCTCCCTCCCCACACCCATCCTCTGAATAATGGTAACACACAGACTGGGAGAACATCCCCAGGAGCCAACATATTCCCACTGTAGTAGTTTTAAAACCACGAAGCATCTTTCTGAGTCAATCGAGGGGTACCTGCGTAACTAGATCTGAATTGGGGCCCAATTGGGCCTGAAGATTTAGTGAAGCCTCCTTAGTTTGTGAGTGTGGACATCTGCCTTTAGTGTCTTAAGTGGTCTATCCATATTAGCTTTTGAAAGGCAAACCAGATAGATATCTAAAACAGAGCAAACGACAGGGGCAAGGGCAAAGGGCAGGGAAATAGGAAGAAAAGGATCACTCTTCAAAAGAGACATGATTGAATGGATTTCTGTTTTGTAAAGTTCTTTGGTACTGAGTCTGATGGTAATGTATTGTTTTGTCATTTTTTTCCTTCTCTTCCCAGCTTTACTGAAGGTATCTGGTTCCTTACAGAAGAGCACAGAGGTGATGAAAGCCATGCAGAGCTTGGTAAAAATCCCTGAAATTCAGGCTACCATGAGGGATCTGTCCAAGGAAATGATGAAGGTGAGATTGAAATCCAGCCACAGACTCTCAAGTTGGGGAACAGTAATAATAATCATTGCTATAGCACCTTATCACACTGTTGAGATGTCTTAAAGTGCCGCACAGAACATAATGTAAACAGAATACTTTGCAGTAGATTTTTTGAAGCACTTAGAGACGTCTCAATGAACAATGAATACTTGTTAAGTATTCTGAACCGCTGCTTGTCATGGAGGACGCTATATAAAAGCAAATTGTTGTTATTAACATCCTTTGAACATCAAATCCTTTCATAATTTTCAGTACCTTTATTAGGTCCTTTCTCAGTTGTTTCAACTTTAGAGACATAAAGTGTAAAATGTTACAGATTCTAACACCCTGTTTACATTCAGAAGCGGTCACTTCACTCTACAACAACAACAACAACAACAAATTGCACTTATAAAGCGCCTTTCACGTCGGGAGGACGTCCCAAGGCGCTGCACAGGAGGAGTGTGACCCGAGCTGGGAGGGGAGTGTTTGGGAAGGGGTGAAACACGAAGTGGAGGTCGAAAAATTCGGGGTGAAACAAAAGGCACGGTCGAAGAGGAAAGTCTTCAAACCGGTCTTGAAAGAGGAAAGGGAAGAAACGAGACGGAGGGATTGGGGGATGGTATTCCACAGGGTGGGAGCGGAGAAACTGAAGGCCAGGCCTCCGATGGTGGGGCGGTTTGGGCGGGGGGCTTGCAGCAGGCCAAGTCCTGTTGAACGAAGGGTTCAACAGGACTTGGGCTTTTAGGGGGAAAGTAGATTGGTTAAATAGGGCGGGGCAAGGCCGTGTAAGGCCTTGAAGGTGAGGACGAGGATCTTGAACTCGATCCTCTGGAGAATGGGGAGCCAGTGGAGACGGGCGAGGGTGGGGGTTATATGGTCGCGGAGGCGGGTGCAGGATAATACAAGGGCTGCAGAGTTTTGAATGACCTGCAGCCTGTGAATGGAGGAACTGGGGAGGCCGACGAGGAGAGAGTTTCCATAGTCCAGCCTCGAGGTGATGTACGCATGCACGAGTGTTTCGGCAGCATGGGGGGTAAGATAGTTGCGGAGCCTGGCAATGTTGTGCAGGTGGAAGTAAGCGGTGCCGGTCAAGGCACGGATGTGGGGGAGGAAGGAGAGTTTTTGATCGAACATGATGCCGAGGTTCCTGATTGGCTTTGTGAGGTGGAGAGTGCAGCCTTGGATGTTGAGGCTGGCAGCGCCCGATGTGCGAAGGCGCTGGCTTAAGCCGATCAGGAGGGCCTCGGTCTTACGTTCAATTGCAGGAAGTTGTCCCTCGTCCAGGACTCGATGTCGGACAGACATGCTGTCAGAACATCGAAGGTCTGGGGGTTGAGGGATGAGACAGAAAGGTACAACTGGGTGTCGTCCGCATACATGTGGAAATTTACCCCATGTTTGCGGATGACATCGCCCAGAGGGAGTGTGTAAATGGTGAAAAGGAGGGGGCCGAGGACAGAGCCCTGAGGGACGCCGTGAGAAACTGTGCGGGGGTTTGAGGAAAAACCGTTGGAAGAAACAAAGTGTAAACGGTGGGTCAGGTAGGAATGGAACCAGTCAAGGACTGTGCCTTGAATGTTGAGGTGGGAGGAAAGACGTTGGAGGAGGATGGTGTGATCGGCTGTGTCGAACGCAGCAGACAGGTCAAGGAGGACGAGGAGGCAGAGGGAGCCCTGGTCACAGGCGGTTAGGATGTCATTTGTAACCTTAACCAGGGCAGTTTCTGTGCTGTGAATTGGGCGGAAACCTGATTGGAGGGGTTCAAGGAGTGAGTGAGTTGAAAGGAAAGAGCGGAGCTGGGAGGCAACCACTCTTTCAAGGACCTTGGATAAAAACGGGAGGTTGGAGATGGGTCGATAGCTTGATGGTTGCGACGCATCAAGGGAGGGTTTCTTCAGGATAGGGGTGATGGTGGCTGTTTTAAGGGAGGTAGGGACGGTGCCTGAGGAGAGGGAAAGGGTAATGGTGTCAGAAATGAGCAGGGCCAAAAGGTGGAGCTGGGTGCGGAGGAGGGGGGTGGGGATGGGGTCCAATGAGCACGTGGTGGGTTTCATGGAGGTAATTATTTTTGTGACTGAAAACAGGGTGGTGGGGTTGAAAGTGTGAAATGGGGGGTGAGTAGGGGTTGAGGTAACTGATGAGGGCGCGGAGGTGGAGGACTGGTGGGGGGGGAAACCGCAGAGCGGTTTCTCTCTATTTTGGACTCGAGGAAGTCCAGCATCTCTTCACAACGATTGTTAGAGGAGAGGATCTGCGAAGTGAGGCGGGGGGGGGGGGGGGGCGGAGGAGCTGGTTGGTGGTGGCGAAGAGGAGGCGGTGGTTGTCCTTCGCTTCCAGGATTATCCTGGAGTAGAAGGCTGATTTGGCGGTGGCTAGGGCGGAGCGGTAAAATTTGATGCGGTCCAGCCAGATTTGCCGGTGGACCGTGAGGCCAGATTTGAGCCAGGTGTGTTCAGCTGCTCTCACTTGGCTTTTGAGGGAGCGGAGGTGAGTTGTGTACCACGGTGATGATCGGGAATGGGAGACGGTTCTGGTGGTGAGGGGGGCAGAGGGTAGTGGAGAGGGTGTTGTGGAGGGCGGTGGAGGCGGAGGATGGGTCGGTGCAAAAAGAGTGCCACTGTGGGAGGAGGTCGGATGTTTCGAGGGCAGAGGTGAAAGTTTGAGGGGGAATCTTCTTCCAGGGCCGGTAGAAGATGGTGGTGGGTTTGGAGGTGAAATGATAACGCACTGTATCAAATGCAAGGATTACTATTATTATTGCTGCTATCAGTCACTGCACTGGAGCTATCCATTGCCAGTGCTTCCCCAAAGCTTTATGTATTATTGTTTTTCAAACATTTGTCTAATTCTCTATTATATAAATCTTAACTTCAATAGCCGTTTGTGACAAAGCTTTCCAGTTTCTAATAACCCCTGGCAAAAATAGGTTTCATAACCTTCACCTTAGCGCTTCTTGTAATGATCCTGAGTATGTCTCCTTGTTATTGAATGGTGGTGTGTGAAGTAATGACCTGGTTATTATGGGCATGGTCTGTCTCTGCAGGCAGGGATTATTGAGGAGATGCTTGAGGACACATTTGAAAGCATGGAAGATGAGGACGAGATGGAAGAAGCAGCAGAAATGGAAATTGACAGGATCCTGTTTGAAGTTACTGCAGGTAAATTGACGTCACTAATTTGATGCAGATTATCTTTCTAAATTTAGTGCATAGTTTGCTGTTCAGTCCCTTCCACCCACAATATGTCAACCTGGCACAGTTGGTAGCAAGCCCACCTCATGAGTCAGGCAATTGTGGAGAAAAATAACCGGTTATCTCCACTCTCAAAAAACCTTCCTTGACCTATCTCTCCTTCTCAAAACTATTGTCTATCTCCAACTTTCCCTTGATGTCTTGTTTGACCCTTAATTTTTTAACCCCCACATCCATAATAATAATAATCCTTGCATTTGAAATGCCCTTTTCACATCTTATCGACGTCCCAAAGCGCTTCACAGAATATACTGTAAGTGAATTGACTGTATATTTGTGAGGGAATCACGGCAGCCAATTGCACACAGCAGTGTCCCACAAACAGTAGTGGATTGAAACGATCAATTTTATTATTGTGGTTTTTTTTGATGGATTATTATTATGCGTGTGGAGTGAGGAAACCTGCCCAAGGTTTCGCCCTGACCTGCCTGAATTCTAACACAGGTCTCCTGAGCTTGGTCTCCCCAGCTTGCAAGACAAGTGCTCTAACCACTAAGCCACAGGAACTCCACATGCTATGACCTTTTGTGCCTTGCCCCACCTCTGCAATGTTGCGCGTCTTCACCACCGCCTCTCCCTTCAGGCTGCTGAGACCCTTATCTGTGCTCTAATTTCGTCCAGGTTTGACATTGCTAACTTTCCTCTCGACGGACTTCCCAACTCTTTCCTCTACAAGCTGCAGATTATTCAGAACTCTGCAGCTTGTATTGCCTCCATCCTCGCCTGGCTTCATTTCCCAGAGTATCGAGTTCAAGTTCCTCATCCTCACATTTTCAGGCTCTTCACTGTCTTGTTCCTCCTTACCTGTGCGATACTAAAATTTTTGCCAATCTTTCTGCTCCGTTCATTCTGCAGGCACTGGCTTGCTCCATAACACCTGCCCTGCGCAGTGCCACCATCTGCTGTAGCATTTCACACAAGACGGGTGTCCTGTTCAGGTTCTAGATCAGTGGCGATCTACCTTTTTAGCTGGCCAACAATTAATCATAGAAATGCTAAAATAGAATAGATTTATGGCGTAAATCAAGAAATATTGAATCAAGAAACATTTATTTTGTTGCCCAACCAATAGAGGTTCTAGATATTTAAAGATCTGAAACATATTTCAAAAAACAAAGGAGTTTCTTCCAGGTTCTTGAGAATGCGCATTCACTTCACCGTTGTTTACAGGACCTCTCTCATGCAAATGCTCAACATTGTTTGATATTTCCAAATCCTGCAAATGAAGTTTTATTATAATTAAATTGGTTGGGCAGATACACGCTATTATTAAGGGAGGAACCGATTTTTTAAAAAAAACTGATGCTCCTTTTATATTTGTATGCTATTAGATTTTTTTTAAACAATCTCTATAATGGTTTCTGTGAGTGAAAAGAGAGCAGAGATTGTAGGCAACCATTTGCCTTCCTTATCCCCAAACGTCACTCCTCGAAAGAGAACTCTGTAACACAATCTTAATTGATTGTAGTGGCTGGAGGGGATTCGATGCATAATAGTAATAATAATCCCTACATTTGATATAGTGCCTTTCGCATTAGGATGTGTCATAGTGCTTCACAGGATTTACTTTGCGTGTTCTGCAGGTGAACAAGGAAACCTATTTTATGCACAGCAACGTCCCACAAATAGCGATTCATTTTGTTTAGGAGATTGTTGGCCAGAACACTGGGAGAAACTGTCCTTTTCAATTAGTAGATTCATGGTATTAATCAAATATTAATTTATACCCTATATCTATCAATACAAATATTAATTTGATATGTTGGCTTAATCTAATCTGAAGCAAAGTACTTTTGGCAATGCAGCAGAAACAACTTGAAATTTTATGTCAGTCCTCACGGAGGGTAGTGTCCCAGAACGCTTGAACTTGGATAGCCTGAGGCTGATATGGCAGCACTCCTTGAGCACTGTTTTGCAGTTTCAGCCAATGTAAGTCCTGCAGGGGCTACAACAACAACACATTGCAATTATATAGCTCCTTTCCCATCGGGAGGATGTCCTAAGCCACTAGACAGTGAAGGGTTTCAACCTGGGCTGGGTGTTGGAAAAAGCAGAGGTGGGTGGGAATGGGAGGATGACCAAAGGTGCAATCAAAGAGAAATGTCTAGACGGATGTAAAGGAAAGTGGGTGAGGCAGTGGGTTATCTCTGATGGGAGTTTCAGAAGTTGGAGGTTTGCTGGTTACTTTCCTTTTGTGAAATGGCCATGTTCCTCTCAATCTCTGTGACCTGCTAACTTCTTACAGACTTGCCTGATCCCCTCTGTTCAGTAGGCTCAGGCCTCCTCACATGTTCCCCTGTCCGTCCCACTCCACCATTGGGGTTCAAACGTACAGCCTTTGGAACGCTATCCCACAGTCCCGTTGCCTTGCCCCTCCCTTGCCCCCTTCAAGACCTGTCTAAAGATTCTTCATCCACACACCTTTGGTCACCGTCCTACTCCCACCCTCCTGCCCTCCACCTCTCCTGATTGCAAACCCTACCTTGGATTATTATTATTATTGGGTCAAAATCCCTGACTGTCAACACCTTAGAACTGCCTCCTGACAAGAAGATTATCATGTAATCTATTGTTGCTTTAATGCAAACGTTGGCACTTAAATTTAACAAGCCCTTCTGAACTGCACCTTCAAGGTTGGCTTAACTTTTCTCTCTTACAGGTGCTCTGGGTAAAGCACCCCAGAAGGTCACAGACGCTCTCCCAGAGCCCGAAGCTATGGGGGCTACGGCTGCCCTGGAAGAGGGGGAGGGGGAGGAGGACATCGAGGAGATGCAATCCCGCCTGGCTGCTCTTCGGAGTTAATCAACTCCATTGTAAAGTATTCTTGGCTCTATTTCAGTAAGGTCTTTTGCACTTGGCAGATTCTCTCTACCTCCCCCCCCCCCCCCCCCCTCATCCCTTTCGGTTCTTATATCTGGTGTTTTTTGTTCCAAAATAAAGACCGTCTTTTTCAAGTATAAATGCCATTGAACTTCTACAGATGAAAATGGAATTTGCTGGTAAATGACACTTGTGGTGTTCAATGTTATTTCTTACCGTTTATATGAAATCTCATACCTCAGGCATTCTGAGCAGATTGCGCTTCAGTGTAATTGGTTTGGGCACTTTCATTATAATTATGGTGATAAATACACCTGAGCAGGTATTGAAGCTGGCACCCTGGATATCCCATCCCATGAGTTCATGATTATGACAGTTATACATATTTACCATTGGACATATTTACCAATGGACAATGACATTTCCAGAGATTGTAAAAATGCTTTACGTGGCCTTATTTCACTACAGGAGAGGGTTTCTGCTTGGCTTTTTTTATATATATTCCCATTTATTGACTGGACTGTTTGGTTGTACGCAGATTATTTGAAAGATTCAGAACTAACCTTAGGGGTAATTGTACAATTTGAGGTATTAAAACTAACCTTGGGCATAATTGTAAAGTTGAGTTAATAATCCTTGCATTTGTTGTGGAAGTAGCTATCGTTTTGTCTCTTAAATTTGACTGGCTTTATTTCATCTGTGCCTGCCTCTTTCAGCCAGAGACTAAATCTAAAACTAGTCCTGTCTCGAGAGCGCTACATTACTGTACAAATCTTCAGAAGATTCTGTTCCTATGCTGCAGGCAGTAAATGTATAGCATTCCCTTTCTCAGCTTCTCTCTTGATACCTAAGCATTAGATTCGACAAAGGGCCTGGTGAGTTCCTACAAGTGGTCTTGTTGCCCATTGTTTGACCCCTCCTGTGGCTTTGGAGCTGTTGGAAAGTGTGAAGGAATGAGTGAAGTATAAAAGAGGTGAGAGGCTCCTGATGGTGGCTTCCCAAGGTGGCTATATCATTCTGAATGGTCCCATTGTTTCATCACATAATATACCTGACATCAGCTCAAATCAGGGTGGGTTATTGTGAAGAATTTTCAATCTTATACATACCGTATTCCTGAATGCTCACTGAGGGACTCTCTGCTGACAATATCATTAGCATTATTTATAATTATTCTAGAAATGGTAGGGTGTGGCCGGCATCAGTCATCCCAGCCAGGAATCACCGATGCAGCATTTAGTGATACATATTCTGTTCATGAGAAAATTAGCAATTTGTTCACTTTAGTTTTATTTTGTTTATGTGCAATGACTGCCCAAATAGTTTGTAACTCTGAAGTTTCATCATCTCTGTAAAGGTTTCTTATTGTAAACAATTACCAATTATGACATAATAAAGGTTTCTAAGTACACTTAATGGTTTGTTGGACTGCACCTCAATGTTTGTAAAAGCAGAATTTAGGATTTTAAAAAAATTAAAATGTGACAAGCCAAATAAAGATAGTATGGGAAAAGAAGTAATGAAATGGAATTAAAAGTTCTAATAAAATTGGAGAACAAAGCTTGAGAAGGGCTGAATGCTTCTCTCCCAACAGAAGAATTTTTACCAGTGAACACAGTAGTAAAATCACTATAGCTGGATTAGGATTACTCACTGAATAAATAGTTTTAGAGCATCTGAATTATAGTGTAATGCATTAATTACCACTGGGGCCAATTATTATCACATATTACATCTGGTCAATGTGACGACAGGTGTAATTCTCTCCCTTCAAACCTACCCCACTACAGGAGTAGTTTATGGCTGAAGCCAGCACACAGGCTTGTGACAAGCTGACTCATAGCTTGCTGGGTTAGCTCCAACCAATTTTGTTGCCAAGTGCTGTATTCATGGGACAGTAAACCCAATGGCTGCTGAAGTAGGTGTAGGCCCAGTCTTTGCAATATTCAAGCCAGACTGTGACAAGGTGGCACTTTCTGTGATATAATTATCGCCAGTGTTAAGTGATCACACATCACAATTTGTACCCCTACATTCCTTGAGGTTGTACTGCAACAATTTGATGTATAAACCTGAGCTCATCACCACCAATAACAACAACTTGTATACATCCCAAGTGAGAGGACGTGGATTCAATTCCCAGGTGGGATGAATATTAGGCAAGTTTTCTAGCAGCAAGTAGGAACTTAGTCAATTAGCTAACACATTATGGTGGTAATAATCCTTAAAAAAAAGAACGTGGTCAATCATTCCACGACTCTGGGACATTATTGGCTGCTGCATTTCACCCACAAAATATACGGTCAATTTCTTGTATATTCTGTGTAGTGTTTTGAGACTTCTCAATGGTGTAATAAGACTTATCAAATACAAGGATTATTGTATAGCATACTCTATGGAGGGCAGCGTGTCAAAGAACAAAAAAATTATTTTTGCATATTGGGTATATTGCACATGAATACCAGTGCACCAGTCTACTAAATAATAAATTGGTCATTTCAATCCATGACTGTTTGTGGGACACTGCTGTGCGCAATTGGCTGCCGTGTTTCTTCCACAAATATACAGTCAAATTCACTTTACAGTACATTCTGTGAAGCGCTTTTGAGACATCTAGAAGACGTGAAAAGCGCTACATCAAATGCAAGGATTATTATTATTACTACAAGTCTGAGCTTTAAAAGTTTCACACATCAAAAAAAAACAACTTAGAATTGGTATAAACTTTAATACCACTTTAGGTTTAAACATAAAAAAAGGCAACTTGAAGGCTTCTGCAATGCTAAACAGCAGATTTGAAAAGGGTACTGTGACAGGTACTGTATCCAGTTTTACACCTAGAATCCATATTGGGACCTTTTACTGTGCCCTCAATTAAAGAACGTGTATGAAACAGATGGTGGCACCTTCATAAAAGTATTATACAGTCACTTCACAAAATAAAACTATTTTAGAGAATACCATATATCTCCGCGTATAAGGCGCACTTTTTTTCAGGTCGGAAGATCTCGAAAGTTGGGGGTGCGCCCTATACGCAGGAACAAGAAATTTTGAGCCTCGGAAATACAGTAAACAGGAGGGGCGGCCGGCGCGCTGTCAGCCGGGGTTTGGTCAGTGTCCGGCGGGGGTTGGGGGGAGCGGGTGACGGGGCTTCGGCCTCGGCCACTCGGACAGCGGCAGCAGCAGCGGACTTCAGTGCTATGCTTACCTTCTGCCGAACCCAGTCTGCCTGCCTCACTCCCTGCCGCTCTCCCTCCCTCCCTGCCTGCTTCTCTCCCTCTCTCTCTCCCTCCCTCCCTGCCTGCCTCTCTCCCTCTCTCTCTCCCACGCTGCCGGCCTGCCTCTCTCCCACGCTGCCGGCCTGCCTCTCCCCTCCCACGCTGCCGGCCTGCCTCTCTCCCTCCCTCCCTGGCTGCCTGCCTCTCTCTCTCTCCCTACCTACCTGTCTCTCCTGTCTCTCCTCCCTTCTGCCGGCAATATCATTGAAAATGCTTCCGTTTTTTTTCACCAAGAAAAGGTCAAAAACTGGGGGTGCGCCTTATACGCGGAGATATACGGTATTAGTTTTAAAAAACTTAACCTCATTGAGCAACAAACTGGCTTTATTAACAGAAACACACCATGTACAATTTCTACATTTAAACCTTTCAACTGGAAACAAGGTACAGTAATTTTCAAAACAAGGCAGCTACTCAAAGTCCATCGACCTCAAAACATATGAAATGTCAGGACCAATATTGCTTCTCTATAATGGGAGGGAAATGAGGGAGAGCAAAGATGGTAAGAACACGACTTGGGAGCAAATTTGGTAAGGATGAGCTAGTACATTCAATGTCACAATGGACGCCAAGGTAAGTGCAGGCACTTTCCATTTGAGGTATCTTGAGATCTCTAAAGATAGATTGGCATTTAGTAAGAAACCACTACAAAGTCTTTATGTGAGATCCGTCATCCTTCACACACTGCTGGATAAGGCAGGAATTTCCTTGTAAGTGGGATGCATGGCATCCTTGCTTTGTATAATCTTGGGTATGGTGATGGGGTTACTGCATGTATCAGACACCCCCCCCCTCCACCCCCCCCCCCATCAAAAAAAAGTCTCAAGTCTGATTTCTTTTTAAACCAGAAACCCCAATACCTTAACTGAAGAAGGTCGTATAGCGACCTCAATTAACAACAACACATTTGTATAGTGCCTTTCAGGAGGACTTCCCAAGGCGCTGATTAATTAATTTTGTGGTCAGGAGATACAGTCTGATGGGATTTTATGAAAGGTGACACAGGTGAGGAACAAGCACATTTTCCGTTCTGCAGTCAGTGGCGTTAAATACTCTGTTTAAAAAAAACAAGAGATCCGCAAGACTAACTTAGGAGGAACTCTACCCTAACACAATAGAGATCCTGAGACAGTGAAAATGAACTTCATGTTAACTGGAGACTGCAGGTATAATCCTTAAGATATCCACCTTCATTAGATTTAAACAACAACAACAACAACTAAATTAACGTCAACATTAGAGGAGCCTTGAATGCCCTGGTACCCTGGCCCAAATAAAACCGTTTCTTATGCAGCGAGCGCCGAGCGCTCAGCTTCTCTCTCACAGACCATTTGTTTGAACATTGAGGATTATTGAGAGCAGTGCAAAATGTGAGCAGTTATAGTCTGTGGTATTGCATCAATTGGGAAGTGGGTTAAAATTGCTCACCCGTCTCCCAAGGGGCTTCCACAGCAGTCAGCAACTCCTCTTGAGTGAAGGAGCTTATTTTAACCCCAGCAAACTGGAACCCTCACATATGGGAAATGATGACACATGTTAAAATGAGAAATGGTCCAGGGTCCACATACAGTGTGTCCACAATGTCTTTTACACCCCTCCCCTCATTACACCATAGCAGGAAGTTAGATGAATTTCACTTCACTCCAAAAAATATTACAGAAGATGTCACACACAATCTGGCATTATCTGCCGTGAAAATGATGGCACTGACACACACTGATCCTCTGGATATCCGAATACAGTTAAATGTGTGTACTGAATACAATTAAGTATTTTGTAATACATTTATCATCATGCTTCCACATGTTTGAGTTGTGTCATTCAGTATATTTTGTGAAGCACTTTTGAGATGCTGGAGAAAAAAAAACATGGGTTAACATGACTTTATGGACATCTTGTACAATAGAATCGCAATGCAGACATTTAGGTAACGTAGAGTAAAACATCTTTAAATCTACTGATTAAAAGCCATTTCTAGCAAGTTCACTATTTCCTTGTAGAATGAGGCTCGTGTACTACAAATCGTACATTAATTTTTTTTAAAAGAAACCACTTTAATATTAAGAAGTTTACTTCAGAATCCTGAGTAATTGAAACAATTCTTCAACTTAATAGTTCCTCCTTTCCATTCTTCGAAACTTTTTTTTATAAAAAAGACAATTCACATCAAACCTTCTTGGAAGTATTACAGGCCACGTTAAAAAGGCTCAAAGAAACCCAATCCCTTTTTATTGACGCATATAATACGCAGGGGTTTAGGGAAGGTAAAAGAGAAAACAAGGGATCCTTCATACCATCTCCAAACACTAGCCCAAAGTCTCAAGAACGTGTTAAAACAAAAGGCAGTAAACAGCTGGTTATAACCTGGTCCAATAGAAAAAGTGGATACGTTTACCAAAAATTGCAGGGCATTTGGCAAAATTATGCGGAAGATGGGAGAGGTTTGGTAAATTCTGCCGGGAAATGTGGAGGGTTGATTGGTGCTAATGAGACACATATTTTGTGAAAAAACCTGGATTATTAAAACTATAGGTATATATTTCCTGGATGTGTAGATGTTTAAGATAGTAAACATGTTAATTTGAATGGTGAAGCACTTCCAAGAATTAGTTGAAGGCCTGCTGATGGAATCTGGGTCTTTTTTCATCAAAATTTTTTAATGTTCTTATTGTTATCTATATCTGCTCACCACAAAGTACAGTTGTGTGCAGGTGTGTGACTGCACACAACTACCTGCACAATTAGTTATGCAGCTAGTTTTCTTGCCCAAATAGATTTGTTCTTTCTGCAGTTAAGTCATGATGTATTACCAAATGTTGTGTTTGAACTGTACATCACTATATAATCTTGGATTTTTAAAAAAAACACAGAAAACATCACTTTAAATCAATCCTACTTCCATTCCTACAACCCTTTACTGGTTTCCAAATCCCCTTTCCCCCTCTCAAGTCTAGAGTGTCCACAAAGTCCTGTTATCCCATGTTATAAAACATTGATATGAGACTGGAGGAGCTGACACAAGCTGTCAAAGATACATTTTTCCTCATCACTCCATCATGTTACGAGAAATCAAAAATTGTGACAGGATGTGATGAAAATGATGGCGCTCACTCACACTGCTCCTCTGGATGTCTAAATACAGTTAAACACTTCTACTGAATACAATGAGGTACCTATAAATACAATCATCATCCTTTCATGTATTTCAGTTAATCAATGCACTGTTGGGGGGGAGAAACCCCCCCCCCCCGGGGTTAACAGGACTTTGTGTACACCCACAGGAGCAAAAGGGAGACAAGTTATGAGAAGGGAGGAAGGGTATAAAGCTGACAAGTATGTATGTGGGGTAGAACCTGAAAAGGCCAGGATAATCCCTCACCCTCCCAACCCAAAAATAAAAATTTCCTTGAGCAAATTTTGTTGTTTTCCTGAAAAAAACTGCCACAATTGCAGGTAACAGTGCACAATTCAATGAGTTGAGCTTTCAATCAACGATGGTGACTCGTGACCTAGGTCTTGAGAAGACTGGATTCGTGAGCTTTCAGCATCCCAACTGCATCCTTCACTGCATGGTAGATAATGTTCTTCACCTGCAGACATACCACAACATACATTTGTATAGCCCTTTTCAAGTCAGGAGGAATGGGATCAGGAGGTGTGAAGGGCACAAAAGCTGTGAAGCGCTTGTGATGGGTGACCAAAGGAGCGGTCAAAGAGGAAAGTTTCAAGATCAGCCTTGAAGGAGGCAATGGAGGAGTGAGGCAAAGGGACTCTAGGGAGAGTTCCAAGGGTTTTTGTTTATTAAAAAAAACTGCAGAGAGATCACTTTTATTATGAGATTTCTCATTTATAAAGGGATTAAGGGGTATGGGTATAAGGCAGGTAGCTGGAGTTAAGAGTAGAATATCAGCCATGATTGAATGGCGGGGCAGGCTCGATAGGCCGAATGGCCTACTCCTATTTCTTATGTTCTTATGGTTTTACTCATGGCCAACAATAGCCAAGGCTCAGGAGCACTGGAGTGAACAATGGAGATGCTACTGAGTTTTTAAAAAAGTTGAAATTTGCCACTGTCTAGCAAGCTTTCCCATTGCTAAGTCCACCCTCCCTCCCTGTTAGGGCTTTAGCTTGCAGGGTTAACAGGAGATGACTCCCTGCCTCAGTGACCATTATACTTCAGTGCTGTGTTGCTTGTCTCATCTCCTGCAGGGGCTACACCTTCTGGTGAGGCATGTTGGCTGGTATGTTATCAAAGCCTTGGGAATACCGAGACCTCCATAAGATTCCAACATTCCACTGCCAAGCACGTCATCTTGGGAGCCAGTTCAACTCCAAAGAGACTCCGCCTACTTCTCCCCCTACGATGGTCACTAGTTGGGTCATTTAACAAGCATGGGTTTGAGCCATCACTGGTTAGATAGCAGGTACCAGCCGTGCAAGCTTCTTGGTAGGCAACACAACTCAGCATGAAATGTGTGACAGCATTGTCACCTTCCTCCTGCCCAGAGCTCACAGACACGCATCACTTCCCAATGAGCGAAGGTTCTGCCATTCGGGAGACACAGAGCTTGAGCAGCAGCTGTTGACCGCTCTGAGAGCAAAGCAATGCTTTGGACATATTTCCAGAGAACGGGGGCTCAAGAGGCTAAAGGTTTCAGTCACTAATGCTGGGTTGGTTGAGAATGAGAAAATCAGCAGTGGGCCAGAACCTGAAGAAAGCAGCGCACGGGGCAGGACATATAATAATAATACTTACATTTGATATAGCGCTTTCCACATCTTATCGCCGTCTCAAAGCGCTTCGGTGGGGAGGGGTCGGGGTAGGGGGAAGGAGAGTAGGAGAAATGACTATGTATATTTGTGGGCGAATATGGGCTGGTGTGTGGCGTTGCTTGACTCACCTGTAGCTTATCCTCGTGGTTGGTGTGTGTGATGGACAGGTGCCGGAACTCCTGCGTGAGGCCGAAGCAATGCTTGACGTGTTCAGTGGAAACAAAGTCTTCCGCCACTTTGATGCAGCTGTACAAGTTGTGAACCTGTAACAAGCAACACAGCACTTAAGTACAGTGGTCACCGAGGCAGGGAGTCATCTCACTCAGCTCCTGTTAATCCTGCAATAATGCCCTCACTGAGAGGGTGGTCTGAGCAGCGGGAAAGCTTCCCAGACAGTGGCACGCTATGTGGTTTTAGCTGGTTAGACTCCAGCAGTATTCCAACACACATTCTGAGGTACCCAAGCTTTGGTTCGTGCCAACCTGTACTCAATACTCTGGGATTTCCACATGCAGGTGGGACACATGGAAATCTCGGTTTGGACATCCGGCTGATCAATGGACCAGGTGTAAAGCATCTGGCTGCCCTCTAATACCTCAAGTTACCTCACTGTTGATGTGCGAGGCCAAGTAATGATTGTCAGAGGTTTTTATTGTAGGGAGTCACCAACGCCAAGAGAAGGGAGCCTCTCCCCGTGCCCTGGTCAACAATTCCCCCCCTCCCTCCCAATATAAAAAGGCTCATTCCCTTCAATGGCTGATTGCGGAACATTGCTGCGGGAAAATTAGTGGCTGTGTTTGCCAACAAAAAAAGGCACTAACTTTACAATCCTATAAAGTGCCTCTAGTCTTCCTCCTGATGTAAAAGGCATTGTTCAAAACACAAGGATTATTATCCAATACCTACACCCCTATATTATCTTTTCTCTGATGCAAGCATCAGTTTTTTCCTTCTTCAATACATCAATGTTGCTTGCTTCAACCACAGCTACCAGCAGTGCGTTGCACATTCCCAGCAACCTCTACGTGAGGAAGTTCATCCTAACCTCCTTTTAGATCTGCTACTGACTGTCTTATATTTATACCATTGTCATTTTGGATTTAATAAACAGAGAGAAGAAAAAAACATCCACTCAATTCTACAGAGAAAAAAAGCTCAGACCAAGCCAATGTTTCTTGATAGCTGTGTTCTCTCATCCCTGATAACATCCTTGTAAATCTATACTGTACTCTAATGTATTGTAATGCGGAGGATGAGTTTTTAAAGACAAAACCTGAAGTTGAAGAATTTTCAAAAATGTTAAGATGTTAACATTTTAAGATCATGGTCTTAAGACTAAGGTTGAGAGAGGTTTCAGGCCTCACACAAATACCTGTTATTAATAATAATCTTTGCATTTGATATAGCGCTTAATCGTGTCTTCGAGATGTCTCAAAGCGCTTCACAGAATATACCATAAAGTGAATTGACTGTACATTTCATAGGAGAAAACCAGCAGCCATCGGTGCACAACAGTGTCCCACAAGTATTTGTGGATTGAGTGCCCGAATCATTATTGTTTTTTTGAAGGAATTATAACCCCCGGAAAGTGATCTGCCAATTGACTAACAACCAGGTTCCTACTTACTTCACACCTCTGTTTACTTAGCAGTAAGGAAACTTGCCTAATGTTTCACCCTACCTAGGAAACAAACCCAGGTCTCCCGCTTGTGAGACGGGTGCTCGAACCACTGAACTACACGACTCCAAAACTGCACTATCTGGGAATCAAGGCCTCCCTATTCTTATACTAATAATAATAATACTTGCATTGGATAAATTGCCTTATGTCATTGGGACATTTCAGAGCACTTTACAGAATATACTGTAAAGTGAATTGACTGTATTTTATGGGCTAAACACGGCAGCCACCGGCACGCAGCAGCAGTGTCCCACAAGTAGATTTGAATTGAGTGACCAAAAAATCCTCTCGGCGAGGCCCCTTCCCTTAGGGAAGAAAAGCAGAAGAGTCACTAACCCCCCCCACCACGCCCGCGTCCTGTATAGTGAAGTACAGTTACTGAGCAACAAAGATACAGAGGAGCTCTGACCTGGTGAGGGGCTCCTGCTGGTATGAAGACCACATCACCCAGGTACTGCACTATTGCCCAGCCTTGGACTCCATACTCCTGGTGTAGTCTCTTACGTAGAACTTGGTGAAGGTACCAGCTCTGGTCGTGAATGGGATCATGATCCAGGGGGTTTTCCTGACCTTGTTCCTCTGCCACCTGAAAGAACACAATAGAGAGTCAACTCCTGATAAAAGTCACCCCTGGCTTGTCACTACCATTTATGATATATAGTATTAGTAATAATACTAATAATAATTCTTGCAAATGATTTAACGTTTTATCATGTTGTTTGAAACATCTCAATGTGCTTCACAGAATATATTGCACTGTATATTGTGTGGGCCAAACACTACAGCCATTTGCACACAGGAGCGTCCCACAAATAGTCATGGATTGAATGTCATCATACGCCATCTTGCTTTCAATATCCTGGGCACGTTTAATGATGTATCAAAACATATGCCTAACCTGCCATTCCAGACAACTCTCTGAGGTCCTTCCCCTTGGGAGTGACGAGTTACGAGGAGCTTATGGAATTTTTATTTAGTGCCTTCATGCCACATCAGGACATCTCATGAAAGCACTTAGAAAACATTGACCAGTTAGCATTGCAATAAATATCTCTCAAATCCTATAATGAGCCCATAATTTCCTTTAGGTTAGACTAGTTGCCATATAAGTGTGAGACCTGTGTTTGAATCCAGGCAGGTCAGGGTGAAACCTTGGGCAAGATTCCTTATTCCATACCTAATAATAATCCCTCAAACAAAATTGATGATTTCAATCCACGACTGTTTGTAGGACACTGCTGCGCGCAACTGGCTGCCGTGCTTCGCCCACAAATATACAGTCAATTCACTTTGCAGTATATTCTGTGAAGCGCTTTGAGACGTCTGGAAGACGTGAAAAGCGCTATAACAAATGCAAGGATTATTATTATTTATAATGTCTAAATGACAAAGTTTTCATTATCATTGATTCTAATAGCAGGGTACAGCTCCAAGACTCTACCCCATATCAAGTGTGGTTCACACAATATGTTTTGCTGTATTTGTTGGCAAAAAAGGAACATGCTGAGCCCTGTAGCTCAGTTGTTAGAGCACTTGCCTGGCAAGCAAGAGACCTAGGGTCAATTCCCAGCAGGGTGAAACCTTCGCCAATATTCCCTCAATAAATTTTTTAATTAAAAAAATTGTTCACTTCAATCCACGACTGTTTGTGGGACACTGCGGGTTTCACCCACAAATATAGTCAATTCACTTTACAGTATATTCTGTGAAGAAGTGCTTTGAGACGTTAAGAAGATGGGAAATGCACTACATCAATGCAAGGATTATTATTAACATTATTGATGTTTTTTAAAAAACAAAATTTACAGCTCCCCCAACACAACCTTTCGTTCCCTCACTCTTTTACTCCATCAGGTATCTGGGATTTTAATGACACAGATATACCCCCGCCTACATACCTCTCTCAATCCCCTCCCCACAAATACCCTCAACAAACACACAAACAGAATTTGGATGCATTTCTCTCATGGTGCAGATTCTGCTTCAGGTGGAATCACAACTCAAGCTTCATTATGCTGCTCCTCCTTCCAGAAATATTGGACCACACGTCCACTCCCCATGCCGTTGCCCTTTTCTGCCTCCCACATTCCCACCACCACTACACACACACCTTTTTGAGCATGTCTCTGATCTTTTCGGCATCTTTTGCTGAGTAGATGTGCCACAGAGCACCCGGCCTCTCGCCTCCTTCTACAAAGCGCTCGACGGTCAAATCGTCCACTTCACCATCTGCCATGGTGTTCAGCACTTCTGTAGAACAAAAAAACCCAACAGCATAGTGACATACGCTCCAGTGCAGTGCTGAGGGAGCATTGCGCCACTTGCATTAGGAAACATCATCCACAAACAACAATAATAATCCTTGCATTTGATGTGTTTAATCCAGTTGTTCGAGTCCTCTCAAAGCGCTTCACAGGATATATATGTGTAGCTCTTGTGGTTAGAGCACTCGCCTTACAAGCGTGAGACCTGGGTTTTGAATACAGGCAGATCAGGGCGAAACCTTGGGCAAGTTTCCTTAATCCACACACCTAATAATAATCCGTCAAAAAAAACGCAATAATAAAATTGGTCATTTTCAATCCACAACTGTTTGTGGGACACTGCTGTGCGCAATTGGCTGCCGAGTTTCACCCACAAATGTACAGTCAATTCACTTTACAGTATAGTTGGTGAAGCGCTTTGAGGTGTCGATAAGATGTGAAAAGCGCTATATCAAATGCAAGGATTATTATTATATATATGGCAAAGTGTATTGCCTCCGGAAAGCGACCCGCCAATCGACTAATAATTGTGTTCTAATGTATTGCTAGATTAACAGAAGCATGCGGAGTAAGGTTATTTGCCTACAGTTTTGTCCTGCCGGGAAATGAATCCCAGGTCCTGTTGCTTGCGAGGTGAGCCACTACCCAAATCATACAAAGGAAAAGATCAAATTGAACTTTTGTTCTCGAGAGAGAGGCACACGAATATAGAGCTAGACACAGAGGGAGGTGGTGGAGGTGAGGTGCCAGCCAGGAGGAGGCTCACAGCTTTGGGCAGCAGGTACTGACCCTCTTCGTGGTCAGGCTGCCCGTTCGGGATTCCCACGTAAACCATGACGTTTGCGGCGTCCGACACGTCCAAGTGCAGGTTTGTTGTTCCCACCGTCCTGTCCTCGGCCGACAGCAACCCTAACAAACAGAGCAGAGTTAACCTCACAGTCAACAGTGGTCTCCTTCTGTACAACATTGAGATGCAGACCTTCACACAGCGCAACATCTCAAGAGCGCTACAACAACAACAAAATTACATTTGTATAGTTCCTTTCACGTCAGGAGGACGTCCCAAGGCGCTGGACATAGACCCAAGCTAACAACAGGAGGTAAGGGGGAAAGAGGAGAAGGAGTTGCCGACGGGACCATCGAAGAGGAGAGTTTTAAGGCAAGACTTAAAGGAGGCCAGAGAGGGTGCGAGGCGAAGGGATTTCGGGATGGAGTTCCAGAGGTTGGGGGGCAGAGTGATTGAAGGCTCACCCGCCAATGGTTGGGCGGGTGGATCGGGGGACATGGAGCAGGCCAGAGTCTGCTGAGCGGAGGGCGTGGGCAAGTTGGTAAGGGGATAGCTACTCCCCTAAGCTTTGGCTCTCGCTGACCTGCACTCAACATACTCCACCCTGGTTAAGCAGGAAAAGTCCTTCCAGGGAGAGGGTGCATATTCCATTGCAGTTACAGAAAACACATGCATGGATCTCTCAAGCATGGTGATGGGTTCCCTCAAGAGGCAAAATATGTCACCAGACAAGGGAGGGAAAGACATTTCAGATTACAATGTTGTTGAGGCAATTGGTGTCTTATGTGATTCTCTTAAACTACCACCTTAGTTTGCTTCCCTCATTGACACTTTACGTTAATAATGAACACACTCAAGACACCTCCTCTACAGCTGTACCACTGGGTGATTTAACATAGCTGGAGAAGTGTACAGAAAAGAAAAAAATGCCACCAAATATGCATCGACAAGACAATGAGCTGGAAGGAACTAGTGCGTCCACTAACCGTAAGCATTGTACATCTTAGGACCTAAATCTGGGCGAACGAAAAAGTCTGGCAGCCTTGAGGCCAGGTTCAGTTTGCCATCTCTCTTTGTGTATTCAGGTAGAGGCAGGTTACTCATCAGATCATCAAACCTGGGGGGGAGTGGGGGACGGGAGAGAAGAGAGAGACACATAATCCAATTATTAATTTCATAGTATCATACAGTGTTACAACACAGAAAAGGGGCCATTCAGCCAGTCACACCTGAACCTGTGTTTTTCTCTATCTGAACCACTGGATGTAACGCCCCCCTGCTCACTTGCCCCCTGTGCAAGTGAGCCCATATTCAAGCATCTAAATACACTTTTAGAAATAACTCACTTTATATAAATGTAAAAGTGACACATGCTGGCCAGCAATTCCGTAGACGACACAGTGGAGACAAATGTATGTCAGTCACAACTAGGGTGTGGCGATATAACGGTTATATCCAATATAATTTTCATATCGATACGCCAATTTAAGCATTCCAAAAATATCGATATCGAAAAAGTCAGAATGCGTGCGCACTGAACTACAAGACACAGAATGCTCATCTCTACACACAATGCACAGACCGAGGTGCAAGCCGCCATATTGTATTCATAGTCCTCGAATACAATATACAGGTATGCAAGTGGTGGGGTAGTGAGGGGGGGGGTGGGGAGAGAGACGGCGGTGGGGAGAGGTGGGAGAGAGGGACGGCAGCGGGGGGGAAGAGAGGTATGGCGGCAGCGGGGGGGAAGAGAGGTATGGCGGCGGGGTGGGGGGGAGAGAGACGGTGGGGGGAGAGAGACGGTGGGGTGGGGGGAGAGAGACGGGGGGGGACGACAGACGGGGGGACGGGGTGGATGTGATAATATACAGATAGAGATGGGGGGGGATGTGGGAGAGGGGAGAGACACAGAGAGAAAAATAGAGATGGAGAGAGTGAGTGTGAGAGACACAGAGAGAGATATTTACCTCCTGAGAAGATAGGCCCCGAATGCGCGCGCATCTCCGAATGCGCACGCGCAGTATGAAAACCCCGAAAATATCGATATTTCAGTATATCTCGATATGAGCCCATCGGCATATCTAAATCGGAAATTTTCCATATCTACGGACCCTAGTCACAACTTTTCATTGTGACTCAACTCCCTATCCTCCCAGAAGCAATGCAAAACAGTAAATCCTCCTTATGGTTGAGATAGCATCTCTATAAACACTCACAATCAAAATTTCTCAAAAGCATTTCATCAGATGGCCTGGAAATTCTAGTGACTGTGTCTTTTGGAGATAAACTCAGAAGCCAATTTGCATCCAGTTTGTCCCATAAACTGCCACAAAATGAACGGCCGATTCATCTAACCGAAGGATTGTCGGCCAGGATATGGTCACAAACTTCGTTCTACATAAGAATTAGGAGCAGGAGTAGGCTATTTGTCCCCTCGAGCTTGCCCCGCCATTCGATAAGATCATGGCTGATCTTCTGACCTAACACTAATTACCTGCCCCATCCCCATTTCCCCAAATCCCTTTATTTTTTAAAAAAATCTATCAGTCTCAGCCTTGAAAATGTTCAAGGACTGAGCATCTACAGCCTTCTGGGGTAGTGAATTCCATAAATTCACTACCCTCTGAGTGAAGAAATGTTTCCTCAACTCCGTTCTAAAAGGCTGACCCTTAATTTTAAGACTGTGACCTCTGGTTATAGATTCTCCTACCAGGGGAAATAGTCCCTCAGTGACTACTTTATCTAGCCCTTTAAGAATCTTATATGTTTCAATAAGATCTTCCCTGTACTCTAGAGAATACAGCCCTAGTTTATTCAACCTATCCTCATTCACCCCCCCTCATCCCAGGAACTAACCTAGTGAATCTACCCTGCACCAGCTCTAAGTCCTTTTTTAAATAAATAGACCCAAAACTGCACACAATACCCTAGGTGCGGTCTCACCAAGGCCCTATACAGTTGCAGCAAGACTTCCCTACTCTTGTTCTCTAAACCTTTTGCAATGAATGCTAGCATGCCGTTCGCCTTTTTAGTTGCTTGCTGTACCTGCAAACTAACTTTTTGCGACTGTGTACAAGGACACCCAAATCCCTCTGAACACTAACACTATCTGATTGCTCCCCTTCTAGAAAATAATCTGTTTTTCTATTTTTGCTACCTAGGTGAATAACTTCACACTTCCCCACATTAAATTCCATCTGCCGTCTACTTGCCCATTCCCCTAGCCTATCTATATCCTGTTACAATCTTTTTGCATCATCCTTAGAGCTTACTCTCCCACCTAGTTTAGTATCATCCGCGAATTTAGATACGTTACATTCAATGTCCTTGTCTAGATCATTGATGTAAATTGTAATAGTTCTCTTTTCAAACAATGCTGTGGGAGTTTTAACATATACCTGAACAGGGCACAGCTTAACAGAATCACACCTGAACCAGCATCTCTGACAATGCAGGGCTCCCCCTAGTCCTGCACTGAAGGAAATGGAAGGCATTCTACAAGTGTAATTTTGTTGTTGACGCTTCCAAATTCGAAGAGTAAAAGAGAGAAAACAAAGGAGAACAAAAGAAGAACAAAGAGAAAGGGAGGGAAATCTTTGTGTCTTTGTTGCTGGCACAGCTTGACAGACAAGACCACATACCTGGAGGGCATCATGTCCCTGAAATCCTCCCCTGGGGGCCAGTCTTTCAGCTTGAGAGCCATCGGTTCCCCCTCTTCCGTTTTGAGTCGCCCTTTCAAGATAACAAAAGGAAACTGTTGTGACGAGGTAGCGGAGCCTGTGGCGCTGAAGACTGCAAACCGATTGTTCGTCTACTCAACTTGGGAGACTTAAATAGACCTATAGTGCGACTCCCCATTACAAGGCATCAACTTTAGTACCAGTCCTCATATAGTGGGTGAATCCAGACTATGTTCAAGCTTCCAAACACCCAGAAAGGATTATCTAGCAGTAGGACAGGCAAACACAGGCCGGACAAAGAGAGAAGATAATAATCCATGCATTTGATATAGTGCCTTACCACATCTTTGAAGCGTCTCACAGAATATACTGGAAAGTGAATTATTATATTTTGTAGACTGCAAAGGGCTAGACAAACAATCATGAATTGAGTGATCATCAATTTTTTTTGTAGTTTTATTTTTTTAAAACTTTTTTTTAAAAAGTGATCCGCCAAATGACAAACAACTGGGTTCCTACTTACTGTTTGGAAAACAGAAGGGGTTGGAGTAAGGAAACTTGCCCAACGTTTGGCCTGGGAATCGAACCCAGGTCCTCTCGTTTACAAGGCATGTGCTGTAACCAGTGAACTTCAAGACTCCACAAGATGACTGAAGGCAGGCGTGGAGTCTCCCACACTATGGGGCCTGACTATTGTGTGATGAGTGGTTACAATACGTACTCGAGATATCTTCAAATCCATCCCAGAAGTCACGGAGTTTGGCTCCAGCGATAACTGTGTTGCTTCTGCAGTCAACCAGATCGGCTTCCTGTTCCCCAAACTCCTTGCCAAATGCTCCGGGTTTCCACAGCTCCCCCCGCAGCCGGGTGTGCATACCAGACACAATCACCGGCTAAAGGTGGGGGTGGGGAGGGGGGAGGAGAAAGCGAAAGGAAGGCATTAGATAAGGAAAACAGCTACAGAAACCAACAAGACAGCATTGGTTGGGACAACATCAACAGGGATTACCACTCACCAAGCTCTCCCGTCACCTCCCCAACTCCAAGCCCCACCCACACAGAGAGAACCAGAGACAGTCACCCACACAGAGAATCTACACGCAAAGCCACAGAGACACCCACACATCAATACCCAAATAAACCCACACACACTCACCCACCCACCCACCCATAGAAGCACAGACACACGCTCACACCCCACCATTAAACCTGTGGTGGAGGCTACACTCACATGGCCCTGCTTCCAGCATTCTCTGAAGATGTTCCAGTTGTTTCTGTTGCTAGGATCCTGTAAACACAGCAGCCGCCCGTCACAGTACCAAGTGTGGGGAGTGTCTGACCCCAAAAGCACCACCTTGTTGGATGTGGATCGGGGCAGTTCTCTGACCTCCCCGACTCGGTGGTGGGGCTTGGAGGGATCTCCGGCTGGCTTGTTTTGCACCAGCGAAGCAAAGATATCATCCAGGAGATTGCCAGTGCTCTTTGCTCCAGAGTCAGACTGTGATTAAACATAAATAACAGACATTGTTTAGGAATGAAAATATAAAGCCACATCAAGTTGCAGTGCTCACTTAGCCAAAGATGCTTTTTTTTTGTGGGGGTGGAGGGAGGAAGGCAATAATAATTCTTGCATTTGATGTAGTGCTTTTCACATCTTATTGACGTCTCAAAGCGCTTCACAGAATATACTATAAAATGAATTGACTGTATATTGTGGGCGGCAGCCAATTGTGCACAGCAGTGTGCCACAAACAGTCATGGATTGAAATGACCAATTTTATTACAATATTTTTTTTTTTGGACAGGTTATTATTAGGCAAGAAGAGAAAGTTAATACATTACAGTCCCCATTGCTCCAAGTTGCCACCTGGCGATATGTCGTTAAATCGCAGGATAGCCTTGACTCATCAACGAATGTGCACTTACCGGCTGCCTTGAATTACACATGCGCAGCGGAGATTATTGATTGAATCAAGATTTAAGTGACCTACAGTTTGCCTGTAACCCTGGACTTTGTGGAAGTCATATTAAATGTTATGGTCCTGACTTGACACGACTTGTGCGATATACCGTACAATTAATTACGCGACCCCTTTCAGGTTGGGAGGGGCTCCCGAACACAGGGATAAAGCGACACCAAATTCCCTCCCCCATGCAATGTAGGAAACTGGACGGCCTTCAGCCAGAGATGAGGAAAGACCAGGCTGACCTTTGTGGAGCTGGAGGACAGCAGGTTCCGCAGGGAGCCAGGGGAGCTGCTGCTGCTGGGAGCAAGTGTCAACAAGCTGTTGAAAGTCTGGAGTGCTGTGGAAGGTTTGGTCAGGGAGCTCAAGGAGCTAAACAACCCCTTGGTCTCGCTCTTCAACGAAGGCAGGTGTGGACTTTCTGTGTTTGATACAGGGAAGAAGAAAAAAAGTCAATAATTTCACATGTAACCCAACATAAATGTCAAAACGCCTCAGTGCTTCACAAGGAAGCTCAGTCAGAAAAAAATCCTCCCCAACAAAAACAAACTGTATTTAAAGGGTAAACAAAACACAAAATACTACAGATGCTGGGAATCTGAAACAAAAGTTGCTGGGGAAACTCAGCAGGTCAGGCAGCATCCATGGAGAAAGGAAAAAGAGTCAACGTTTCGAGTCTACAACCCTTTGTATTTAAAGGGTGCCTCTCACGTCGGGAGGACGTCCCAAGTTGCTGGGCAGTGAAGGGTTTGCACCTGATCAAATCAGAACACAAAAAGGTCCTGCGGTAACAGGCAAAACAAGTGATCAGTTTAGGAGGATTCTCAGCCACACAAAGCAGCCCAGCAGCTCAGCGTAAACACCTCACCCGCAGGACGGCGCCTCAGAGGGCAGCGAAGACGAACACAGGGGGGGCATAAGCATCAGTGAAGCTTGCAGTTGTACCTCCCAATGCAGTCAGCAATAGGAGTGTTGAAGCAGGAGGTTAATGAGCATCACGAGAGGCTGTGTTTAGTTAGCAGATTGTGAAAGACTCGGTGTAGGTCAGATTGGGGGAACGGGGGAATGGGGGGGGAGGGGGGGAAGAGGCGGACAATCAGGGGGTTAGTGAGAGTGGGGAGGGGGGGGGCAAACTGTTACCTTCTTTCGCTTTCTCATTAGCCAGGTCGATCATCCAGCTGAAGGGAGAGTCTGTTTTCTTCGTCACAGCTGGGGTGGGGGCTGTCAGGTTTCCATGGTAGCCAGCTAGGCTCGGCGGGCACTCAAACCCACCCTCTGGGAGTTTAGCACAGGCAGGGCCCTCACTGCAAACCCCCGCAACACTTGGGCTCTGTAACATGCAACACAGACGCAAGCTCTAATGGTCATGTGATCAGCTGGGTTAGGACTAGATCAGTCTCAAATGTATCAGATTATTTCCTTAAAAAAAGTATTTTCTACTGTTTCCAATATGGAAACATTTAGTCAGAATGGAGGATTTGATGGCGAGAACGAGGATCTTGAGCTCGATCCGCTAGGCAATAGGGAACCTTTGGAGCTGAGCCTAAGTGATGGTAGAGGGTTGTGAGAATGTGCAAGGCGACAGTGCAGATACATTCATTTGGGGTGTTTGAAAGGGAGACGGATACGATACAATGTACTGTATGTAGCATCTTTTGCATTGGGAGGAAATCCCAAAGCAGTTTACACCAGTAGTGGGGGAAGGGGGGGCGGGGAGAAAAGACACAAAGAGGATTTATGGAAGAAAGAAGACAAAATGGCAATTCAAATAGGCTTGTGTTGAGGTGGACTTTGAAAGAGGAGAGGGCAGGAAGCAAATCCAGGATAAAGTTCTAGAGAACAGCTTCAATGATGGAGAAGACATGAGGCAGCTTAGTCAGCGAGCAAAGACAACAGCCTGGTTATCATAGAATTATACAGCACAGAAGGAGGACATTCGGCCCATAGTGTCTGTGCCGGTTCTTTCAAAAGAGCTGTACGAATCTATCGCACTCCCCTGCTCTTTCCCCATAGCCCTGCAAACTTGTCCTCCCCAAATAATCATTTATTTCTCTCTTAAAAGTTGTTATTGAATTGGCTTCCACCCACCCTTTCAGGCAATGCATTCCAGATGTGAACAACTCACTGTGTGAAAAAATTTCTCCTCACCTCGGTTTCTTTTAACAACTACCTCCCTTTCCTATCTATTGTTCCCCACCTTCGTCTTCCTCTCCCCTTTTCCTCTTTTCCCCCTTTCTCCCCGGCCCTATTTTCACGACTGTTTGTGGGACACTGCTGTGCGCAATTTGGCTGCCGCGTTTCACCCACAAATATACAGTTAATTTTCCTACTTACCTTCCCCAAACTCTGTGAAGCGCTTTGGGACGTCGATAAGACGTGGAAAGCGCTATATAAACTTAAGGATTACTTACTTACCGTATATCTCCGCGTATAAGGCGCACTTTTTTTCAGGTCGGAAGATCTCGAAAGTTGGGGGTGCGCCCTATACGCAGGAACAAGCAATTTTGAGCCTCGGAAATACAGTAAACAGGAGGGGGGGCCGGCGCGCTGTCAGCCGGGGTTTGGTCAGTGTCCGGCAGGGGTTGGGGGGAGCGGGTGACGGGGCTTCGGCCTCGGCCGCCAGGGCAGCGGCAACAGCAGCAGCAGCGGACTTCAGTGCTGTGCTTACCTTCTGCCGAACCCAGTCTGCCTGCCTGCCTCCCTCCCTGCCGCTCTCTCTCCCTCCCTCCCTGCCTGCGTGCCGGCCTGCCTCTCTCCCTTTATCTCGCCCAGGCTGCCGGCCTGCCTCTCTCCCTCTCTCTCTCCCTGGCTGCCGCTCTCCCTCTCTCTCTCCCGGGCTGCCGGCCTGCCTCTCTCCCTCTCTCTCTCCCTGGCTGCCGCTCTCCCTCTCTCTCTCCCGGGCTGCCGGCCTGCCTCTCTCCCTCTCTCTCTCACGGGCTGCCGACCTGCCGCTCTCCCTCTCTCTCTCACGGGCTGCCGGCCTGCCTCTCTCCCTCCCTCCCTCCCTGGCTGCCGGCCTGCCTCTCTCCCTCTCTCTCTCCCTGGCTGCCGGCCTGCCTCTCTCCCTCTCTCTCTCCCCCTCCCTGGCTGCCGGCCTGCCTCTCTCCCTCTCTCTCTCCCTCCCTGGCTGCCGGCCTGCCTCTCTCCCTCTCTCTCTCCCCCTCCCTGGCTGCCGGCCTGCCTCTCTCCCTCTCTCTCTCCCTCCCTGGCTGCCCGCCTGCCTCTCTCTCTCCCCCAGGCTGCTGGCCTGCCTCTCTCCCTTTCTCTCTCCCACGCTGCCGGCCTGCTTCTCTCCCTCTCTCTCCCCCTCCCTGGCTGCCTGCCTCTCTCTCTCCGAACCTACCTGTCTCTCCTCCCTTCTGCCGGCAATATCATTGAAAAAGCTTCCGTTTTTTTTCACCAAGAAAAGGTCAAAAAGGGGGGGTGCGCCTTATACGCGGGTGCGCCTTATACGCGGAGATATACGGTATTTTAAAATCATTGTCGTCAGGTTACCAACCCTGCCAGTGGAGATAGTTTCTCTTGTTTACTTGTTCAAACCTCTATTAAATCTCCTCTTAACCCTCTCTGTTCCGAGAATAATCTTAGCTTCCTGCTGAACCCCTATCAACCTGTTCGCTCCCTCTGTTCAGCAGGCTCTGGCCTGCTCCATGTCTCCCGCCCGACCATTGGCGGTTCAGGCTTTCAGCCTTTCTACACCCCCTACGCTTAGGAACACTCCCAATCTCTGCGCCTCATTTTCTCCCTTGCCTTTGTCAAGACCGGTCTCAAGCCCTTCCTCTTCGACTGAGCCTTCCGTGGTCGTCCTACCTTTCTGCCCTGGGGAGAAAATGGCAGGTAAATAGGATTAAAATATCAGTTGCGATTTCTTGACCGACAAAAACAGGCTGGTTGGGTGGAGATGCACTACATCAGGGTCCAGGCTTTACCTGAACAGCTTCGTGAGGCCTGCACATGGATCTGGTCCTCCGAGCAGTGCAGGGGCAGTTGGCCTTTATGCCCCATTTCCCTCTCACCGAATGCACAACATTTCCAATGTGATACAGGGCTGAAATGCCAAGTGTGAGAACAGAGGCAAAGTGTTAAAACAGAGTAAAGTTAACAACAACAGCAACAAAATTGCACTTATGTACCACCTTTCACATCAGGAGGATGTTCCCAAAGCGCTGAGCAGTCAGGTCGGGATTCGAGTCGGGGGGGGGGGGGGGGGGGGGAGAAAGTCGGAGTAGGGGGAAGGGGAAGGAGAGTGGGAAGAGTTAGTGGGGGAGCCGAAGAGGAAGGTCTTGAGACCGGCCTTGAAGGAGGAAGACTATGCTTACATGGGGAGGAAGGGGTTCCTTTCTGAATCTTTAATGATCCTTGCATTTGATATAGTGCCGTAGCAAGTTGTTGACAACAGAATATGACTGAATTGACTTTTTTGTGAGCAACAACAACATTAGTGTAGTGCCTTTCACGTCAGGAGGACATCCCAATACTACAGCAGCCAATTACACACAGCAGTGTCCCACAAACACTCGTTTGTGGGACTTGAAGAGAATTGTCTCATAGGCATCACACAGTGACAATTTAAAAAAAATTAGGTGGTATTTTTTTTAGAGCGATTATTACTCCCAGTTTCTCCCCACTCGGAAATCGAACCCTGGCCCTCTCGAGACGCAAGCACATTAACCACTACCCTTTGGGATTCTATGTACAGTAAAAGCCCACTTATCCGGCACCCACGGGACCTGGCCAATGCCGGTTAAAGCGCCTGCCGCATATTCCAGTGGCCCACGGCGAAAACCCACCACAAAAAATTAAAAGTTCTTTTAACACACACCATACACACCAGATGAAATAAGAACAGATAACAGAATATTGTATTGGTACTTATTGATAAAACTACTCTCTTGCTCTTCTCACTTTTACTGGTTGAGGTTTATAGTCCAGCGATTCTTTTTGCAATGGAGGATGCCGTGCGGGTGAAAAAAATGCCAGTGCGACTTTAAAGCCTTACTCGCGGCAAGCCAATAACCCTAGACTACTAGCGGCAAATCAAAATACTGCACCTGCGCGACAATGACTCACAAATGCTCCACTGCTATTGATCTGGATAAGTTCCAGTTTATCGGATGGGGACTTTTTGGGGGGCATGCCGGTTATATGGAAGTGCCGGTTCATTGAGTCGCAGATAAACGGGCTTCTATTGTATATTCATACAAGGATACACCTAACACGGTCACGGAAGGATAGAGCCATAGTAATTCAAAGCACAGAAGGTGATATTGCTATTGGGGAAATCATTATTCTAGAATGATAATAATAAATATAATAATCCTTGCATTTTGATATAGCGCCTGTGCGGCTAACACTTGTTGAGGTTAACACCTGCTTGTGGGAGGTCTGGAGCAGCACTGCACCGAGACCGCCATGTGACTATACTGTGACTGCATGGAGACTGCGATGTAATAATAATAATCCATTAATTTGATATAGCGCCTTATCATGTCTTCTAGATGTCTCAAAGCGCTTCACAGAATATACTGTAAAGTGAATTGACTCTATATATTGTGGGTGAAACGTGGCAGCCAATTGCACACAGCAGAGTTCCACAAACAGTCGTGGATTGAAATGACCAATTTATTATTGTGTTTTTGAGGGATTATTATAGCAAGGAAAATTTGGCCAAGGTTTCATCCTGACCTGCCTGGATTCGAATCCAAGTCTCACACTTGTAAGGCAAGTGCTCTAACCACTGAGCTACAGGACTCCACAAATGACTTAAAGACATCTAAAAGCGCTTCACAGAATAAACTGTGAAGTGAATTGACTATATTTTTGTGGGGGGAAAAACACGCTTCGCAGTGTGTGTGTGTGAGGGACAATTTTTTGCAATTGAACGTGAGTAAGACCGGGGCCCTCCTGATTGGCTCAAGCCAGCGCCTCCGCACATCGGGCGCTGCCAGCCTCAACATCCAAGGCTGCACTCTCCACCTCACAAAGCCAATCAGGAACCTCGGCATCATGTTCGATCAAAAACTTTCCTTCCTCCCCCACATCCGCGCCTTGACCGGCACCGCTTATTTCCACCTGCGCAATATTACCAGGCTCCGCAATTATCTTACCCCCCGCGCTGCCGAAACATTCGTGCATGTATACATCACCTCACGGCTGGACTATGGAAACTCTCTCCTCGTCGGCCTCCCCAGTTCCTCCATTCACAGGCCATTCAAAACTCGTGTACTATCCCGCACACGCCTTCACGACCACATAACCCCCACCCTCGACCGTCTCCACTGGCTCCCCATCCTCCAGAGGATCGAGTTCAAGATCCTCGTCCTCACCTACAAGGCCTTGCCCCTCTCTATTTAACCGATTTACTTTCCCCCTACAAGCCCACCCGGACCCTCCGTTCAACAGGACTTGGCCTGCTCCAAGCCCCCCCGCCCGAACCGCCCCACCATCGGAGGCCGGGCCCTTCAGTTTCTCCGCTCCCACCCTATGGAATGCCATCCCTCAATCCCTCCATTTCGTTTCTTCCCTTTCCTCTTTCAAGGCCAGTTTGAAGACTTTCCTCTTCGATCGTGCCTTTTGTTCCACCCCGAACTCTTTTAACTCCCCTTCGTGTTTCACCCCTTCCCAAACACTCCCCTCTCAGCTCGGGTCACACGCCTCCTGTGCAGCGCCTTGGGACGTCCTCCCGACGTGAAAGGCGCTCTATAAATGTAATTTGTTGTTGTTGTTGTGTGGATTGAGTGACTAAATTATTTTTACCACCCGAAAAAAGTTCTGCCAATCGACTAACAGCAGGTTCCTAATTCCTAATACACGTAGGCGTGTGGAGTAAGGAAATTTGCCTTCGGTTTTGTCCTGCACAGGAACCAAACCTGGGTCCTCTCGCTTGTGAGGCGAGCACTCTAACCACTGAGCTACAGGAACATCTGCATCCTAGCTCCACGCCCAGCCACTCACTGCAATTATACAGCACAGAAGGTGGCTATTCAGTCCATGCTGGCTCCTTAACCTGATGATGTTAATCACTGTTGTCCAGATGCTCTCCCACTGAAACCTAATCCATTTGTTCCTCCGCGTTCCCCAGGACTAGATCCAGCACCGTTTCCTTCCTCATTAGGTTGGAAACATACTGATCCAGAAAATTATCCTGCACACGTTTCAGGAATCCTTCCCCTTCCTTGCCCGTTATGCTGTTATTTTGCCAGTCTACGTTAGGATAATTGAAGTCCCCCATCACCATTACTCTATTGGTTTTACATCTTTCTGAAGTTTGCTTGCAGATTTGCTCCTCTATCCCCGTCTCACTATTTGGTGGTCTATAGTATACACACAACAGAGAAACAGCTCCTTAACTCTAACCAAATAGATTTTGTTTTTGAACCCTCTAGCACATCATCCCTTTCCAGGGCTATTAATCAATCTTTAATCAATACCACCACTCCCTCCCTCCTTTTTATCTTTCCCTATCTCTCCTGAATACATGATAGCCAGGAATATCCAGCTCCCATTCCTTCCCTTGTTTGAGCCACGTCTCTGTTATCACTGCTATACCATAACTCTATGTGGCAACTGGAGCCTGCAGCTCACTAAGCTTATTTATGCTTTGTGCATTTACACACATGTACTCCAACACCTACATGTTGCCCCCCCCGCCCCCCCAATGCCATCTAATCCCTCCTATTTCCGGACTACTCTTTATTGCACTGTTGTTTATCTCTTTTTTTGTGTGTTTTTCCAGTACATAACGTGCTTACCCTCTTAATGCTACAATAGTCCTGTGTTAAAGAGGTGGCTTTGCTCTCTCAACACATGATTTGTGGTCCATTGGCATTGTCCATTGTCAGACAGCATGAAAAACAGCCTCGGCCTGTCCTCTCCATAACAACCAGAGAGTTAATCTTCACAAGTGCATCAAAGTTTGATAATGTCTGTGGGTTTTTTTTTGTGTTTTTTTTTTTAAATGGTCTTTCAGGCTGAATTTGGAAATGAACCATTTAACTCCGAGCCTATAATGGGTGGTTCCAGCTGAACAAGCAGTAAGAAAGCTTTCTAGACAATGAGAAGCTATGTGCTTTTAGCTGATTTAACTCCCAACAGAACCCCAATGCACACTCCGTGCTCTACTTTCAACTAAAGATTTGTATAAAACTTTTCACTCACCTGAACCAGGAATTATTTGTGTTGGCATCAGGTCACCTGGGTTGTGGATCTGACCTTTAGCACATTTTAACCAAGAGAAAATCTCTTTATTATTATCTGTGAAGATTGGGGGGTGGGAGATTGGGGTGAAAGGGGAAGAGAAAGCATCAATAACAAGAATCATCTACCGGAGAGCAAAAAATGTGTGCATTTCAGTATCTATAAGTTAACTACAGACATCTGAACATTTGAATAATACGGTTGGGAATTTATAATAAGAATTCTATGTTATAACAATAAATCATGGAGCCTGGAGGGGGATGATCTGCAGCTTGTGGAGGGAAAAGTTAGGTAGGCCGACAAGCCTAGGTGTAATAAATGCGCGGATGAGGGTTATGGCAGCCTGAGGGATGCGGCAGTGGTGGAGCTGGACAATTTTGCGGAGGTGGGGGAAGGCAGAGCGCGTCAAGGCATGGATGGGGGTAGAAAGGACGGCTGAGGGTGAATACTAGATGCCAAGGTTCTGGACTGACTTAGTGAGATGGAGTGGGCAACCTTGAATGGTGAGGTGGGGAGATGCTGACGGATGCCAAACAGGGGGGGCCTCGATATTAATGTTTAACTGGAGAAAGGTAGCTCTCATCCATAAATAGCCATGGAGTGACCAATTTTATCTGGGAGACTGTTGGTCAGGACACTGCGGGAAAATTCCTTTCTCTTTTCAAGCCATGTGATCTTTAATGTCTACCTGAACAGGATCTCGGTTTAACGTTTCATCTAACGGATGGCACCTCTGATAATGCTGTGTTCCCCAGCACTGCAGTGCGAGCCCAGACTACGAGCACAAAGTCCCAATGTGGGTTTTGAATCCACAACCTTCTGACTAAAAGGGGAGAGCGCTACCAACTGAGACAGGCTGTCACACGAGGTTCTGACACCTTTGGAGAGTCGGTTGGGGTGGGGTGGGGGAAAGCTTGCAGCCTCAGAAGGCAAACACCCTCCAGAGTTAGTGGGAGAGAGGAAAAAAAAGACAATGGAAACTGCTTCCGACGTAGGAGTTGGGAACAACAACATGACATTTATAGAGCGCCCTTCACGTCGGGAGGACGTCCCAAGGCACTGGTGCACTTATCACCGAATGTCGTGGCCCAGTGAACGGAGGAGCGAATGATGCTACCACAGAAACAGCATTAGCATCTATTCAAACACAAAATTACCCGATTTATTCCATTCCTACCTTGGCACAACTCCCAATCCCCTTCACCACTCCTCTAAAGAGAAGGCCAGTGTGTACCTTGTTGGGAGCCGCTCCTCTTCATCCGATAGCAGTCGAGGCACACGCCAAAGCCACACTTGGGACAGACCCAGTGGATGTTGAAGAGGGTGGTCTCACAGGCGTCACACATCTCCCGGATGCCCTCAACTGCTCGCTTCCAGGCGATTTTTCCTAAAAACAATAATAGTAACAGCATTTAGTACAGCAATTTGTCATGTTGTTGGGGTGATTCAAAGACTCTCTGGGATAGGGTCTCGGAGACTGGTGCAGAAGAGGACATGAGCTGCAGAATTTTGAATAATCTACTGTTTGTGGAGGGAAGAATTAGGAAGTCCGTCTAGCAAGAGAAGGAATGTTTGACCGCAATTGATTTTGCTGCCTTTGGACGGAGAGATGGGAAAATTAATCGGGACACAGGGGAGAGGGAGAGAAGAACACCATTTAAGTCTTCAAAATAGTGCCACAGGGAATTTCAAACCAGCAGCAACAGGGAGTCGGGAGCTCAGGTTAACATCCGACCTGAAGTTCAGCATCTCTGATAACCCAACAGCAAAAACAATACATTTGCAAAGAATGTCGAGCACAGACATAGGCCACTCGGCCCGACCAGCCTGTGCCGATGTTTATATTCCACATGGGCCTCCAGCCACTCCTTACACAGTCCCAAACGCTTTTATTCCCGTCTCCCTCATGCGAAGGTCCATGTTCCCCTTGAATGTATCTACACTATCTGCTTCAACCACTGCTCCAGGCAGCGAACAACATCAACAACTTGGGATTTATACAGCGCACACCACACCGGATGGCATCTCAGAGCACTTCTCAATAACGGATCCCGGGACCGAACCGGAACTCCACAATCTCACTCGCCTCTTTGTAAAGTAGTTCCTCCTAAATTCTCTGTTAGATCCCACACTCGGCGTCTTATAATCGCCAACCAGTGGATAACAGCCCATCTAATGGCAACTCTGTCAAAACCCTTCTATAATTTTAAACACCTCGAACAAACACCCTCGTAAAACATTCTCTCGGCAGACTTACCCCGAGGCTCCACTAGATTCAAGGCTTCCTTTTCGGACATAACCAGTTCGCAGAAGTGGTCTCCGATGTTGGCCAGAATGTACTTGGACGTATCCAGGTCCAAACCCTCGACGTTGGCATCGGACGGCATCCATAGGCGGAGGGCATCAGGGTCACACTGGTTGGGAGTGAGGAAGCCTTCTGCACGCAGTAAACCGTGTTTGTTAAACTGTAACCTGGAGCGGGAAAGACAGCAGCTTGGTCAACCACAGGATCACAAAGGGTCGGACTCTTCAGGCGTCTTCCTTCACAATCTCTGTATGTTCCATCAATCAATAATTACATTTCCACGTCGGGAGGATGTCCCAAGGCTCTGAACAGTCAAGTAGGGACCAGAGCAGGGGTGAGGGGTTGAGGTAGGGGGAAGGAGAGTAGAAAAATTGACTGTATATTTGGTGGGCGAAATGTGGCAGCCAAATTGTGCACAACAGTGTTCCATAAACAGTCGTGGAAGTGGGGTTAGGGGAGAAAGGGGGAAATCTTTGGGAATTGTTATGTATACTAAATAAAATAACTCTTGAATTTGATAACAGCACCTGATCAAGCTGTCGAGACGTCTCAAAAAATATACTGTAAAGTGAATGGACTGTACATATAGTGGACAAAACGAGGCAGCCAATTTATGCACACAGGGGTGTCCCACAAGCAGTCTTGGATTGTGTGACCAAATTATTCTTCAGTTTATTTTCACAAAGGGATTATTGTGCCCGGAAATGTTAACCACCAAAACAACTGCGTTCCTACTTACCGCTAAGAGGAGTAAAGGAAACTCGCCTACGGTTTTGCCCTGCCGAGGAATCAAACCCCGGCCCTCTCACTCTAAACCACTATGCTACAGGACTCCACTGTTTCAGTACAATTCACGGTCCGGCGACACACACACACACTCACTTTCTGAAGTGGAAGAACCTGCAGAAGACGGCGGAGTCTGCCTCGTCTCTGTGCCGCTGGTAGCTGGCCAGGCGGCACTCCCTGCACTTGTGTAGGTTGGGAGCTGCGTCGATGCAGGAGCTGTCCTGCAGGAAGGACTCGCCGCTTTGCTGCAACGCTCGGACCTTGTGAGGGTCATTCAGCATTGAGCAGCAGACGTTCACTGCAGAGAAGAAAGAGAGAGAGAGAACACAAGAGCATAGTCAGTGACCACAAAAGGGAAATGCGGTTTAACTTAAAAACAAACGCACGATCACAATGTCAGCTTAGCATCATCTTTCAGCACCATGGACTTCAATATTAAATCTTGCAAGTGCAAACTGACAAGCGCTGGAATGGCATGGAATCGCGGGAAATTAAGTTTTTTGCGCATTTGGTAGCGTACACTTCGTACAGTGTACCTGATTCAACGCAGCTGCGCATGTGGTGATGTGTCAACAACAACAACAAGAAAATTATATTTGTAAAGCGCCTTTCACGTCAGGAGGACGTCCCAAGGCCCTGGACAGTTATTGATTCAGACCAAGACTCATTGAATCACGGCAAACATAGTCTTGACCGCACCACGCACACACTCACCAGATGCACTGAAGTACGTTTGCGCAGTGTAGTTTAAGTTTTAAACCAGATACTATCCGACTTATACAGTTTGCCTGTAACTCCGACTCGGTACGTCCTCTCAATGTGAAAGGCTCTAAACACATGTCATTTTGTTATTGTTGTTTGCGTATCAAATGTTATGGGCTGGGAGGGGTACAGTACAACTTATGACTTTTATTATTATTACTTTAACCCATGCGGTTACCTTCACCGCCAATTGTGAGCGAAGGAGCTCTTGACCCACCTCGGCCTCGCCTCTCTTTATACCACAGAACCTTCCTTACGGCGCTGTTTCCTTTCCCGGCACCGGGTCTCGCCAAGGGGGTCCCAGGATTCCTGGAGTGCCCGGAAGTCGAGGGCTCATGCTCTGAGCTGAGGTCCGACAGGCAACTGAGCTCGCTGTCCGTGCTCTCCTCGTCGCTCTCCTTCCCAATCCCATGCGCCTGATAGCGAGGGAGCAGCGAGCGGTGGCGAGGCCCCTGTGATGGTTCGGACGAGGTTAGTGGCGTTCGTTGGTCTGTAAATGCAGTCGAGCGAGGTTCCCACAGGTCCATCGGAAGCCCGACTTGGTGCGAAGTCGGCCGGGTGTCAGCCTTCACGTTCGCTTCCAAAAACGGCATTCTGGAGCCGGGAGAGGCGGCCATCCAAACGCACCCCTCACCCTCTCCACCAAAACAAGTCTTGCGCTCGGAATTTTCCGCCCGACCTTCGGCAGGTGCCTGAAAAGGAGTCGGCAGTCGGGGAACCACAGTGTAGTCTGTGGTAAATCCCGGCCATGATGGGCGCCCGGCAAAAGCACAGTCACCGGAAGCCGCGGAGACGTTTCCCCGGATCACACCGAGGGGCCTGTCCGAGGCTTCGCTCACCGCACTGAAACCATTGCTCTTGGGCCCGACTTCAGGAGGCAAATCCTGGCTGAGAGTCGAAGGGGATCGAGGCAATGACAAACCGTTGGTGGCTCCGTTGGCCACCGACAGTCCCGTCGTCTCCTCCGTTAAATCGCAAGGAACGTCTGGAGACATACCTGGGCACTCTGATACCAGGCTCCCGTCCTTTCTGCACCCGGTCCCGCAGAGCTCCTCCTGTAAAAACATCCTGAATGCGTTGAATGCCGGCAAGATCAAGGTATTGTTTCTGCAGCTCAGTGGAACACCTTCCCCCTCGCTGAGTGCCTCTCCCATCATCTGCTGCCGAACAGCCCTGGGTAGCAACAATAACCAAATTATGTTTTTCTTGACTACACCTTAAATTGCCTCAAAACGCTTCGCAGGACACACAGTAAAACCTTGATAATCCGGCACGGTTGGGCCCACTCACCTCCCGGATTTGGGGGTTTGCCTGTAGTTAGAACCTACCCTAGCAATGGCTGGAGACCCACTGCCCCATACACCACATGAGCTGTAAACACAGCCCTGAAGCCAAACAACAGCCGAGCTCCACCCACAGCTTCGGATGACAGAGCGGCCACACCGGGAACTACAAGCAGCTGTTCCGAACTTCAGGATATTTGCCGACATCGGGAAAAAAACCCTAATACTGTATGTATTTTGAAATCTTGCCCGTTTTAAGGAGTTGCCGGCTTTCGGAATATCGAGGTTTTACTGTATTGTAAAGTGGAGTGACTGTATTTTTTTGGGCAAAATGTGGCAGCCAGTTTGGGCACAGCAGCATCCCACAAACAGTCATGGAGTGATTGACCAATTTTGTTTATGGGATTGTTTGCCAGGGACATTGGGAGAAACTCCCCTCCCTTTCCAAACGGTGCCATGAGATCGTTAACATCCGCCCGTAATGGCAGACAGGACCTTGGTTTAACATCTCATTCGCAGGCAGGTCCCTCCAACAATGCAGAGCTCTCCCCAGCACTGCATCAGAGCGTCACAATGTGATTCCAAGTCTCGACATGGGACTGGAACCAACAACCTTCTGATTCAAGAGTTGAGAGAGAACCTGAACACCGAACCAGGCAAACCTCTAATAGCTTCAGATATCAAACAACTTCAATTGAATAGACACCTGGCTGATCACAGAATAAGGTAAGTAATTACTGTCCAGGAAAAGGAAAACAACGGACAAAACAATGCATTTTCTTCCCTCCCCCACCCCCCAACCCACACATGTATGGCCATGGATGCCATCTACACAGACGCTCGAAGGGTAACTGGATGCCAGATATTTACCCTTGAGGTGGTTCTGCAGTGATAGTAGGAGGGGAGTTTGCAGGTGGAGGCGTTGTCCACCTCGAGGCTTTGGTTCCAGGGGTAGTTGGAGCGCTTCCCAGGAACACTTCATCCCCCAACAAAGCGGAGGTCATTGGCACACTGACCGCCCTGGAGACCTGTGGCAGCAATCAACACAAATGGGACAATGTTAAATATTCTAACCGTGACAGGAGAAAATATATTAATATAATAAGCATGTGATACAGGGCCTGTCTGTCACCTGTCGAGGGATCTCTCAAAACTCTGCAAAGGATAAACTATAAACGATAGCTCCTGTAGCTCGGTGGTTAGAGCACTCGCCTTACAAGCGTGAGACCTGTGTTCGAATCCAGGCAGGTCAGGGTGAAACCTTGGGCAAGTTTCCTTACTCCACACGCCTAATAATAATCCGTCCCAAAAAAGCACAATAATAAAAATTGGTCATTTTCAATCCACGACTGCCTGTGGGACATTACTGTGCACAATTTACGTTTTGCCCACAAATATACAGTCAATTCACTTTACAGTATATTCTGTGAAGCGCTGTGAGACGTTGATAAGATGTGAAAAGCAATATATATGTATATATAAAATGCAAGGGTTATTATTATTATTAAGCGGATTGAGTTTGTAGTCCAACCTACTTGCGCACAGGAATGTCCCACACACCGTTATTGAGTGAGTGACCAATTTTATTTGGAGGATTGTTGGTCAGGACACTGGGAGAGAGAGGGAAAACTGTCAACTCCAATGTGATTCCAAGTCCTGACTTGGAGGCTTGAACCCACAAAACGACAGGTGCGGGGGAAAGCAGTGCAAACACCAAGTGAACCAGGCTAGTAACAGTGAACAGCAAGCACATGGAGGCACAGTACAGGGCTTGTACTTACTTGAAATGGACAGCAAGTGGCCATCTCTTCACTCAACTCTGGACAGCCCATCTCCACACACTGTGTTTGAGAACCTGGGGTACCTGGCGGATTACTCCCAGGCCTGGGTCCATCCTCCACCACCAGTGTTCTGCCGCTGTCTCTCGCGTAGGTCGAGAAAAACATACTGAGGTTGGTGGGTCTGCGGGCAAACCCCAACAGAGGCTTTGCTCTCCGAGCGTCCACAGCAGGCTCGGCTCCATCAGTGCAGAGAACGCCGGGATCCGGGAACGTTCCGCTGTTCCCCTCGTCCCGCTCTGTCGCCGCTCCCATCTCGGAAACGGGGAGAATCTGTCCGCAGCTCTTACTTCCATCGGTCACTGGCGATGATGGGTCAACGTCAGCAGTGGGAGAAACCCTCATCCTCTTGGCTCTGTCCTTTCTCCTGTTTATAGACTTTCTCTTTGTGCATTGGGCATCAGTGTGCTGGACGCTGTGGGGTTTATCTGTAACAAAATGAATCGACAAGAAGCTGCGTTTACAATAGCGTCTTCCTCTCAAAATAAAGCGCTTCAAACAAATAATCCTTACAAGTGACACAGCGGCCTTATCACATCTTCCAAGGGTCTCACACAATGTCATGTAAAGTGGTTTGATGGTGTTTAAGGTGAAACACAACAGCCAGAGCGACCAGTTTTATTTGGGAGGGATTGTTGGCCAGAACAACGGGAGTAGTGCCATGGAATGTTTAACATCCACCTGAACAGACAAACGAGACCTCGGTTTTAACATCTCATCCAAAGCTCACACCTCCAACACAGGTGATGAGCGCTACCACTGAGCCCGGCTGACACACACACAATCCATTTACAGAATGATTATTTGGAAATAAAGCAGGAAAATGTGTCAGAAGTTAATACGATTTATTTGATAGAATGCTACAGGACTAAAATGGGCCATGCCAGTGTTTATACTCCACACAAGCCTCCACCCATTCTACACTCCCTATATTTCATTTTCCCCTCACGGTTGCATCAAGTTCCCTCTTAAAAAACATTGACGATTTGTTTTTACGTCAACCACAGCTTACGGCAGCGAGCTCCACATTCTCACCAACCTCTGCGAAAAGAAGGCCCTCCTAAAGCCTCCATTTTAAATCTACCACTGCCGATCTTGTTTTGTGTTAAATTCTTTAAAATTTAGTAGAAGGGGGGAATAGCAGTGGGAAGGAGAAGTGGCACTTACCGCATTCGGCATTCTTACAGTCACCATTCAGCACCTCAATATCTTCATGGTTCAGGAAAGACACTTGAATCAAAGCTGGGTCCACACTTTGACCTTCGGGAAACTTAAAAGAAAACAATGTCTTAAGTAAAATATGTTTTGCCCCCCAACCATTCCAGCCATTTATACCCAAGTCTTCATGGGAGAGCTTACGAGGGTCAACACGCAGGGGAAATCCTTGAGGCTGGTAAACTCTCATGTGAACAGATAGACAGGACCTGGATTTAACATCTCAACCAAAGGATGGTTGAATTTAACATTTGCATTGATTCACCTGCTCACTGATGACACTAATCAGTCGGTTCACCAAGTTGTGTTGAGATATTGTGGCTGGGAACCAACGGGCAGAGGACGTCAAGTCGTACACCATCACTTTGTAGCCAACCAGGTTTTTGGTACCTGAGAAATAAGAGATACACAACGTTGAGGATTCAATGGCACAGGGCATAAAACCTTTCGTTTTGTGATCCAGGGCAAATGATTGGGAGACTTAAGAGGCACAAAGAGAGGCCAAAGAATGGGATTTGCTGTCAAGAGTCAGTTCAGTTGGTAGCACCATATCACGTTAATAATCCTTGCATTTTGATTCAGCGCTTTTCACATCTTAGACATCTCAAAGTGCTTCACAGAATATACTGTAAAGTGAATTGACTGTATATTTGTTGGCCAAATGTGGCAGCCAATTGCGCACAGCAGTGTCCCATAAACTGTCATAGATTGAAATGACCAATTTTATTGTTGTGTTTTTTTGGGAGGGATTATTATTAGGCGGGCGGAGTAAAGAAACTTGCCCAAGGTTCAGCCCTGATTTGCCTGGATTCGGCATAGAACGCTTCACCGGATATACTGTAAATTGGAGTGACTATTTGGAGGCAAAATGCACAACCAATTTCACACAGCAATGTCCATAAACACCATGGAGTGAATGACCAATTTTATTTGGGGGGGGATTGTAGGCCAGGACACTGGGAGAGAGAAACTCCTTTCTCTTTTCGAATGGTGCCATGGGATCTTTTGTCTTTTTACATCCACCTGAACAAGCACATACAGGCCTAAGTTTAATGTCCATTCTGCCCAACAAGTCTGCGCTGGTGATTTGCTTGGTTTAAACCAATCAACAACAACCACAAAATTACATTTCAAGAGCGCCTTTCGCATCGGGAGGACGTCCCAAGGCGCTGAACAAGGTGTAGGAGAGGGGGAAAGTTAGGAGGAGAGCAGAAGGCACGGTTGAAGAGGAGGGTCTTGAGACCGGCTTTGAAGGAGGAAAGGGAGGAGGTGAGGTGAAGGGATTGCAGAATGGATTTCCAGTGTGGGAGACATAGTGTCAGAGAGGCTGAAAGCCAGGCTACCGATGGTAGCGATGGTGGTGGATGCGGAGCAAGCCAGAGTCTGCTGATAGGGAGACAGCAGGTCAGAGAGATAGGCAGGGGCAAGACCGTGAATGGCCTTGAAGGTGAGGGCGAGGATTTGGAATTTGATCCTCTGGGGGATGGGGAGCCAGTGGAGACGGGCGAGGGTGGGAGTGATGTGGTCGCAGAGCCTGGTGCAGGAGAGTACATGGGCTGCAGAGTTCTGGATAATCTGCAGCTTGTGAAGGGAGGAGCTGGGAAGGCCGATGAGGAGAGAGTACCCGTAATCGAGCCTAGGTGTGATGGAAGCATGAATGAGTGTTTCGGCAGCATAAGGGGTGAGGTAGTGGCAGAGTCTGGCAATGTTACGGAGGTGGTGGAAGGTTGGTGTGGATATGGAGATTAAGTTACTCTCTGTGGAAGGAAAGACAAGCCTTCCCCAAGGGAATGGCTGGAGGGGGGGAAAAGAAAGTTTCAGAAATGCACAATTTCCAAAGCACTGGACGATTAAAACCTTTTAAAATCTTAGTTGTAGGAAGTTTTTTGGGGTTTGATGACTACTATCACAGTGTGGTTCGTCTCCAACAAAACTCAACCCACCATGCAGTAATAGATCCCGAGTCGACTCCTTAATGAACCAAGTCTTCATCTCATCACAAAGCTGCTGATTTCCCACATCTATCTGTTGAGCAACATTGTAAAAAAAACATAAATTTCCTCCCTCGATGCAACATAGAATTACACGGAAATAGGCTATTTAGGAATACAGTAAAAGCTCATTTATCAGGCACCTAACCAACCGGAACATTCAACCCCAACCGGTATCTCCCAATACAATTCACTATTCCAACAAATGGATCACATACCGGATCCGTCCGGAACACTCGCAAGTATGCTCACTTTGTGCATGCGTGCACACATTTAACTTAACAAACACTGGAATTATTATAAAGCTGGAATGCTTTATTGGTAAGTATCCATACAATATTCTGTTATTATTTAGTCTATTATTAATATGGTATGTTTTTAAATAACTTAATTTTTTGGGTAGGATTTTCGGCAACTTGCCGCTCGAATGTCTGGCATATTTAATTAATCGGCAACGGTCAGGTCCCGAGTGTGCCAGATAAACAAGCTTTTAATGTAATAGGAAATTTAGCCCAACTAGTCTGTGCTGATTTCCTCTCCTGTATACACATATACACATACCTTCTCGCTCTTGTATTAATAATAATCCTTGAATTTGATATAGCACTTCACAGAATCTACTGTAAAGTGAACTGACTATATATTTTGTGGTGAAACACAGCAGCCAATTGCGCACAGCAGTGTCCCACAAGCAGTTGTGGATTGAAATAACCAGGTTTTATTTTAATGTTGAGAGATTATTATTAGGCGTGTGGAGTAAGGAAACTTGCCCAATGTTTCACCCTGCCTGGAATTGAACACAGGTCTCATGCTTGTAAGGCGAGCGCTGTAACCACTGAGCTACAGGACTCCTCTGATGCATCAAGTTTACTCTTGAATGCGTTGAACTACCAGTCTTGTATTTCTAAGAAATAATTCTCCCTCACTCTCACCTTGCTTTACCCCCTCCATTGTGACTTAGCAACAAGGCATTAATAAAATGATGCATGAATAACATTTGTATAACACTGTATAAACATTTTTATGCAAGATGATAATTACAGCTACAAACTATTAAAAAGATATCCTACAATTGGAATTCAATTCTAAACATCCGGGGTGGGATAGGGGTGGGGGGGGGGGAAGAAGAGACAGCCAATTTAGTTTTTGTTAAACATGCATAAATTAAACATTGATACTCATTCCATCCAAAAAGATGACAATTCCTCCCCCCAACGCTGCAGTTTCAACCTAGAGTCTGTCTGATCACGGAGTGAGCGTGTTACCAACTGAGCCAAACTGGCACATTGCGCAGTCAGTACGAGGCGTCTGTGTCTGATGCCAGGATGGAAAGCGATTGCTGTCGCTTGGTTACTCTGCAATACCTGATCCAGGAGAATCTCAACCAGGAACATGGGAGCTGGAAAACTGCTGCATTCCTCATGACTAACTCCCTCAACTTCTCCACTATCAGCGGATGCTTTTTCAGCAACTGCAGCCCAGCCCTCTGCAACTCTCTGGCTTAGTCACCCCATGTCGTCTATCTTGAAGGGTCTATGGCCACTTCCCTTTTCTCCAAAAGGGGTACAATCTTAAAATTAGCAGTAGACTATTTAGCAGTGAAATCGGGAAGCATTTTTTCCCCCATACAAATGGAAGAGGAAATCTGGAACTCTCTCCCCTAAAAGGCAATGGATGCTTGATCCATTCAAACTTTCAAGTCTGAGGTGGATAGTTTCCCAGGCTATTAAGAGATATGGGGCAAAGGCGGGTAAATTGAGTTAAGCTACGGATCAGCCATGATCTAAAAGACTGATAGAAAAGAATGGTCTTTGATCCCCAGCTTGGCCTCAAACTCTGTCATTGTTAATCTCTCTGAGAGCGCGATATAAATGCTGCTGTTATTGTAGTAACATCCCTTGCAAAAATCAGTGCAATGCCAATTACTGTACCTTTAATGGCTGGAGAGAATTTTCTTTCTGCAGAAACATTCGATACCTATCAGCGAGAAATTCCACAGGGAAAACCGACACCAGACCAACCTTGTCCACCAAACATTTAAATGTCTGAAACACACAATCCAAAAGTTATTTTGAGATTGGCAGTAATAAAATAAATCCTTTGCATTTGAATCAAACCGGGTCTTTTTGCTGGTGAGGCGAATGCTCTAACCAATACTCTACAGGACTCCACAACATAACAAGCACTTTTTAATCCCTATTGTTCAAATCAACAACAATAAATTGCATTTATATCTCACCCTTCATGTCGGGAGGACGTCCCAATTACAGTTAGAAAATCGAGTCTGAGCTAATGCAGAAGCAGTTTTTTTTAAAAAAAGGTAAATGATAAATAAATGGTTTATCCTTACCAAAGCAGGGCACTGAACCCCATGAGAAAGCTTCCTTTCAGCCAAGACCAGTTGGTGTTCGACCAACAAAACCATGGGATCATCATCGTAGACCTTAATCCATTGGCACCGATGGTCATCAAACTCCACAAAGACCTGAGGTGGGAAGGAAAATCTGACGTTAATTCACATTGTTTTAGGATTCCAACATAAGCATAACAATACTTCACAGGCTCCAAACAAAACACTAGTGATCCACATATGTACAACATATGCCACATATGTCAGTGGAAACATCCCTGTGTCTGGAATTGAACTCACACTCTCCCTGGAGGGATGCATTCCATTTCCCAGGAGTGTACTGGGTGCAGGTTGGTGAGAACCAAGGCTTTGGGATGCCAGAATGGTGTATTTGGAGTGGCACAAGAGTTTAACTACATTGCTTGCCATTGAAAGCACTGTCTGGCAGGCCTCCCTGCTGCTTGTCCAGCTACCGGTTAAGGCTGTGACTTACAGGGTTAACAGGAGTAGAGTGGGAATAATTATTGGCCCAAAATAAACAAGCATGAGAATCAAACATGAACAAAACGCTTTCCTCCTCCCTGGTATCTCTTATCTGCTGTACATCTCAGTCATTAACTGTGAAAGAAGACAACTGGTCAGCACCTTGGGACACCCTCCTGACGTGAAAGGTACTTTACAAGTATAATTTTGTTGTTGTTGTTAATCTGGGCATAATCAAACCCTCAGTAGGAGACAGAGAGGGGGGGAAAAAAGAGAAGAATTCATTCTCACTGATACGTTAACTAATCCAGAGGCAGCCATTGCTGGTTTGACCCAATAAAATCTGAACACATTACATCTAATTGCAGAACCAGGTTGAGTTTCTGAACAAAAGAGGAGATAGTTCAGGCACAGGTCAAAAGCATCCCCACAAAGGTGAAATGTAAGGCATCCAAACCTCCCTGGATGATTATGGAAATCGGGGCCAAAATAAAACAAAAAAAAGAGGCTTATGATAAGTGTCAGGCTCAAAATTCAGAAGGGAACCAAGCAGAATATAGGAAGTGTAGGATAGAACTAAAAAAGGAAGTTAGAGGGGCAAAGAGACTGCATGAGAAACAATTAGCGAGTAAGATTAAGGGGAACCCTAAGGTTTTTTACCAACATATTAAGAGTAAAAGGTTGGTCAAGGAGAGGGTGGGGCCAATTAGGGACCTAGGAGGAAATCTCATTGTGGAGGCAGAGGGCATGGCTGATGTACTGAATGAGTACTTCGCCTCTGTCTTCACAAAAGAAAAGGATACAGCCAATGCCATGGTATTGGAGGAGAGGGTAGGAGAAATGGATAGAATAATTATAACCAGAGAGGAAGTTCTAAAAAGGTTGACGTCACTCAAGGTGGATAAGTCACCTGGTCCGGATGGGATGCACCCTAGGTTACTAAGTGAGGCACGGGAGCAAATAGCAGGGACTCTGGCCACGATCTTTCAATCTTCCTTGGACACAGGGGTCGTGCCAGAGGACTGGAGGATAGCTAATGTTACTCCCTTGTATAAAAAGGGGCAGAAGGACAAGCCTGGTAACTACAGACCAGTCAGTCTAACGTCGGTAGTGGGCAAACTTCTAGAGTCCATAATCAGGGACAAGGTAGATCTTCACTTAGAAAGATATAGGCTAATAAAGGACAGTCAACATGGATTTGTTAAAGGCAAATCTTGCCTTACAAATCTGATAGAATTTTTTGATGAGGTAACGGAATGGGTGGATAATGGTAGCGCAGTTGATGTAGTTTACATGGACTTTCAAAAGGCATTTGACAAAGTGCCACATGAGACTTATTAGGAAATTAAAGGCCCATGGCGTAAAAGGGACAGTGGCAGCGTGGATCCACAACTGGCTGCGAGACAGAAAGCAGAGAGTTGTAGTGAGCGGCTGTTTTTCAGACTGGAGGCAAGTGAGCAGTGGTGTGCCACAGGGATCAGTTTTGGGACCATTGCTGTTTGTAATCTACATCAATGATCTGGACTTGGGTGTACGGAGTACAGTTTCCAAGTTTGCAGATGACACTAAGTTAGGGAGAATAGTAAATAGTGAGGAGGATAGTAGCCATCTGCAAGAGGATATAGACAAATTGGTAAAGTGGGCAGACACATGGCAGATTAAGTTTAATGCAGAGAAGTGTGAGGTGATGCATTTTGGGAGAAGAAATGAAGGGAGGCAATATAGGCTAGATAGTACAATTTAAAATGGTGTGAAGGAACAGAGAGACCTGGGGATTTGTGTTAGTGACTCGTTGAAGGTGGCAGGACAGGTAGACAAGGCTGTTAAGAAGGCATATGGGATACTAGGCTTTATAAATAGGGGTATAGAGTACAAAAGTCAGGAAGTGCTGACTAACCTCTATAAGACTTTGGTGAGGCCTCAGCTGGAATACTGTGTTCAATTCTGGTCACCACTCTACAGAAAGGATGTGAAGACTTTGGAAAGGGTACAAAGAAGATTTACTAGGATGGTGCCAGGATTGAGGGACTTCAGCTATGAGGAGAGGCTAGATAGGCTAGGGTTATTCTCTCTGGAGCAGAGAAGATTGAGGGGAGACCTAATAGAGGTTTATAAGATCATGAGGGGTTTCGACAGGGCAAATAGAGAAAAACTATTTCCACTCGTGGGCGAATCTGTGACTCGTGGTCACAGATTTAAAATAGTTTCAAGGCGAAGTAGAGGGGAGCTGAGGAGAATTTTTTCACTCAGCGAGTTGTTCGAATCTGGAATGCATTGCCTGAAAAGGTGGCGGAGGCTGATTCGATAACAACTTTTAAAAGGGAATTAGATCTTTATTTAGGGAGAACAGGTCTATTAGGCTATGGGGAGCGGGCAGGGCAGTGGGATTGAATCGCTCTTTTCAAAGAGCCGGCACAGACTAGATGGGCCGAATGGCCTCCTTTTGTGCCGTAAAATTCTATGAATCTATGAATCTAAAAGGATTGCGATTTAGAATTCCCTCTGGTTGCTTTGCAGCCAGAAATAGTTCAAACAATTCTTACACTTGATTTTAATAGCTTACGGCAGTGGTTTCCAAACTGTGGGGTGCGTACCATTGGCTGGGGGCGCAGCCGTTATTATTCTTATTACAGGCAAACCCCGCTTAACGTTGCAATGTTCGCTAATAAGTCGTTCGCCAAGGGGGTGGAAAGGGGGCGCGATGGCGCTAGGACCTGGGAGTGAGCCAGTCCAGCTTAAAGAAAGCGAGGCAGGCCAGCAGAGAGCGAGACCAGCAGCAAGTGAGTGAGTGACCTAGGCATGCAGTCATGCGCTGAAAAGCAAGCTCACACATCACAATAACAAATTCTGTGTTGTAAATTGTAAATGTAAGTACAGGTAATTTGTTTTACAATTTTAATAATTTTTTTCATTTAATTACGTTTAAATAGTCAATCCACTTTATAGAATACCTTTGAAGCATCTCAATGACGTAAAAGGCGCCAAATGCAAGGATTATCATCATCAATATCATTATTGTCTGGAAAAATAACTTTATTTGAGAAAAACAGCTCGGCTGGGGAGACTGCCATTTCCCTGACCTCCCAGACTTCTGAAGTTTTAATGCGACTGTTTATTAAAAATAAACAAAACGCAATTCTTAAAAACCTAACACTTTCACCTACTTTACGTTTCACCCACTAAATATACTCAATTCACTTGACAGATATTCTGGGAAGCGCTATGAGAGGATTGAAGATGTGATAAGACACTGTATCAAATGCAAAGATTATTATTACTACTTTAGATCTAGAGAGCTTTAAATTTTAATCACTGCGATCCATCCTTACTGATCTTTCACCTGACAGCACAAAAGCCAATGATAATAATTCACAGCAAAACTGGTTCTTTCTTATCATAACAGATGCAGAGACAGACACTCGCGGGAAATCAAGCGCATCATGCGATACTGTAAATTTATGAGGCATTGAAGACAGAAAAACATGCCACAAAAGGTTGCCACAGGGATGTGATTGCCAGAGCAGCCGAACTGTAAAGCGTGTGGCGATTTGTGTATCAATCACAAATTCCCTGCAAAATACAGCCCTTGGCAACAAATCCGGTGAAATGTTTTGAGATATCTCAATGACATAATAAGGTACTATAATAAGAATAACTGTATTTGATGTATAATGTCTTCGAGACGTCTCAAAGAGCTTCACAGAATATATTGTAAAGTGAATTGAATGTATATTTTGTGGTTGAAACGCAGCAGCCAATTGCACAGAGCAGTGTCCCACAAAGAGTCCTGTATTGAAACTTAAATTTTTACTTTGAATGGATTATTATCCCCGGACTGCAATCCACCAATAACCAGGTTCCTACTTACTGCCAGGGCTATGGAGTAAGGAAATTTGCCCAACGTTTCCCACTGCTGAGAATCAAACCCGGGTCCTCTTTGCTTGCAAGGTGAGTGCTCCAAATACAATATAGGACCTACCGTATATCTCCGCGTATAAGGCGCACCCCCCACTTTTGACCTTTTCTTGGTGAAAAAAAACCAGAGGCATTTTCGATGATATTGCCGGCAGAAGGGAGGAGAGACAGGTAGGTAGGGAGAGAGAGAGGCAGGCAGGCAGGGAGGGAGAGAGGGAGGCAGGGAGGGAGGGAGGCAGGCAGGGAGAGAGGGAGGCAGGCAGCCAGGGAGCAAGAGAGGGAGACAGGCAGGCAGGCAGACAGGAAGAGAGGCAGGCAGGCAGGGAGGGAGGCAGACAGGGAGGGAGGCAGGGAGGGAGGCAGGGAGGGAGGGAGAGAGAGAGAGAGAGAGGCAGGCAGCCAGGGAGGGAGGGAGGGAGAGGGAGGGAGGCAGGCAGCCAGGGAGAGAGAGGGGGAGAGAGGCAGGCAGGCAGCCAGGGAGAGAGAGAGGGAGAGAGGCAGGCAGGGAGGGAGAGGGAGAGAGGCAGGCAGGGAGGGAGAGAGAGAGGGAGAGAGGCAGGCAGGCAGGGAGGGAGAGAGAGAGGCAGGCAGGCAGCCAGGGAGAGAGAGGGGGAGAGAGGCAGGCAGGCAGCCAGGGAGAGAGAGAGGGAGAGAGGCAGGCACGCAGGCAGGCAGGGAGGGAGGGAAGCAGGCAGGGAGGGAGGGAGGGAGAGGCAGGCAGGCAGGGGGAGGGAGAGGCAGGGAGTGAGGCAGGCAGACTGGGTTTGGCAGAAGGCAGGCAGCAGGCACAGCACTGAAGTCCGCTGCTGTTGCCGCTGCCCGGGCGGCCGAGGCCGAAGCCCCGTCACCCGCTCCCCCCAACCCCTGCCGGACACTGACCAAACCCCGGCTGACAGCGCGCCGGCCGCCCCTCCTGTTTACTGTATTTCCGAGGCTCAAAATTTATTGTTCCTGTGTATAGGGCGCACCCCCAACTTTCGAGATCTTCCGACGTGCAAAAAAGTGTGCCTTATACACGGAGATATACGGTATTATATATAGTATCTATTATCATCCAATATCAACTGTACTATTGGAATTTGAAAACAAACCTAATAGATGACTTTTAAGCTTTTCAGTTTCATTCAGTATTTTGTGGGTATCAAATTAACAGGGGGAATTCATGGAATAATTTTGCTTGGAGTATTAGACACTAGATTTAAAACAACAATTTGTATTTATGTAGCGCCCTTCACAGAGGGCAGTGTCTCCAAGCGCTTAACAGTGACGGAGCCAGACGCTGAGCCGGGGGGGGGGGAAGAGGTGACCAAAAGCAGGGTTGAACAGGAATGTGTGCAATCTTGATCTAAAAGAAAGGAAGGAGGGGCACTCTTGAGGGACTGAGAGAGATTCAAAGCTTTGATGGGGGGGGGGGGGGGGGGAGGTAATGGCTGAAAGAGTGGGCTCTGATTAGTAGACTGGATGTGACGTGGGACAAGCAGGAGGTCAAAGCCAGCGAGGGGAGGCAGCGGATAGTGCGGAAAGGCAGGTCAGAAAGGTAGGGAGATGCTTGGGCATGGGGGGATTTGTGGCATGTGAGACAAGTAAAAGTAACAACACACTGAAAGGATTCACTGAGTCTCTAAAAAGACTAAATTCAACTCCACCAACACAGTCACCCCAAACACACTCTGTTCAGCAAAGGAATCTGTAATTGGACAGCAGCAGAAACAGCAATGCTGATGGCCATGCTTACTGCACAATACACTCCCAAGACAAAGCCTCGCCTACTTTAGCTGACTGAAGGGGGAAGGGAATCACGTAAATATACGGAACAGGCTCCCTAGAGAAACGATGGAAGCAGAAAGAGTTGATTCTTTCAAAAGCAATTTAGATTTATTTTGGGGAAATAATATCTCAGGATACAGTATAGTTTGGGACAAGACACTTGCATGCTGCTGTCAGGATGCAAACTGCATGAACCTTGGTCTCCTACTAGCAAATCTTAGGTGCTTAGAATAATAATAATCCTTGCATTTGTTAAGAGTGTCTCATCAAATCTTTGAGACATCTTAAAGCTCTTCTAGATATGGTTCTAGATAACCATTCTAGATATGGTCACTACTATTAAATAAAATTAACAATTAAGCAGGAGAAAGTGAAAATGGATTTTGCAGCACAGGTTAGGATCCAGATGTGTACACTCAAGAGTTCCTCTCAATTCATGTGACTGCTGATCTGCTGAAGATGATTTGGGGAAGAGGGGAGATTGACTTATTTCGTTAAATACAATATTATAATCCTCATATTTGATGTAGCACGTTATCATGTCATTGAGCCCTCTCAAAGCACTTCACAAAATACGTTGTGAAGCAAATTGACTATTTTTGCAAAGACGCTGGCAGCCAATTGCACTGCAGTGTCCCACAAACAGTCGTCGATTGAGTCTTGTGGCATGCAATCATTTGTTTGGAGGGATTATTAACTTCTGAAACCCATCTACCAAACCACTAACAACCGGGTTCCTACTTGCGGTTAGGTAAACATAAGCATGTTTGGAGTAAGGATTTGCCCCATCTGGAATCAAACCTGGGTCTTCTCGTGCTAAACACTATGCTACAGGACTCCACAAGTGGGGAGGAAGAAGAGTAGGAATGGGTTGAAGTGGGGGAGAAAAACGTGAATGAATTTTAAGAGAACAATTTTTTCAGACTTCTTTGGAGCCAAGTCAATAATAAAAATAATACTGGCATTTGATATAGTGCTTTTCACACCTTCTCAGATTGTACTGTAAAGTGAATTGACTATATGTTTGTAGGTGAAACGGGCAGCCAATTGCGAACAGCAGTATCCCACAAACAGTTGTGGATTGAAGTGACCAATTTTTTATATATTTTTTTTTGTGGGGAGATTATTGTCAGGTGTGTGGAGTAAGGAAACTTTCCCAAGGTTTCACCCTGACCTGCCTGGAAATGAACCCAGGTCTCTCGCTTACAAGCCAAGTGCTCTAACCACTGAGCTGCAGGACTCCAATTCTACTCTCAAGCGTAGCAAAACACCACCAACTCACTTCCTCCACTCGGAGCGTTGATACAGATCTGGAAAGGAGTAGCTCCTGCAAATCGCTGATTGCAAATAATGATAATAATAATATTTGCATTTGACATATCCCTCTACACCATGATAAGGTGCTAAGTAGTAATATAATAATCCTTGCATTTGATATAGCGCCTTATCACATCTTCAAAAAGTCTCAAAGCACTTCACAAATAATAAAAATCCTTGCATTTGATATAGCGCTTTTCATGTCTTCTAGATGTCTCAAAGCGCCTCACAGAACATACTGTAAAGAGAATTGACCATAGTGGAATATAAAGTGAGTTGACTGTATTTTATGGGCAAACTGCAACAGCCAACTACACACAGCAGCATCCCACAAATCATGGATTGAAGTGACGAATATATTATGACTATTTTTTTTAAATGAACCATTACACCTGGAAATGCAATGCACCAGTTGACTAACAACCAGGTTCCTACTTTTAATAGGTAAACAGAGGAGTAAGGAAACTTGACCAAAGTTTCACTCGAGGGATAAATAATAATCCTTGAAGTTGACATAGAGCTTTTCACATCTTTCAGACGTCTCAAAGCACTTCACAGAATATACTGTAAATCAATCAATCAATCATTACATTTATATAGCGCCTTTCATATCGGAAGGACGCCCCAAGGCCCTGGACAGTCAGGTAGGGACCAGAGCAGGCGGGGAGGGGTCGGGGTAGGACAAAGAGTAGGAAAATTGGTTGTATATTTGTGGGCAAAACGCGGCAGCCAAATTGCGCACAACAGTGTCCCACAAACAGTCATGGAAGTGGGATTAGGGGAGAAAGGGGGAAAAGATGGTAAGGAGAGGGGTTGGGGTAAGGGGAAGGAGAGCAGGAAAACCAACTGTATATTTGTGGGCAAAACGCAGCAGGGAATTGTGTACAACCATGAACCACAAACAGTCATGGATTGAAATGACCAATTTTTATTATTGTGTTTTTTTTGGGGGGGGGCAGGGATTATTATTAGACATGTGAAGTAAGGAAACTTGCCCAAAGTTTCACCCTGATTTGCCTGGATTCAAACACACGTCTCACGCTTGTAAGGTGAATGCTCTAACCACTGAGCTGAGGTCCTTAGTATTCCATAAAATAAGGGAGCAATTCAATTCCATGCGACTCTCCAATAATAATGTTAATACTTGCATTTGGTCAGGGGTGATAAGGCTTGTACAGTACGGTAACCTTATCGTGTTGTTAAGATATCTCAAAGCGCTTCATATTATGAGAAGTGGATTGACAGTATTTCGCAGGTGAAATGCAGCAGCAGGTGGTTAGAAACTGGGAGAAAGGCAGACCCGGCCTCGGTTTATCGTCTCACCCGGAACTCTAATTTCCAGGTTACAATTATCAATCGCTCCGTGAATCTATTCGCGACCGAGCTCCGAGAATCTATCCTGTGGGAAAAGTGCAGCATAACTCACTGCAAGTTATTGTTTGTTGTTGTCAGGAATCTTGAGCTCCTCCCCTCGCACAAGTGACCACTTCCTTCCATGCCCTCCACAGGTTACCCTGCTACTCTGCGCGTAATTCTGAGACTGAAAGGATATCGCGTACGTTTCCAAAAATACTTCCTAGAAATCAGACGCGGGTCCGATAAGTTAGTCTGTTACAAGAACACAGGAACTACATTTCTGAACTGTGAGGAGACGAACAGGGAACACATGTACAGTATTGTTCATGTAAGAAATAAATCAGGCTTGGTGGAAGAGAGAAGGCCTTTCATTCTCAGAGCCGACCCCTCTCGGCCTATGAACATCCGCACGATTCAACCACTGGCTGATCGGCCACCGAGTCTACAAGACGGGATGCTCAGACCCTCCGCCGGTTCCTAATTCCCTGTCAGTGCACAATGGAAACGCTCTCAAGATCCCTGTCGCTTTACGCTGTGAGGGTATGCAGTGGGCAGGGGTGGGAGGAGAGGAAGACGGGAAAATCAGAAACGCTTCTGCCAAACAATTATACTCATCCCATCCTTTTCTCCAAGGAAATAACAACAAACAACCTGCATTTGATACAGCGCCTGATCACGCCATCGAGCCGTCTCAATGCACTTCACTGGATGTGGATTTCCTTGCTATTTAGCAGGTGAAATCTGGTCAGGGGTGATAAGGCTTGTACAGTATGGTAACAGGAATTCACAAACCAAAATGGTCAATTCTGCAGCAGCCCAGTGGCTGAAAGTCAAACAAGTTACCAGATGTATCCCGGGCAGCAATGGAGAGTTCAGGCATTGAGATTATTATGTTTTTTTTTAAAAAAACAAGACCAAGAAAAGGAAATTTTTACAAAATGCTTTCCAGGGCCCCATACAAATGCCGAGTCGTTGTTCTTTTCCATGAAGTATCATAAGAACCAGACAAACCCAAACCCAATCAAACCCTTTGAATTAAAACCCCACATGTGGTTCAGCTAACAAGAGAATAATTCTGCACTGGCTGCTTCAAACATACCCCAGGTTGACTAACAATAATAACAATAATAATAATAAAGAGTTAAGTCGGGCCTATCGCGAAATCATTTTCACTGCACATTGGATCCTGAAAAAGTTTATTGCGGATTCCAGCCTGGCCACACTCCATCATCCCCCACAAGGAAAACACTCCAGGTTCTTGTGAAGTCACATTATTATTGTTTGATAAACATATATTAGATTTTATTATTATATCACAGAATAGTACGGCACAAACTCAGTGTGAGATATGTATATCTATATATATATATATATATACACACTGTACACATACACACACACACACACACACAGCCCACAAAATGAACTGCAAGCGAATTTGCAGAGTGACTCACAGACAAATCCCGGTGCATTGCATCTTGGTGGGAAGCCACTCGGATCCAGCCAGCCGTCCAGTCCCAGTCTGCAGGAGAGGCACTGGATGAGGAGAGACAGACCAGCAGCAGCCTCCTGCCAGGTAGTGTGAGCTCGTACTCAGCCATTCACTCACTTACTCTGTGTGTGTGTAAGTGACTGACTAACTGCTCTGCTGTGGGCTGGGCTCGCGGCTCAGCCTCTTATACCGTACAGCCCGCGCGCGGCGACACAATGTATTCACTACACGCGCCCCCGCCGCCACGCCCACACCCGCCTCTCGTTGGACGCCGGCGGCCGAAGTGGACGGATCCCCTGATCTCCGATAGGTCGGCTCGCCTGTCTGTCCGTCATCATCATCACCATCGCCCTCACCCACCCACCCACTTGGCGGTATCCCTGCGCGCGAAGGTGGGGGGGGGGGGGGGATTGCGGGTGAGGAGGGGCGCGGTGCGGCGGGAGTGGGCAATGTGTCCTTGAGCGCAGGGAAAGAGTGCGGGGTGTGCCCAGGCCCCTGACCCACCAACCGCAGCCCACACCCGGCAGAAGGGGGTTCAGTGGTTTGGTGGCTGGGACCTCTCCGCTTCACCAAGTGTTTCCTTGCCCTCCCCCCCCTCCCCCACCGCCCAGACTATCTGATTGTGTCCCGTCAATGCTGTGGCTGTTACACACTGACTGACCTACGTGCCGTTCAGTACGTAGGCCCCGAGCTGGGGAGGGACTCGCGCCCCCTGCAGGCCACCTGCCAAACTGCAATATTCATCATAATAATCATCTTTATCCTTCTCACAATGTGGTTAGAGCACTCGCTTTACAAGCGTGTGACTTGGGTTTCGAATCCAGCCGGGTCAGGGTAAGTTTCCTTACTCCACAACAAAATAACAAAATGATATTTGTATGCCGCCTTTCATGTCAAGAGGACGTCCCAAGGCGCTGACTATCATGAATAAAATAATTATTTTAAAATAAATAACTATTACTAATAAAATATTTCTTACATTTTTTATTATAATAATATAATAATCCTTGTATTTGATTTAGCGCTTTTCACGTCTACTAGATGTCTTAAAGAGCTTCATAGAATATATTGTAAAGTGGATTGACTGCATATTTGTGGACAAAATACGGCAGCCAAATGCTCACAGAGCAGCGTCCCACACACAACAACAACAACAAATTACACTTATAAAGCGCCTTTCACGTCGGGAGGACGTCCCAAGGCGCTGCACAGGAGGCGTGTGACCCGAGCTGAGAGGGGAGTGTTTGGGAAGGGGTGAAACACATAGGGGAGGTCGAAAAATTCGGGGGGGGGAACAAAAGGCACGGTCGAAGAGGAAAGTCTTCAAACTGGCCTTGAAAGAGGAAAGGGAAGAAACGAGACGGAGGGATTGAGGGATGGCATTCCATAGGGTGGGAGCAGAGAAACTGAAGGTCCGGCCTCCGATGGTGGGGCGGTTCAGGCGGGGGTCTTGGAGCAGGCCAAGTCCTGTTGAACGGAGGGTCCGGGTGGGCTTGTAGGGGGAGAGTAGAGATATGAAAACAGGCTGCAGAGTTTTGGATGACCTGCAGCCTGTGAATGGAGGAGCTGGGGAGGCCAACGAGGAGAGAGTTACCGTAGTCCAGCCTGGAGGTGATGTACGCGTGCACGAGTGTTTCGGCAGCGCGGGGGGTAAGATAATTGCGGAGCCTGGCAATGTTGCGCAGGTGGAAGTAAGCGGATTATGTTGGATCAAAATGTCCAATTTCTTTTTTTTCAAAGGGGTTATTATTAGGTGTGTGGAGTAAGGAAACTTGCCCAAGTTTCTGCCTGGATCCATAGGTTACTGGGTATGTAGAAAAGAATCCCAGCAAAACAACAAATGTTGAGTCAATTCATCTTTTGAGGAAAGAGATATCCAACATTAATATCCAACATTAATAATAATAATAAATATCCAACATTAATAATAACAATCCTTGAATTTGATATAGCGCTTTTTACGTCTTCTAAACGTCCCAAAGCGCTTCACAGAATATACTGTAAAGTGAATTGACTTTATATTTATGTTGAAACGCAGCAGCCAATTGCGCACAGCAGTGTCCCACAAACAGTCGTGGATTGAAATGATCATTTTTATTATTGTGTTTTTTTTGGGGACGGATTATTATTAAGCTTAACATTGGGAGTAACAGTTATGAGGGTACCAAAAGAGAAAGGTAATCAAATGTTTTTTTTAAAAAAACAATGATTTCTGTGCAGCTGCGACCTTGACCTTTTCTTGGTGAAAAAAACTGAAGCATTTTCAATGATATTGCCGGCAGAAGGGAGGAGAGACAGGAGAGACAGGTAGGTAGGGAGAGAGAGAGGCAGGCAGGCAGGCAGGGAGGCAGGGAGGGAGGGAGAGAGGGAGGGAAGCAGGCAGGCAGCCAGGGAGAGAGAGAGGGAGAGAGGCAGGCAGGCAGCCAGGGAGAGAGAGAGGGAGAGAGGCAGGCAGGCAGGGAGGGAGGGAGAGAGGGAGAGAGGCAGGCAGGCAGGCAGGCAGGGAGGGAGAGAGGGAGGGAAGCAGGCAGGCAGCCAGGGAGAGAGAGAGGGAGAGAGGCAGGCAGGCAGCCAGGGAGAGAGAGAGGGAGAGAGGCAGGCAGGCAGGGAGGGAGGGAGAGAGGGAGAGAGGCAGGCAGGCAGGCAGGCAGGGAGGGAGAGAGGCAGAGAGGCAGGCCGGCAGCCAGGGAGAGAGGGAGAGAGGCAGAGAGGCAGGCCGGCAGCCAGGGAGAGAGAGAGGGAGAGAGGCAGGCCGGGAGGGAGAGAGGCAGGCAGGCAGCCAGGGAGAGAGAGAGGGAGAGAGGCAGGCAGGCAGCCAGGGAGAGAGAGAGGGAGAGAGGCAGGCAGGCAGCCAGGGAGAGAGAGAGGGAGAGAGGCAGGCAGGCAGGCAGGCAGGCAGGGAGGGAGGGAAGCAGGCAGGCAGGCAGGGAGGGAGGGAGGGAGGGAGAGCCAGGCAGGCAGCCAGGGAGAGAGAGCGGCAGGGAGTGAGGCAGGCAGACTGGGTTCGGCAGAAGGTAAGCACAGCACTGAAGTCCGCTGCTGTTGCCGCTGCCCCGGCGGCCGAGGCCGAAGCCCCGTCACCCGCTCCTCCCAACCCCCGCCGGACACTGACCAAACCCCGGCTGACAGCGCGCCGGCCGCCCTCCTGTTTACTGTATCTCCGAGGCTCAAAATTTCTTGTACCTGCGTATAGGGCGCACCCCCAACTTTCGAGATCTTCCGACGTGCAAAAAGGTGCGCCTTATACGCGGATATATACGGTAATAATAATCCTTGCATTTGATACAGCGCTTTTTACGTCTTCTAGACTTTTCAAAGCTCTTCACAGAATATACTGTAAAGTGAATTGATTGTATAATTGTGGGCGAAATGTAGAGATGAACTATGCTATATTGCCTCTGAACTGGTCATTTGTGCAGTACTGTATTTGCAATGTTTTGTCCTGCATTGGTATTGTGAAATAGGATACCCTTACTGTTAAATGTAATGATTTAAGTTTTGTGAGTGAATGCAACAGCCAATTTGGGCACCGCCATATCCCACAAACAACTATGCAGTAAATGACCATTTTTACTTGGGATATTGATGGCCAGGACACCGGGAGAATATCCTTGTCTTTTCTAACGGTGCCATGGGATTTTTAATGTCCATTTGAAAAGGCAGACAGGATGTGGGTGTGAATATCTCATCCAAATGACAGCACATCCCAGCATTTATAAAACGGCTATAATAGTTGTTAACTCCAACAGCTGAACCTGTTGCATGTTTTTGAAATGCAAATGTGTGTAACTTTACATTAACTGATATTCTAAATAAGTTGGGACGTTTCCTTGGGTTGTTGGCAGACTTAATAGATTTCTTATGAATAAGGGGATTAAAGGGATATGGGGATAAAGCGGGCAAGTGGAGCGACCATATAACCCCCACCCTCGCCCGTCTCCACTGGCTCCCCATCCTCCAGAGGATCGAGTTCAAGATCCTCGTCCTCACCTTCAAGGCCTTACATGGCCTTGCCCCGCCCTATTTATCCAATTTACTCTCCCCCTACAAGCCCACCCGGACCCTCCGTTCAGCAGGACTTGGCCTGCTCCAAGCCTCCCACCCGAACCACCCCACCATCGGAGGCCGGGCCTTCAGTTTTTCTGCTCCGACCCTATGGAATTCCATCCCCCAATCCCTCCGTCTTGTTTCTTCCCTTTCCTCTTTCAAGGCCGGTTTGAAGACTTTCCTCTTCGACCGTGCCTTTTGTTCCACCCAGAATTTTTTGACCTCCCCTACGTGTTTCACCCCTTCCCGAACACTCCCCTCCCAGCTCGGGTCACACACCTCCTGTGCAGCGCCTTGGGACGTCCTCCCGACGTGAAAGGCGCTTTATAAGTGTAATTTGTTGATGTTGTTGTTGTTGTTGTTAGATTAGAAGGTCAGCCATGATCTTATTGAATGGCGAGGGCAATCTCAACGGGCCAAATGGCCTACTGCTCCTTATTCTTACGTTCTTATGACTTGAGTAAATGTGTACAGTGCAAGTAATTCAGTAATTCATCTTTTTATTATAAAGACACGAGATGATTATTTGATCAATTCTACACTATTTCATTAAACGGAAATGTCAAGATAGATCATACATGGAACATGAGGACCAACACAGGAGCGAGGAGAGTGGGCTGTGATACCTGTCTCCACCACTGTACGGCAGCACTGGTTGTGCTACGTCTAAAGATGTAATACTACATTTGACACAGCACCTTTCACATCATGATGTCTCAAAAGAGCTTCACAAGATTTAATCTAAAGTGTTTGTAAAAAATTTTTTCATAAGTGACTGCAGCAGACAATCTGCACACAGTGGGATGCCACAAACTGCCATGGAGTGACAAGATTTACCTGGGACTGTTATTTTTCCAAAAGCTGGCAGAAGTATTTAGTATTTAGTAGCTATTGCAATTCATGTATAAATAAAACTCAAAATGCCTCACGGGATTTCCTGTAAACCGTTGCAACATTTTTTTTTCCGCAAATAAATATATCAGCCCCAATTTGCACACGGCAGCGGCCCACAGATAGCTGGTGGGTGAACGACCGGTTTGTTATCTACAGGATTATTGGCCACGATACTGGCAGAAAATCCATTCCCTTCTCAATTAGCAGCATGCTGGTGTTTAAGGTCCAACAACAACTTGTGTTTATGTAGCGTCCCTCACTCGAACATCACCTTGGAGCACTGAACAGTGGTTGAACATAAACTTGGTCATTTCAATCCACGACTGTTTGTGGGACACTGCTGTGCGCAATTGGCTGCCGCGATTCGCCCACAAATATACAGTCAATTCACTTTACAGTATATTCAAGGATTATTATTATTTCCCAAGGCACTGGACAGTCAAAATTTCAGACCCAAGATGGGATTGGTATTCAGGGTGGAGGGAAAGGAGGGGATTTGGGGTGACCGATAGAACCGTCGAAGAGGGGGGGTCTTGAGGTGGGACTTGAAGGAGGCTAGGGAGGGGGTGAGGTGGAGGGACTGCGAGATGGAATTCCAGATGTATGGGGCAGAAAGACTGAAGGCTCGTCCAGCAATGGTGAAGCAGGTGGGTCGGGGCACATGGAGCAGGCCGGAGCCTGCTGAGAGGAGGGAGTGGGCAGGTTGGTAGGGGGTTAGGAGGTCACAGAGGTTAGGTGGGGCGAGGCCATGGAGGGCTTTGAAGCTGAGGGCCAATTTCTTGAATTGAATCCTCTGGGTGATGGGGAGCCAATGGATTCGACCGAGAATGGGGGAGGTGGGGTTCACGGAGCTTGGTAGAGGACACAGGCTGCGGAGTTCTGGATTATCTGCAGACTATGGACGCAGAAATTGGAAGGAATATCCAGAAGGACAGAGCCACCTAAGCAATGGGTGTTGGGATGGAGTGGGGCGAAAGCAGGTCAGACATCTCGGGTCTGCTGGGAGGTGAATTATCGATAATAATAGTTGCATTTGATATGGATAGCACCTTATTACATTGTCAGGCATTAAATCAAATCACTAAACAGGTTACAGTATAATGTAAAGTGATTGACTGTATTTTGTGGGCAAATTGCAGCAGCCAGCAATGTCCCACAATGTCCCATGGAGTGACGGACTGATTTTATTTGGAAGATTTGGAGTGCTACCAACTGAGCTAAGCTGGCACAGGGCACCCAATTTCCCCCACTTTAACTCAGCTCCCACTCACAGACCAGGGATCAATTCAAAATCAGATGAGTTGAACAACACAAACCCTTGAATTTATCACCTTATCACCTTATCACCTTGTTGAATCTCAAAGCTCTTCATAGAATGTACCGTAAACTGAATTGACTATATGTTTTTGTGGGTGAAACACAGCAGCCAATTGCGCACAGCAGTGTCCCACCTAGTTTGAATCACCAAATAATTATTAATATATTTTTAAGCGATTATTACCCCCGGTGAAGTGATCCACTGATTGACTAATAATCGGGTTCCTACTTTCCAACAATAATATCATGCTCACTATTGTCATCTTGGACACATTCTGTGTTTTCAGTCAGTCAGTCAGTCAGTCAGTCAGTCGTCAGTCCGTCAGTCAGTCAGGTTTCTAACACATGCAGATTCCTGCTGTTTCTCTAGCTAACACCACCCTATCCTTTGGGGCTTTAGCATGTAGCGTTAGCAAGGAACCAAGTTGGAAAACCTCCTGCCCCCCCAGTAACGTGTGATGAGCCAGGCTAGCTGGGCTGTCAGCAGTACTGCCCCTACGTATTGCGGTCTTCCTGGCTCAGGAATCGGATTACCAAGACCTGTACAGAGAGTTGATTTGATTCTGATATTCTATTGCTGAGCATGGCAGCTTGCAGCCAGATCAGCTGTGTTTGGACCACGTGATATTAAATGCACACAATCAACTGATTGAATGTCAAATGAACTCATTATACAAAGCACGCTTAGATATTGTGACTTGATATGACATTGTTTAGAATAATTTAGTAGTCCTTGAAATTGAAACAGCCAGCGCCTTGTTACGTTATTGAGACGGCTCAAAGTGCTTCACAGGTTATACCGTAAAGTGGATTAACTGTGTACTTCCGGTCAAAACACGGCAGCCAAGTGTCCAAGAAACAGTTATGGATTGAGTGACCACATTTTCTAAAACGGGATTATTACCCCCGGAAAGCGATCTGCCAATCAACTAACAACCGGGTTCCTACTTACTCTGGCCTCCTCCATGTCCCCTGAATCATTCGCTCCACCCTCGGCGGCCGTGCTTTCAGCCACTACACCCCGAGGCTCTGGAACTCCCTTCCTCACTCCCTTCGCCTCGCCTCCTCTCTTCCCAGTTTCAGGTCCCAGCTAAAGACCTTTCTCTTTGACCGCACCTTCGGTCACCTTTCTACCCCTGCCCCTGGCTCTGTCCCGGGATCCGTTGTTGTGAAGCGCACTGAGACGCCATCTGGCATGGAGGGCACTATATAAATTGAAGTTGTTGTTGTTACTGCTAGATAGGGTCCGGCGATATATCGATATATCGCTAAAACCCGATATAATTTTCAGATCGATACGCCGATATAGGCCTTTTAAAAATATAGATATATCAAAAAATCGATATATCGAGGTAAAAAATCAGAATGCGCGCACACTGAACTACAAGACCCAGAATGCTCATCTCTATACACAATGCACAGACCGAGGTGCAAAGCCGCCATATTGTATTCATAGTCCTCGAATACAATACACAGGTATGCAAGGGGTAGGGGGTGAGAGAGACGGCTGGGGGGGGAGGGGGAGGGTGAGAGTGACGGCTGGAGAGGGAGAGAGACGGCTGGGGGTTGGGGGGGAGGAGAGACGGCTGGGGGGGTGAGAGGGAGAGAGACGGATGGCGGTGTGTGTGAGGGGGAGAGAGACGGCTGGGGGGCTGAGGGGGAGAGAGACGGATGGGGGGGGAGGGGGAGAGAGACGGGTGGGGGGGGAGAGAGACGGCTGGGGGGGGAGGTGGAGAGAGACGGCTGCGGTGGGAGGGGGAGGGTTAGAGAGACGGCTGGGGGGGTTGGGGGTGAGAGACGGCTGCGGGGTGGGAGGGGGAGAGAGACGCTGGGGGTGGGGGGTAGGGGGGGGAGAGAGACGGCTTGGGGGGGGTGGGGAGGGGGGGAGAGAGACGGCTGGGGGTGGGTGTGGGGGGAGAGAGACGGCTGGTGGGTGGGGGGGGAGAGAGATGGCGGGGGGGTGGGGTGAGAGACGGTGTGGATGTGATAATATACAGATAGAAATGTGGGTGATGTGAGAGAGACACACAGACAGAAATACACAGAGATGGAGAGAGTGAGAGACACAGAGAGAGAAAGATATTTACCTCCTGAGGAGATAGGCCCCGAATGCGCGCGCACCCGGAACGCGTACGCACTCCGAATGCGCCCGCACACGGTATGCGCACATCGCGCGCACATGCGCAGTACGAAAAACCCAAAAATATCGATATTTCGGTATATCTCGATATGAGCCCATCGATATATCTAAATCGGAAAATTTCCATATCGACGGATCCTACTGCTAGATAAACAGACGCATGCATGTGAAGTAAGGAAACTTGCCTAAGGTTTCACTCTCGGGGCAGAGTTACCTGAGTTACAGAAGGAGCATTCTGGATTGGTTCTAATGAAAGTGTTAACCAGAAGCTTTTTTGAGTGGCTAACCAATGAGATATTAAAGCCTGTGTAAACAAGTACAAAATATAATAATAATAATCCTTGCTTTTGATATAGCGCTTTTCACGTATTCTAGATGTCACAAAGCGCTTCACAGAATATACTGTAAAATGAATTGACTGTGTATATGTGGGCAAAATGCAGCAGCCAATTGCGCACAGCAGCGTCCCCGCAAACATTCATGGATTGAAATTACTCTTTTTTTTTGATGGATTATTATTAGGTGTGTGGAGTAAGGAAAGTTGCCCAAGGTTTCACCCTGCCTGGAATTGAACTCAGGTCTGTCGCTTATAAAGCGAATGCTCTAACCACTGAGCTCCAGGAATCCAAAATATGTTGGTTAAACAGAAATACTTCTGCATAAAGACACCAAATAACATCATTTAAAATGGAATAATACTCCCCTCAAATTTAAGACAAATAAAAAAAACTTGAAGGGGAAGTTAGAAAAAAAATGCTTAACAGAGCAAGTGGTTGAAATGTGGAAATCTCTGTACATACCATAGTTGAGGCAGAGTTCAACAACAACTTGTATTTATATAGCACTCTTCATGCAAGGTAGCGTTCCAGAGCGCTTAACAGTGGCGGAGTCTGACCTCGGGCCAAGGAGAGAGGGAGGGTAGAGGTGTCTGTAAGCACGATCAAAAAGGAAGGTCTTCAGGCAGGACTTGAAAGTGGGAAGAGATGGGGAAAAGGAGGGATTGAGGGAGAGAGTTCGGGGCATCGAGGCTGAATGTATGGCCGTCAATGATGTTACAGTGGGTGAGAGTGATAAGGGACAAACAGGAGGCTAGAGCCAGCTAGCAGAGGCAGCGGGTGGTGGCGTGGGCCGGGATGAGGGGAGGTAAGCAAATCTGATAGGTTGGGAGGTGCGAGGGTATGAAGGGATTTGAAAATGAGTGAGAGGATCTTGAAAATGATCTATTTGGTAATTGGGAGCCAGTGGGGCCTGGCCAGGACTAGTGTAATGGGTGGCCGGAGGTTTGTGTGGTTGAGTATCCGGGTAGCAGAGTTTTTAATTAATTTAACTTTATGTAATGTGGAGCTGGGGAGACCAGTGAGGAGGGCATTTGAATAATCCAGCTGGGAGCTGACAAAGTTGTGAACGAGGGTTTCAACTGCGTCAGGACAGAGGTGGGCAAAAATCGGTCCTGGTCAGGTGAATGGATGTGGGGTAGAAAGGAAAGCTGGGGATCAAATCTGATGCCTAATTTGTGCATGGGTTTGGTCATGTCCATGGGAGAGCCCAGGGAGGTTGCAGAGTTCAGATCTGCAGGAGAGAAGACATTGATGGGAGCCAAAGAGTATGGCTTCCATTCTTTCTGACATTCAGCTACAGGAAATTTGCTCTCATTCAGGCCTTGATGACCGTCATACAAGATGACAGGACATTAGTGGACTGGGAGTCACAGCTGGAGCAGGAGAAGTAGTTTTGGGTATCATCCGCATACATTTGGATTCCTGTAGCTCAGTGGTTAGTGGCAGGCCCCAGGATCCGTTATTGTGAAGCACTCTGAGACGCTGTCTGGCGTGGAGGGCGCTATATAAATCCAGGGTGGTGCTGTTGTTGTTGGTTACTTGTGTTGCAAGCGAGAGAGCTGGTTCGACTCTCAGAAGGGCAAAATATTGGGCTGGTTTCCTTACATGACATGCATCTGTTTACCTAACAGTAAGTAGGAATCCAGTCGTTAGGTGATTGGTGGATCACTTTTCCAGGGATAATAATTTGTTTAAAAATAATAATAAGTTGGTCACTTTCATCAAATCCAATCAAAACACTTCACAGGATTTACTGTAAAGTAGAGCGCATGCATGTGTATTTGGAGGCAAACACGACAACCCATTGCGCACAGCAATGTCCCACAAATGGTCATGGTGTGAATCACATCAGAACATAAGAATTTGCTAGGCAAACAAACACCAAGGTCCATCTAGTTTGCGCCTTGAGATGTCCTCCCAACATGAAAGGCGCTCTATAAAGGTAATTTTGTTGTTGTTGTTGTTGGACATGTTATGTCCCAAACTATATACAGTATTCTGGGATATTATTTTCTAGTAGAAATCTATCTAATTTGTTCTTGAAACGAATTACATTTTCTGCTCTGACTTTCTCCCTAGGGAGGCTGTTCCACAAATTTACTAAATACTGTACAAAATACTGCAGATGCTAAAGTTTGAAACAAGACCAGAAATAGCTGGGAACCCTCAGCAGGTCAGACAGCATCTATGGAAAAAGGAAAAGTGAGTCGGGTCTATGATTCTTCATCAGAATGGTTCTGACAAAGGGGTGTGGAGCTCCTGTAGCTCAGTGGTTAGAGCGCTCACCTTGCAAGCGTGAGACCTGTGTTCAAATCCAGATAGATCAGGGCGAAACCTTGGGCAAGTTTCCTTACTCCACACGCCTAATAATAATCCCTCCCACCAAAAAACACAATAATAAAATTGGTCATTTCAATCCACGACTGCTTGTGGAACCTGCTGTGCGCAACTGGCTGCTGCGTTTTGCCGACAAATATACAGTCAATTCACTTTACAGTATACTGTATTCTGTGAAGCATTTTGAGACGTCGATAAGGTGTGAAAAGCGCTACATCAAATGTAAGGATTATTATGATTATTATATTGTGGAACCCGAAACGTTGACTCACTTTCCTTTCCTCATAGATGCTGTCTGACCTGCCAAGTGTTCCCAGCTGTTTCTGGTCATTCCATCAGTTTACTACTCGCTCACTGAAGTAGTTTTTCCGCAGATTTGTTCTAAGTTTTATCCCACTTCTATCGCAGCTGTGTCCTCTGGTTCTACAATTCAGTACAAGGGAAAATAGCTTATCATGATCTACATTATCTATTCCCTTCAGAATCTTAAAGACTACAACCATATTGCCAACATGCCCAGAGGCTTGTGACCCAGGCGAACAAAAAAACAAACTGTATTTCACTGGAAGTCCATGTACTCTTTACAAAAGATAAATATAGCAACATAGAATAGAGGAATAGTGGATTGTGCAGTAAATTTATACTGAATAACAAAATTGTAATAGTATAGATAGCAATGTAATGTACTGTACATCAAAAATGCACAAGATCGCAAAAGGTTCAGATGAAGAAGGCACTTTGGCCCATTTATATATATATTTTTAGTCCCTTGGGTGTCTGACACATGCAGAAACCCGTCACCGTATCCAAAACAAATTGTGAATTCTATGTATCCCACCTACACATGGAAATCCCAGAGACAGATTGTAGGAATGGAATCCGCACTCTCTCCCTGGAGTGACACATCATGTTAACCTAATTCCAGAAAGTATTAGGCTCAGGTTGGCAAGAGCCAAAGCTTGGAGACCCCAGAGTGTGCGTGAGGGTAACTGTTGGAGTCTTGGAGTCTAACCATAACCAGTTAAACTGACAGTGTCTGGCAGGCTTTCCTGCTGCTTGTCCAGCGAGGACCATTTACTGTAACACAATACAAATTTACATTTATATACCACATTTCATTTCCTTTCCCGTTCCAAACTCAATGACTCCATCTCCCCCATCCTTGCCCGACTCCATTGGTCCTCACATTTAAAACCCTCCACAACCTCGCCCCACCCAACATCCGTGTCCTCCTATCCCCTTACCAACTTGCTCGCCCCCTCCGTTCGGCAGGCTCTGGCCTGCTCCACGTCCCCCGACCTACCCACCCAATCATTGGCGGGTGAGCCTTCAGCCACTCTGCCCCCAACCTCTGGAACGCCATCGCAAAGTCCCTCCGTCTCGCCCCCTCCCTGGCCTCCTTCAAGTCTCATCTCAAGACTCTCCTCTTCGATGGACCCATTGGCAATTCCTTATCCCCCCCTTACCCCCTCCCCCCTTGTCTTCAGCTCGGGTGTGAAGCAGTAACTGTCCAGCGCCTTGGGACGTCCTCCTGATGTGAAAGACGCCATACAAATGTAAGTTTGTTGTTGTTGTTGTTCATGTCAGGAGGACATCCCAAGGCACTGGACAGTTGTGGGTTTGGCCCAAACTGGAGATAGGATTTGGAAATGTGGGTCCGAGAGGGGTGAGAGGAAGTGGGGAAGATGCCCGACACAAAGAGGAAGCATAGATTCACTAGGTTAGTTTCTAGTCTGAGGGGGTTGAGCTATGAGGATAGGTTGCGTAGTCTAGGCCTATATTCTCTAGAATATAGAATTAGTGATTTTATCTGATTATTAAGGGGCATGATAGAGTAGACAGTGGGAAACTGTTTCTTTAGTTCGAGAAACTATAACTAGGGGTCATAGTCTTAATATTAGGGGTCCGATGTTTTGCACTCAGTTGAAGAAAAACTTCTCTCAGGTTTGAGGGGCCGAATGGCCTACTCCTGCTCCTAATTCTTATGTTCTTTTGAGATGGATAGACCTTGAAGGAGGCAAGAGAGGGAACGAGGCAAAGGGTCTCCGGGATGGACTTCCAGAGAGTGGGGACAGATTTGCTGAATAGTTTGAACAAGCACGAAACATTACTCGTCCATCACAACCCCTGTCTTCTGGTTTGGCTAAATGTTTGCCGTGGAGCAGAATCAATAATTCTCCCTCCCCCATGGAAATGTATTGAAATGAATAATTTATTCGCGTTATGCAGCCTTGATTGGAGCTCCTGTAGCTCAGTGGTTAGAGCACTCACCTTACAAGCGTGAGACCTGTGTTCGAATCAAGGCAGGTCAGGGCGAAACCTTGGACAAGTTTCCTTACTCCACACGCCTAATAATAATCCGTCCAAAAAACCCCACAATAATAAAAATTGGTCATTTTCAATCCACGACTGTTTGTGGGACACTGCTGTGCGCAATTAGCTGCCATTTCGCCCACAAGTATACAGTCAACTCACTTTACAATATATTCTGTGAAGCGCTTTGAGATGTCGCTAAGATGTGAAAAACGCTGTATCAAACACAAGAATTATTATGAAACAAAAGCAGAAGTTGCTGGGAAAACTCAGCAGGTCAGGCAGCATCCATGGAAAAAGGAAAGTGCGTCAATGTTTCGGGTCCATGACTCTCTGCCCTCACTTAATGCTTTTAATGCTCAGTGAGCACCCACATACTAGTTGACGCCCACAAATATAGTCAATTTACTTTACAGTCTATTCTGTGAAGCGCTTTGAGACGTCTAGAAGACGTGCAAAATGCGATATCAAAATGCAAGGATTATTCTTATTCTTATATGAAAAGGGAAGGGAGTTTCTCTCAGCGTCCTGGCCATCAAATCCCCCCAAATAAAATTGGTCATTCACTCCATGGCTGTTTGTGGGGCACTGCAGAGAGCAAACAGTTGCCACGCTTCACCCGCAAATTACACAATCAATTCACTTGCTGTATCAAGGGCAAGAAGTATTATTACAGCAGCATTAATGTGCAGCAACACAATGATTACAAATGATAGTGACCCTATAATAGGGGGTGTTTTGGTGGTCAGTGTAGTGAGTGTAATGCCCCAAATTGAAAAATTTCTCCTGTTAGCCACTCATTTTTATTACGATAACAATAGTAATCCTTGCAATTTGATATATTGCTTTTCACGTCTTCTGGACGTCTCAAAGCGCGTCACAGGATTTACTACAACATTAATTGATGGTGTACTACGCGGGCGAAACGCAGCGGCCCGTTGCGCGCAGCAGCGTCCCACAAAGAGTCGTGGATTGAAGTGACCAAATTATTATTGGTCGGAAAGGTATAATCACTCCCGGCAAACGATCCCCCCAGCAATCCACTAATATATATACAGTATACAGATCGCCTCATAAATATAGACTCGACATATATCAAATTAAAATATCACTTGTGTTGAACAATGGTTTGTTCTCTTACATTTTGCAAATCCTCCCCCCCCCCCCCCCCCTTCCCTGCCTCCTCCCCCCCCCCCCCCCCACTCCAGTTTTGGTGTTGGCTTTAGCTGTGACGAAGCTGACATATGGTTGAGCCTGGGCTAGTTAAAGCAGATAGCTCCTCCCTCGCTCTCAAACAAACAAATCCTTCTTAAACCGCCATGGTCTCATGGATCATCTCTAGACTAGTCGTGTAAGTACAGTGGGATTTAACCTGATCCCGTCTTCTTATCCTTTTTTTTTATTTGAAGAAAATGGTGATTTGCTCTATTTACCCTGTGTCCAGTTGCAGAAAGTGTCTCTGTCGCCTTAAATGCATTGCCAACCACTTGTCCGGCTTAACCATACTCTGTGCCAGTAATGATCTCTTCTCTATTCTCCCTGTCCCCCCTTCCTCCCCTGTCTCTCTCTGCCCCCCTGTCTCTCTCTGCCCCCCTGTCTCTCTCTGCCCCCCTGTCTCTCTCTGCCCCCCTGTCTCTCTCTGCCCCCCTGTCTCTCTCCTCTCTCTGCCCCCCTGTCTCTCTCTGCCCTCTCTCTCTCTCCTCTCTCCCCCTGTCTCTCCTCTCTCTTCTACCTGTCTGTCTGTCTCTCTGCCCTCTCTGCCCTCACCTCTCTCTGCCCTCTGTCTCTCTCTGCCCTCTCTCCTCCCTGTCTCTCTCTGCCCTCTCCCCTCCCTGTCTCTCTCTGCCCTCTGTCTCTCTCTGCCCTCTCTCCTCCCTGTCTCTCTCTGCCCTCTCCCCTCCCTGTCTCTCTCTGCCCTCTCTCTCCTCTCTCCCCCGTCTCTCTCCTCTTTCCCCCCTGTCTCTCTCTGCCCTCTCTCTCCTCTCTCCTCCCTGTCTCTCTCTGCCCTCTCCCCTCCCCTCCCTGTCTCTCTCTCTCTGCCCTCTCCCCTCCCTGTCTCTCTCTGCCCTCTCCCCTCCCTGTCTCTCTCTGCCCTCTCTCCTCCCTGTCTCTCTCCTCCCTGTCTCTCTCTGCCCATCTCTCTCCTCCCTGAATCTCTGCCTCTCTCTATCCTCTCTGTCTCTCTCTGCCCCCTCTTTCTTCTCTGCCTTCTCTCCTCTCTGTCTCTCTATCCTCTCTCTAGCTTCTCCACCTCTCTGTCTCTCTCCTCTCTGTCTCTCTCCTCTCTTTGTCCCTCTCCTCTCTAATGCCTCCCTTTCTCTAAGCACCTCATCCTCTTTATGTTATTTATTCCCAGTAGAGAGTGTGTGTATAAAATACAGTACAGAGCGAAAAACAGAGAGAAAACCTTCTGTTTCATTTTCTAAAATCCTCAAACCTTTACTCGTGTCCCCTCCCTGGAAATGTCACCAGATCCATGTAAAATCCCGTGTGTTTAAAACATGTGATGTTTGACCCATTCACTATTGCACAACTGTTATATTCTCTATCAAACAAGCTGATTACACCTGCTCGTCTCAGCTATGGCTTCAATCTTGCTGATGGATGGATTGATTGATCGATTGATTGATTGATTGATTCCTTGATGGTGGGGAATAATACTAGTGTTTAGTATTGGGAGGGTTGGTGTCTGTGTGTCTGTGTGTGAGAGAGAGAGAGAGAGAAAAGAGAGACTGGGTGCAGACTTGGCGATGCTCTCACTAGCTTTAACCCTCTGGCTGTGCAACGTGTCCGTATCAACAGCGCACAGAGAGTTAGCACAGCTCCTGCTGCAGATGAAGAGATAAATAGCCTTGAGGGGACCTTTGCACGACTGGCAACGCCTTGGAAAGAGGGAGTCTCGGTAAAGGGTATTTGCTTTTCACTGCTTCCCTCCCTCCCTCCCATCCCTGTGGCATTAAGGTGCTGATGGTGTGAGCAGCCCTGTATGTATACACACACACACACACACTAAAGCTGTGTGGGTAACCACCAGAAGAATCCCCACCCACCACCTCTCCCCTGGTTTATACAGTAACACAAATCCACCTCCTACATCCAGTCCTCTGGTTGCTCTCCACATCCTCTCTAATCTCTCTTTCTTTCTGTATCCACTCCCTCTCTTCCTTTGCACCCCCTCTCCCCTACAGATCTCTCTCTCCTGTCTTGACACACTCTGTTCCTCTCCTCACCTCTCTCTCTCTCTCTGTCCCCCCCCCCCCCCCCCACTGCCCTCATCTCTGCATCTCTTCTTTCTAACCTCTCTTTCTCCCCCTCCCAGTCTCTCCTCCCTGTCTCTCTCTCTCTGCACCCACTCCCTCTCCCCCACAGATCTCTCTCCTGTCTTGTCACTCCCTGTTTCTCCCCTCACCTCTCTCTCCTTTCTCTCTGTCTCCCCTCCCATCTCTGCCTCTCTTTCTAACCCCTCTTCCCCCCCCACCCCCACCCTCTCTCTCTGTACCCCTCTCTATTTTTAAGACCTTTGCAGATTTGGATTAGGTTAACTCGGATTGGATTTCACTCAAGTGTTATGGTTCGAGAACAGACCCAGCTCACAGCAGCTGTTCATATGAGTTCCCTATTTAGCCCTAGAGAGAAAGTCTGTGTGTATATACAGTTTGTGTGTCTGTGTGTGTGAGAGAGAGAATGAACTGCCAAACGAAGCACAGTATTCTCACTTGAAAGAGACGAGAGAAATGAGAGACAGAGAAAAGACACAGGACACAGAGATTAGAGAGACAGACAGGAGGTTGAGAGAGATAGAGTAAGACAGGAGAGAGAGAAGGGGAGACTGACAAACAGCAGAGAGAGTGAGAGAGGGGGAAAGGGAGAGACAGATAGAAATGTATTGAGAGCTGTAATGCTCATTTCTCTGCCTCTGGTTGAACAAAGAAATTGAGACTAGTTTTTTTTAACAGCCCTGGTGGTGGGGTGAGGGGGAGACAGACTGAGTGCAGTTAATCTTGTTTTCACATTTGTTCCCAATAAAAAAAATCCCTTATTGTATTGTGTGTGTGTGTGTCTCTCTCTCTCTGTCCTCCATACAAGGGACTGATGATTATATTGAAAGCACACATTCACATTGCTGTTATCCATCTACCTGGTTCAGTCTAGGCCACATTGCAAGCACCTGGCGTGGAAGTTTTCTGTGTTTTATTAAAAAAATATCATGGGCTGCTTTCACAATACACTCTCTCTTCTCCCCCCCCCATCCCTGCTAATCCCATCTGCAATATTGGCTGGTTTATATTTTAATAAATCATTACAAAATTTGCTTGATTCCTGGCTGGCTTCACAACCCTTTGTTTTGTAACAAATGACAAATTATTTTCATTTATTCCACTATTTGTTTCACTATTTAAGAGTGGGACTGGCACACACACACACTTGCAGCTCCCCCCCCCCCCCCACCCCACCTAATGCAATGAAAGAAATCATAATTTTTTAAAAAGATATAAAATAAATGAAAAGGCTGGCTCACTGGCAGGATTTGGGAGACCAGTAACTGGGGAAGTGGGAGGATGGCAGATAAACCTCTCCCTCAGCTCCTTTTGTTCCTTAAACATGGTGATGGGTTTCCGCATGTGTCAGACACCCTGGTTGTCCCCAAAACATTGGGCGATTGGGTGGGGGGGTAAGTTGAACTTCCACACCTTTATCATTGATCGAGCTGCCAGCCTGCTCGGACAAACCACACTCCTTATCACCGAGGAGTTGGTGTCGGGCAGCCTGTTAAATTGCACACAGCAGGAGAATGGCAGCGTGCCTTTAATAATGTCTCTGAAAGAGCGATTCATTCAGACCCACTCCTCTGTCCTCCCCCGCACCGCCAATATCCTTCCATATCTGTATCGTTTCTGTAATAGACTCAATCAGCGACTGTGTGGGGGACACGGCTGTGTGCATTTGGCTGCCGCCCACAAAATATACAATTGATTTCACTTGATTGTATATTCTGTGAAGCGCTTTGAGAACAGATCAGCGTCATGATAAGGGTCTATATCAAATGCAAGGATTATTATTTAATATGTAATATATTGTTTACACCACGCCCAAGATTGTACTGCCTGCCACGTGTTAAAGTGCACCGGCTGCAGTTAAGGACACTGCACATGATCGATGTCCCGATGTTGCAGCATTCATTCAGCCACTCTGTCCTCGCCGATCAATGTGTCTGAGCTAAAGCTTCTTGAGCCCTCGTAAGACCTTGACCTGAAATTGAAGAGGACGGATAAAAGAGACCCCCTTACCCCACACACCACCACCCACCTCTGATCTGTCCTGCATCCAAAGATGTTTCACTCACAAATTATACAACCAATATATTCTGTGAAGCATTTTGATGTGTCTCAACGACATGACTGGGCCTTCAGTCACCTTTCTACCCCTGCCCTTGGCTCGGTCCCGGGATCTGTTGTTGTGAAGCGCTCTGAGACACTGTCCGGCGTGGAGGGTGCTTATAACTCAAAGTTGTTGTTGTTGATAAGGCGCTGTATTATTATTTCCTTTGGAAAGATGCTAAAATTAGTTTTGGAAAATGGGTTCTGAGAAAATCGCAGGTCTTTTCTCATGAGCAGAAGTGAAAAGATTATTTGTGTATGACTGAAGTAATACATATTATCTTTGTTTAGTTAAATTGCATGTTTATAGAGCTCCACTCCTTTGCAATATTGCCACACCAAAAGCAACAAAGCATTACAATTAAGCAACTTTGCTTGGTATTTATTGACATACTTGAAAGATATCTTTTAAAATAAATATTTGAAACAAGAGGCTTGGCGAAAGAGAGAGAAAGAGTGAAGAAACCAATAGGAGAGGGCTTGTTAGATTTTCTTTAAATGAGAAATGAACTCCTTTAAAAAGCAGCTTGATGCTGTGATGAGTTGATGGAGGGTGGGTGCTCTGGAGCTCTAAAGTCAGAGAGAAGGTAGAGGAGGGACATCAAATTCAGTTTTGCCTGCAAAATAAACAGTCACTACACTTTACGAGGATTCCTGTGAAGCACTTTGTGAAAGGCGCTACAGTATATCAAATGCAAAAATTATTTCTAGTTACTGAATTACAAAACCTAAACATTTGGAATATAAACAGCAGCACGTTCCAATTGGGCGAAATAGCTTGTTTATACACTATAATGTTCTGAGTAACTCTATTTAATAATGCCTGCAGTTCCAATCTTGTGTTCTTATCATAATAATAATTTTCTAATAATGATAATAATACAACTGATGATGCACACATTTGATATATAGAGTCATATCATGTCATTGAGACATCTCAAAGGGTATCCTGTACTGTAAAGTGGATTGACTGTGTATTTTGGGAGCGATAAACACAAAAACTAAACAATACCTTCAGGTCTACTTAGACAGCAGGACAAGACATCACAGGTCCAGGGTTGTGAAGGACAATTTAGAACAGACACAAGCAAAATGTATTTACAAAGAGGCTACTAATACAATACAAATGTACATTTATAAAGCATCTTTCAAGTCGGGAGGTTTATTTCAGTAATAGGAGAATGGTAATGCAGGGATCAGATCAAATGAGCCAAACCAATCCTTCATCTAAACCAATCTTTCTGATCTCATAATATAACTTAGAAAGAATGACCTTGCATTGTTTGTAGCACAATTTTGCTTTGAAATGCCTGAAAGTGCTTTTAACTGCATGTATTGTTAAGAGTGCTAGCTGCTTTTATCCAGTACTCTGCAGCATGTCTCTGCTCCCACACTAAGCTCCATGAACCAATTGCTCCCCATCCTTTCCCAACTCCACTGTCTCCCCATCCCTCAGAGGATCGAGTTTAAAATCTTCATCCTCATTTTAAAAGCCTTTCAGGGTCGTGTAGGGTCGTGTTCCTCCTTACCTTGTCAACGTTTAACACCGTACCAACCTGTCTGCTCTATCTGTTTGGCGAGTACGGCCTCCTCTAAGTCCTCCTCTCTGCCTGCCACATCATTGCAGACCTACTCCTCTGGAACTCTATCCCTTAATCTCTCCATCTCACCCTCTCCTTCTCCTAGTTCAAGGCCCGTCTCAAGATCCTCCTCTTTGAACGTGGCTTTGGTTATTCTTCCCAGTTTCTATCCTCCACCCTTTTGATTCCAACCCCCAGCTCAGGTGCAACCCCATTATTGTCCAGCGCTTTGGGACATCCATCCGACATGAAAGGCACTATACAAATGTAATTTGTTGTTGTTGCTTTTACACCCAAATATTTGTCATTTTGCTCATAGAAAGGTTCCCACAAACAGCTTTGGGGTGAATGATAAACTGATCTAGAGTTTCGGTGGTTAAGACTCTGGGAAGAATTATTTTCTCAATTCAAATCATGCTACAAGATCTTTAATCTTCAAGCAAACCAATGGGACTTCAGTTTACAACAGCATCAACAACTTGCATTTATATAGCATCCTTCACCTAGGGTAATATCTTAGCACTCTATTTAGATCTAGTGGAGTCCTGTACCTCAGTGGTTAGAGCACTTGCCTTCCAATAGGAGACCTGTGTTCGAATCCAGGCAGGTCAGGGCGAAACCTTGGGGAAGTTTCCTTCCTCCACATGCCTAATAATAATCCCTCCAAAAAAATTGGTCATTTCAAACCACGACTGTTTGTGGGACACTGTTGTGCGCAATTGGCTGTCGCGTTTCGCCCACAAAAATGCAGTCAATTCGCTTTACAGTACATTCTGTGAAGTGCTTTGAGATGGCTAGAAGACGTGAAAAGCGCTATATCAAATTCAAGGATTATTATCATTTATTATTATTTAAAGTCTCACCTGAAGGATGAATCTCTTGACAATGGAGTGCTTCATGTTTTGGGGGTCAGCCGGGTGTCTGACACATTTGGAAATCCATCGCTATGTTTAAGAGTATCCAAACCACGCTGAGAATTCCAAAGATCTCACTTACACATTGAAATTCTGGAGAAATATTGTTGGATGCGTGCTCTCTCCATAATTCTGGATAGTATAGGCGCACGTTGGCAAGAGCCAAGGCTTAGGGACCCTAGTGTGTGTTGGGGTAACTTCTGGAGACTTACCAGCTAAGACCGCATTGCTTATCATCAAAAGCACTGTCTGGCAAGCTTTCCAGCTGCTTGTCCAGCAAGGACTACCCCATCTTTTCATACTTTGGCTTCCAGGTTTAACAGGAGCTGAGTAGAAGTATTCCCTGCCTGCAGTACAATACTGTATTGAAGTGTCATTCGTATACTTTGAGCTTAAGTCCTGACGTAGGGTGTAAATCCAACGCCTTCTGGTTCAGAAAGCGCTAGCAACTGAATCACAATGCTACACAAGGAGGCTGGAGTTGCAGAACAGTGTTCTGAGTAGAGCATTAGGAAACATGAACTGAAATCAACAGCATTGGCTTCACTGACATTAAACACATTAAAAATAGAACGAAGAGTGTGTGTATTTAGCCACAAGATGAATTCAATAATTTAAAGAACAGAAGGATGTCCAACAGTTGCCTTTACGTCAGTCAGAGAAACTGCCTCGATGTAATGGACTCTGCTGACTCAGCCATCGTTGTGCATAAAGGAGGTGCGTAGGCAGTGAGTCAGCGGAACCTGGTGTCACCCACTGCGTACACTGTACGTCTGTCATCTCAGTGTAATTTACACACAATCGTGAACGAGACTTCACGCTGGGAATCTGTGTGGCTTCGCCCGAGATCATTCTGGTAATGCTCGCTGCTTTCTCCCCTGCTCGGTGTTCTACTCATGCCTGTGAACAGCTTGTGTATGTGTGACAAGTGCCACCACATTGTAAACTTCTGATAATTTGTCACGACCACTGTCTATTGGCTGCTGAGAGCCGGATTCCCTATTTCAGAAATGTCCGTGAGCCACAGAAGCCATATTTTTGTGTTTCGCCTTCCAGAAACATAACACAATATTCACAGGTTATGGAAGGAGCGGTTCAGTCAGATAAACTAGAGTTGGGGGGAGGGGAGCAGTGCAGAGGTGAGTTGGTCCACCCTGAATAAGTCGTCATGTTGTCAATATCCTGGCCTCATTTATTTATGTGTTATATATGCCTAATTCATTACTCCAGTTTGTGTGGGACTGTAGGCATCTTTCAAGTAAGAGGAATCTGCAGTGCACCTTAACTCCATCCCTCAATCCCTTCGCCTCGCTTCCTCCCTTTCCTCCTTCAAGACTTTCCTCTTCGACCGTGCCTTCTGCTTGCCTCCTAACTCTCCCCCCTTTCCTGCTCTCCATCCCCCTGCCTCTACCCTGACGCTTCCCCCACCACCCCACCCTGCTCAGGACTCGACCTGACTATTCAGCTCCTTGGGACGTCTTCCCGACGTGAAAGGCGCTCTATAAATGTAATTTTTTTGTTGCTGTAGCTTAGAACCATCCAACTTTACAGCTCAGAGGGTAACTGTTTGACCCATTTTATTTTGCTCACAAATACACAGTCAATCCACTTTACAGCGCCTCCTGTGAAGTGCTTTGAGATGTCTTGACGGTGTGAAAGGTGCTATATCAAATGCAAGGATTATTATGGTGATTATGATGGTTATTTTGTAAGAACAATTCATTTAGTTCCATTTACCTGCTTTTCCCCATTTCCCTGTAAATTACACCTTAAAAAAGTATCTATCTAGCTCCCTTTTTAAAGTTAATATTGATTGTGCCTGGACCACCGCAGGGCATCACACATCCTAACAATGATCTGTGTGAAATAATCTAATTTATTCCTGTTGCTCCCTTCCTAACCATTTTAAATTAATGCTTTCTAGTCGCTGACTCACCAACCAGTGGAGATAAGTTCTTCTGATTGACCTCATCATAACCTCTCATAATGTTAATGACCTCTATCAGGTCTCTCCTCAAACATCTCTATTCCAATGCAAATATATCGAGTTCCTTTACTCGTAGATCAAACCACTTGAGCCTAATATCACTCTAGTAACTTGCCTCCTACCCTCTCTGTGGGCCTGATACTCTTCTGAGAATGGGGTCACCACAACTGAACACAATACTCTTAATTGCGTTCACCTACGAAATACACTGGTCACTACACTTTGCAGGAAATCCTTTGAAGCGCTTTTGAAACGTCCTCCCACTGTGCAAGAATTGGCATTAATTAATAATTCATTCATCACCTGTTTCATAGCCCCTGTTTGGAAAACCCAGGATCCCATTAGCTCTCTTCACAACTTTGGCCACTGTTAAAGATTTATGTGTGGTTAATCAATGTAATAATTATTACTGCATTTATAATAATAATATAATCCTTGCTTTTGATATAGCGCTTTCCACATCTTATCAACGTCCCAAAGCGCTTCACAGAATGTACTGTAAAGTGAATTGACTGTATATATTTGTGGGCGAATCGCGGCAGCCAATTGCGCACAGCAGTGTCCCACACACAGTCATGGATTGAAATGACCAATTTTATTATTGTGGTTTTTTTTGGAGGGATTATTATTAGGCGTGTGGAGTAAGGAAACTTGCCCAAGGTTTCGCCCTGACCTGCCTGGATTTGAACACAGGTCTCCCCAGCTTGGTCTCCCCAGCTTGGTCTCCCCAGCTTGCAAGACAAGTGCTCTAACCACTGAGCCACAGGAGCTCCTTCCTATCAAAATACAATACTTCAACGTACCTTGTGATGTCCGTCACTTACTGTGTTTACCCCTAATCTCTGGAATTCCTTGAATGTATCCCCCCACCTCGCCTCCTCTCCACTTTTAAAATCCTACCTTAAAATCTACCTCCTCGACCATGCCAAGAACAACAAACAACAGAATTATATTTATGGAGCACGCTTCACCTCGGTAGGACATCACGATTGTCAATACGCCCTACCCCCCCACCCTGCTCCGCCATTGTGAAGTGCTTCAAACACAACACATATATGTGAACGGAGCTATACAATGTGCCCACAAAATTCAGTCATTCCATTTTGCAATATATCCTGTGAATGCGCTTTGAGGCCCCTCAATGATGTGGTAAGGTGCTATATCAAATGCAAACATTTTTTATTAGGAATGCAGGTTGTTATTGTTAATTTCCTTGTTTCAAGAAACTTAATCTTGTTTACAAATGCAATGCAATACCGCTTAGTATTTACGTTTATATGTCTTTCACGTCAAGGGGATGTCACAAAGTAAACAGGACTACATAATTGATCCTCAAAAGAGACAAATGACACGATGGGCTAAATGGCCTCCTGCTGTGCAGTAAATCTCTAAAATTCGAACTCAAGATTGAACAACCCCAAGTTGTTTTGATGGATCACGCAATCAAGTGGCGCCTTTTCGATCCCTGCATCTGAGTGAGGTCCTTATGGGCTCTCACGTAAAATATAATCATTCAAAACAATGAATACCGTAAATTCCCGCGTATAAGGCGCACTTTTTTTCACGTCGGAAGATCTCGAAAGTTGGGGGTGCGCCCTATACGCAGGTACAAGAAATTTTGAGCCTCGGAAATACAGTAAACAGGAGGGGCGGCCGGCGCGCTGTCAGCCGGGGTTTGGTCAGTGTCCGGCGGGGGTTGGGGGGAGCGGGTGACGGGGCTTCGGCCTCGGCCGCCCGGGCAGTGGCAGCAGCAGCGGAATTCAGTGCTGTGCCTGCTGCCTGCCTTCTGCCTAACCCAGCCTGCCTGCCTCCCTCCCTCTCCTGCCTCCCTCCCTGCCTCCCTCCCTGCCTCCCTCCCTCTCTCCCTGCCTGCCTCTCTCTCCCTCCCTCTCTCCCTGCCTGCCTGCCTCTCTCTCTCTCTCCCTCCCTCCCTCTCTCCCTGCCTGCCTCTCTCTCTCTCCCTCCCTCCCTGCCTGCCTACCTCCCTCCCTCCCTGCCTGCCTCTCTCCCTCCCTCCCTCCCTCCCTCTCTCTCTCTCTCCCTCTCTCCCTGCCTGCCTCTCTCTCTCCCTCCCTCCCTGCCTGTCTGCCTCCCTCCCTGCCTGCCTGCCTCTCTCCCTCCCTCCCTCCCTCCCTCCCTCCCTGCCTGCCTGCCTGCCTCTCTCCCTCCCCCCCTGCCTCCCTCCCTCCCTCCCTCCCTGCCTCTCTCCCTCTCTCTCTCCCTCCCTTCCTGGCTGCCTGCCTGCCTGCCTCCCTCTCTCTCTCTCTCTCCCTGGCTGCCTGCCTGCCTGCCTGCCTCTCTCCCTCTCTCTCTCCCTCCCTCCCTGCAACCTACCTGCCTGCCTCCCTCCCTCCCTCCCTGGCTGCCTGCCTGCCTGCCTCCCTGCCCTGCCTGCCTCCCTCCCTCCCTCCCTTGCCTGCCTCCCTCCCTCCCTTGCCTGCCTCCCTTCCTGCCTGCCTGTCTCCCTCTCTCCCTCCCTGGCTGCCTGCCTCCCTCTCTCCCTCCCTGCCTGCCTGCCTCCCTCTCTCCCTTGCTGCCTACCTGTCTCTCCTGCCTCCCTCCCTTTTGCCGGCAATATCATCGAAAATGCTTCCGTTTTTTTCACCAAGAAAAGGTAAAAAGTGTGCGGGGGTGGGGGGGGGTGCGCGCCTTATACGCGAGTGCACCTTGTACGCGGGTATTTACGGTAGTAATAATTATTGCATTTGATATATTCACGTCAAGAGGACATCTCAAAGTGCTTTGTAAGATTTACTGTAAATTGTAGTGACTGGATATTTTGTAGGCGAACATGGCAGCCAGTTTGCTCAAAGACTATGGATGTCTCACAAGCAGTCATGAAGCGAATGAGAGAATTCATGCGGAGGATTGTTGATTGATATTATAACAGGATTTTCTTTTTTTTAACAGGCTGATATTTGGCACACTTTATCCAGCGTATTCTTCATACAAGGCTGTAAAGACAAAAAATGTAAAAGAATATGTAAGTAAAAACTGAGAGTTCAATACATCCTACCTATATGTTGAAATACTGAGAGTTGCTGACATACTGCAAAGTTTTAAGTATTGTTTCAAATTACAAAAATACATTTGATTTTTGACAAAATCTAGTAATGAATACCAGTCCCCTTAGTATTCCCATATTTCCTTGTGTTTGGAAGATTGTATGACATGTTCTGATCTTATTTTTCCCTTGCCTTCCAACTTTCACACAAATTGACCTGATACATAAGAGTATTCACCTGTTATATTCAAAAAGAATTATGAAAGTTTGCTTCCAAATTTAGGGTCTTAAACTGAATCTGTTGGTAGATGTATTTTTCAAATAATTTTAAGAGTGTAAAGTGCAATATTTGCCTGTAATCTCAGTGAAATAATCATTCAAAAATGCACTGTTATTGAAGACCAGTACTCAAAACATTTTAAATTAGAAAATTAGTTATTAGTTGCACACTTCTAATATTATCAAACACCTTACAATATGCTACCATAATTTCAAACACCAGTTAACAGGAGAGGCTAGAGAAGCTAGGATTATTCTCCTTGGCGCAGAGAAGATTAAGAGGAGACTTAATAGAAGTTTTCAAAATGATGAGGGAATTCATTAGTGTGAACAAGGAGAAACTATTTCACTGGTGAGTGGGCTGGTAGCCCAAGGACATTGATTTAAAATAGTTGTTAAAAGAAACAGAGGGGAAGTGAGGAGCAGTTTGTTCACTCAGTGAGTTAAACAAATGCAAGGATTATTCGGATCTGAGATACATTGCATGAAAGAGTGATGGAAGCCAATTCTATAACAACTTTTAAGAGAGAAGTAGATAATGATTTGGGGAGGACAGGTTTGCAGGGCTATGGGGGAGAGTAGGCAAGTGGGATTGATTTGGACAGCTCTTTTCAAAGAGCTGGCACAGACACGATGGGCCGAACGACCTCATCTGTGCTGTATAATTCTATGATTCTATGAACATGCATGCTTTCACCATCCTGTCATAGTTCTGACAATACATTAAATACAATATACATTTACACTTGTATAGCACTTTTCCCAAGCGGCGGTTGTCCCCAAGTGTTTGACAATCTTGGTTTGGACGAAAAGATAATCAAAAGTGCCGTCTAAAGAGACAGACCGTAAAATGCCCTTGAGTTGCCTTCAGGAGGCTGGAGAGCCCCAAACTGTTTTTCCGTGTAGCTCTGCCCTCTAACAATGGGAACCGGTCTTGTTGCTTTACCTCTGTACTGTGTCTTGGGCAGTCGAACCCTTATTGTGCAGCGACCAACACTGTATACCTCAGAGCACTGCACTGTTGAAGCACAATAGCTGGGGGTGTTGAGGTCGGCTAACTTGGCAAACTCGTCCAGTATAATGATTGCCTTATTTATTGCCTCAGACTGTTTGGACATGCTGATCTACAAATCAACTAACATTTCACACATTTCTTACTTAATGTCTTGAACACGACTGAGCAGCTGATTTGTTTGTTCCATCATTATAACTGAGGAATCTAATTTGATGACTCAATCCATGACTGTTGCATTTTGCCTACAAAATATACAGTCAATTCACTTTACGGTATACTCTGTGAGGCGCTTTGGGACATTTCGAAAGATGTGACAAGACGCTATATCAATAGCAAGGATTGTTATTATTATTAATCTCCCACAAAAATAGACATTACAATTCACATTTCTTTGAGACGTCTCAAGATGTAACATGAGCTCAGAATTTCTGGTTTATCTTTTAATGGCGATATTCTAGTTAGCTTTGAACTCATTTGAGGCTTCCCTACCCTTACAGCTCATATCCTTATAAGGAGACAGAGCCCATTAGCCTTTCGCTTGTTTATATCTGAGGCTCACAATTTCATCTCGCCTCAGCTTTAAGATTGAAGATCAAAAGGATTTATGGAAAATTATTCAATCATAATTTGCATTCTAATTAATGATAATCCCTACATTGTATATACCACCTTTCATCTCAGGAGCTCAGTGAACTGAGATGAACATCCTCGTCCAGCTTCACTGGCTACCCATCCCCCAGAGGATTGCATTTAAAATCCTCATCCTCACCTTCAGCGACAAAGTGATAGGCGCTATACAAATGCAATGTTGTTGTTATTGTTGTTTAAAACCCTCTTGAAGGTTATTTTTGTTTAAAGCCCTCTGTGACTTGCTAAAGCCTTACCAACTTCTCCGCTCAATGCCAACTAGACTGCCCCATGCCCCCCATCCTTTCAACTCCACCATCAGAGGTTGGGCCTTTAGCATTTCTGCCCCCACCATCTGGATATCCATCTCGGAGCCTCTCCACCTCACCTCCAATCTCAAGGCCTTCTCTTCGACTAGCCTTTGGTCATCCTCCCACCACCATCCCTTGCCCTCCACCCTTCTTAACCAAGGGCAGAAGCTCGGGTGAAAACAACAACAGCAACAACAAAATTTATCGAGTGCCTTTCACGTCGAAAGGAAGTCCCAAGGCGCTAAACATTCAGGGGTCAGGACCCGAACATGAGGGAGGGGTGGAGTAGGGACGAGGGGAGGGAGAGTAGTGGGAGGGCGACAGAAGGCACGATTAAAAAAAAGGATTTTGAGACCTGTCATGAAGGAAGTAAGGGAGGAAGTGAGGCAAATGGACTGTGGGATAGAGTTCCAGAGTGTGGGAGCAGAGATGCTGATGGTAGGCTGGGTCAAGCAGGAAACATGAAGCAGACTGGAGACCGCTGAATGGAGTGGGAGGGCAGGTTAATGGGGACCCTTGACTGTCCAGCATCTTGGGACTTCATCCTGAAGCAGCTTCTGAATTCATACTAAATTTTAAAAATGTCTACAATTTTATTCTTATTGTAGAGCTCCTGTGGTTCAGTGGTTAGAGCACTTGTCTTGCAAACTGGGGAGACCAAGCTGGGGAGACCTGAGACCTGTGTTTCGAATCCAGGTAGGTCAGGGTGAAACCTTGAGCAAGTTTCCTTAATCCACACATCTAATAATAATCCCCCCCCAAAAAAAACACAATAATAAAATTGGTCATTTCAATCCACGACTGTTTGTGGGACACTGCTGTGCGCAATTGGCTGCTGCGATTCGCCCACAATATATACAGTCAATTAACTTTACAGTATATTCTGTGAAGCGCTTTGGGACGTCAATAAGATGTGAAAAGCGCTATACCAAATGCAAGGATTATTATTATTATTATTATTGTTATTATTGTTATTATTATTATTGAGAACATAGTCTCCCAGCTGAGACACTCGGGTCTCTGTTATTGAATATTAAGGTTTGCTTTACAACATATGTATGATTGAGATGAATGCCAAGAGTAGGATTTTGAATCTGCATTAAATTTAACTGGAGCAGTCATAAAATTCAATGTGCAAATCACCTTCCCATTAGCGCTGCTCGAAGATTGATCCTGCTAGCTCCATTGCAACAGGCGGAGAATAGGCTGGTCATTAATCATCAATTAATGGAACACTCTCCCTCAATCCCTCCAACTTGACCCATGCTTCCCCATCTTTAGGTGGAATGTGAAGATCATCCTTTTTGACCGAACTTACAGTCATTTCCTCCTTCCCTTCACCACTGTCAAATACTCTGGATTACTTAATATTTAAAAAATAATTAAATAAGATTCAATATCTGTGTGAGGGGGGTTATATGGTACTTGTGAAGTCCTGTCATAATAATAATCCTTGCATTTGATATAGCGCTTTTCACATCTTAGAGATCTGTCAAAGCACTTCACGGAATATACTGTAAAGTGAATTGACTGTATATTTTGTGGGCGAAATGTGGCAGCCATTTGCGCTCAGCAGTGTCCCACAAACAGTCGTGGATTGAAATGACCAATTTTTATTATTGTGTTTTTTTTGGACAGATTATTATTATTAGGCATGTATGTGAGTAAGGAAACTTGCCCAAGGTTTCGCCCTGATCTGCGTGGATTCGAACACAGGTCCCACGCTTGTAAGGGGAGTGCTCTAACCACTGAGCTACAGGAGTTCCAAATTAGGCCAGCAAAGTCAATGAATCTGACAGTCAATGGAGTTTTTACCACAATGTTCCATTGAAACCCGGGCCGATTTTTATTCGAGTCCATCTGAGAGCGGGAGTCCAGTGAGTGGGGCTCCACGAGTTTGTTTGAGTAAATGCACACACCCAGCTCTTTCCTGCCTCAGTCGCACCACTGTTAAAGGGCATCTCTATTGAAGCACTGCTTCAGTATAACCGGGATATACAGTAACAACAACAAACAACAAAATTACAATCCGTCCCAAGGCGCTGAAGAGTAACATACAGTGATACACATAGAAACAGGCTCCTTGGCCCAATCAGTCTGTGTCGGTGTTTATATTCATGTAAGGACTTTGAGAAACTGCCTCGCGTGAATGGTGCTGTACATAAATGCAAATTGTTGTTGTTGACAAAGACACACTGGGCCAAATGGCCTCCTTCTGTACTATACAATTCTATGATTGGCGACCAATGGAAACTGCCAATTTATGTTGATCTTATTGAACTCTTGTATAATTTAAACATCTCTGTTGGGTCCCTTCTTAATCATCTCTTCCCTCGTTGACAAAAAAGCCCTAACCATACAACAAAACAACAACAAAACTTACATTTATATAGCGCCTTTCACGTCGAGAGGACATCCCAAGGCGCTGTACAGTCAGGTAGGACAAGAGCAGGGTGGGAAGGATCAGGGCAGGATGAAGAATAGTAGGAAAAGTAACTGTATATTAGTGGGCGAAACGCGGCAGCCAAATTGCGCACAGCAGTGTCCCACAATCAGTCACGGAAGTGGGACTAGGGGCAAAAGGGGGTAAAGAAGCAAAAGGGGAGGGGTGGAGACAGGGGGAAGAAAAGCAGGAAAGTCGACTGTATACTTGTGGGCGAAACGCGGCAGCCAAATTGCGCACAGTCTATGTTAACTATAGAACCATAGAAATCGATAGCACAGCAGAAAGCCATTTGGCCCATTGTGCCGGCTATTTTATGAGTAATTTTTTCAGTCCCAGTTACTTGCCTTTTACCCCATATTCCCATGGCTTACTCCAGTAATCACTGTCACTAATCATATGTATATGAGTGCAAACCTAATTTATTTATGTTAAAACAATTATTTATATTAAATTATTTTTTATATTAAATTATTGTTTTTGATCGACTTCAAGATCCTCACTCTAGTGTTTAAATCCCTGCACTCCTCTGTACCCCCTACCCCTCTAACCTCCTTTCTCCTCACAGCAGTAGCCCCCGTGCCTCTGCTCTACTGTGTCCAGCCTCCTTCATTTCCCCCGAATCCTCCTCTCCACCTCGGGCTCCGCCATTGAGAACCACTCTTAGATGCTACCTAGCGTGGAGGGCGTTATATTCAATTGATTGTTCATGTTGTCAGTTGTTAGTCGATAGGCGGATCGCCTCCGGGAATAATCATATGAACAAATTGGTCACTCAATCCACGTGTGTTTGAGGGACACTGCTGGTCAAATTGGCTGTCACACTTTTCCCACAAAATATATGGTTAATCCATTTTACAGTATATTGTGTGAAGCGCTTTCAGACGTCTCAACGACGTGATCAGGCACTATATCAAATTGAAAGATTATTATTATGTTCAGAGATATCTGTAACTTTGTGTTCAGTACATTTGTCATGGGCGAAATATAGTCAGTTCACTTGACATTTTTGTCTTCTCGTCTGACCAGGTGAAATGGATGATGTATTGGATCATATTTGCCTTGTTCACCACAGCAGAAACCTTCACAGATCTCTTCCTTCCATGGTGAGACTCGAGTGTGACATTTCATGGTTAATCTTTAACAGCCGTAGACTTGTATTAATTTTTATAAAAGAAATTGCTATTGTTATATTCCATTGCTGTTCATTGGTTATATTTTTGTTTTCTTCAATAGGCCTCACCTACACATAGTGCTAAGGTGCGTGAGGAGGAGAGACGGTGGAGGGAAAGAGAGGGAGCGGGGGAGAGAGGGAGGTGGGAGAGAGGGAACGGGGAGAGACAGAGTGCGGGAGAGGGGGGGGGGGGGGAGATAGGGAGAGGAAAGGGAGGACTGAGAAAGCAGGAAATGGGCAGAAAAAAGAAAGGAAGGAGGGAAACACTGAAATTAAAACATTTTGAAACTTCTACACAAGATTCAACTGTTAAACTCAACCGTTTAAGAAAATTGTTTTACAATGGTCTGAAAATGGCACCTATTGAGCCCTGACCAGTTAGATGACTTGACTGTATCCTGACTGTATTTGACGTAATTTCACCCTATTTTTCCCCAGGTTTCCATTTTATTATGAACTCAAAATTGCTTTTATTGTTTGGCTGCTGTCCCCTTACACGAAAGGTGCCAGCGTTCTCTACAGGAAATTTGTGCACCCAACACTGTCGTCTAAAGAGCAGGTGAGTGTACAAAACAACAGCCGTTTCCCAACAGGCTCTCTAAAGCCAGAGAGGGTAATAGTCTGTGGAAGGAGTGGCTTTAGTGACTGTGTGTCAGCCTGGCACAGTGGTAGCACTCTCGTCTCCAAGTCAAATGGTTGTGGGTTCAAGCCCCCATGTCATGAACTTGGAATCACACAGTCCGAACTGAAACTTCAATGCAGCCATTGTCAGAGGTGCCCTTCTTCGGATAAAGCATTAAACCCAAAAATGAGTGAATCAGCAAGACATTAACAGTAGGGCAGAAATTAAGGATCAGCTGTGCCAAAAGTAAAAGGAGAGTGGTTAGAAGATTTTCCTTTACTCGCATACAGGAGAATGATTCTGGTGTGTAACGCCCTGGCACAAATGGTCGTTTAGGTCAAGTTCAAAGCAGCGTTTGAAACGGAATTGGGTAAATACTTGAGTGAATTAGCATGACATGGGTATGGGATTAGAGTAGATAGCTGTATCAGCCTGGCTTAATTGGCAGCATTCTGCCTTTTGAATCCAAAAGCTGGGGGTTTATTGTGATCCCGAGCTCACGCAGTCCAGTCTGACTCTTCACTTCAGTGCTTAAGATTGCACCTGAAGATCTCCTCCCGGCTCAGGGTCATGCTCCACCAATGTAAAGTGCTCTGAGGCGCTATCCTGAGTGAGGGGTGCTATATAAATGCAAGTTGTTGTGGCTGCATTGCCCTTCGGATGAGATGTTAAACTGAGATCCCATCTACTTATTATTTGGACATTATAAAGTTTGTGTGGCACTATGCAAAAAGAGAAGGGAGTTCCTCCAGGTGTTCTGGCCAACAATTCATCAGATAAAATTGATCTTTCATTTTATGGATGGTCATGGGACATTGCTGTGTGCAAATTGGCTGCCGTGTTCGTCTGAAACAGAAATATACATTCGCCACAATTTACAGAAAATCATGTGAAACCCATTGAGGCATTTTGACAGTGAAATGATGCAGATTGCTTTCTGTGGGTGATAATCCTGTACCCCCAAAAAATGGTTATTCAATCCACGACTGTTGGTGGACCGGGACGCTGCTGTGCACAATTGGCTGCTGCGCTTTGCTCACAAAATCTCCTATAAAGTATTTTGAGACGTTTTGCTGATGTGATATGGTGCTATATCAAATGCAAGGGTTTTTATTAATATTATTATGACAGCAAAGCGACGTCAGGCTTTTACTTTTGTAGCATTTTTTTCAATTTGGTTAATCACCGGGCTGATGAAAATCTTTGCATCTGGTATACACTGCCTGAAAGGGTGGTAGAAGCCAATTCAACAATCAGTCTCAAAAGGGAATTGGATATTTACTTGATTAGAAAGAAATTGCAAGGCTATCGGGAAAGAGCGGGGCAGTGGGAGTAATTGCATAGTTGTTTCAAAGAAGTGCCACAGACACGATGGACCAAATGACCTCCTTGTGTGCTGTAAGATTCTGTGATTCTAATGTCCCCTCAGCACTCGTTCACATACAGCATTTGGGGAAGCAGCGGGCACCAGGCCAGATTGGGCAAGGCTGAACAATGTTGTTGATCTTCCCAATCTCTTACTAGCTGCTGTAACGTACTCACCCCATGACTGATGGCTGGTAGCCAGCTCCTAAACATTAGTCCCGTGATGTAAACACTCCTCTCTGCTAACTTTAGCTCATCAAAACCTAGATCTCTTTGAAGGCATAAAGGTTGTAAAGACCATAACAACAACTAAAATTGCTAAACTAAGATGCAAGAACAACAACAACAACAAAATTACATTTGTATAATACCTATCACACTGGGAGGACATCCCCAGGTGCTGGACAGACAGTATTTCGGATCAGAGCTCGGGGGTCAAAGTTAGGGAATGTGGAAGCAGGATGAAGTTCTAGAGGGTGGGGGCAGAGTGTCTGAATGGTGGGGCGGGTAAGAAGCAAGCCAGAGCCCACTAAGTGGAGGGGAGGACAGGTTGGTAAGGGGTTAGAAGGGTGCAGAGGTAGGGGAGTGAGGCCATGGAGGGCCTTGAAGGTGAGGACTAGTTTATCTTGAACTGTATCCTCTGTGTGATGCGAAGCCAGTGGAGTCGGATGAGGATGGAGGAGATAAAGTCACAGAGTCGAGTGCGGGAGAGTACATGGGCTGCAGAGTTCTCTGTGGCTCCACCCTTGACTCCAGGAGGGAGGAGTTGGGGAGACCAACAAGTAAGGTGTTTGCATAGTCAAACCTCGATGTTATAAATGCGTGGATGAGACTTTTGACAGTGTGTGGTATAAGACAGTAGCGGAGCTGGGCAATGTTGCAGAGGTGGGGGAAGGCAGAGCAGGTCATGGCACGAATATAGGATACAGAGGATAGTTGAGGGCCGAATAAGACGCCAAGGTTCCGGAATGGCTTATAAGATGGAGTGTGTAACCATGGATGGTGACAACAACAACAACAACAACAATTTACATTTATAGAGCGCCTTTCACGTCGGGAGGACGTCCCAAGGCGCTGAACAAGAGGCGTGTGACCCGAGCTGGGAGGGGAATGTTTGGGAAGGGGTGAAACACGAAAGGGAGGTAAAAGAGTTCGGGGTGGAACAAAAGGCACGATCGAAGAGGAAAGTCTTCAAATCGGCCTTGAAAGAGGAAAGGGAAGAGACGAAACAGAGGGATTGAGGGATGGCATTCCATAAGGTGGGAGCGGAGAAACTGAAGGCCCGGCCTCCGATGGTGGGGCGGTTCGGGCGGGGGGCTTGGAGCAGGCCACGTCCTGTTGAACGAAGGGTCCGGGTGGGCGTGTAGGGGGAGAGTAGATCGCTGTCAACATGAGGTTTGGAGGCACTGATGGGAGCCAATCAGGAGGATCTCTGTCTTATTGACGTTCAACTGAAGAAAGTCAGCTGTCTAACAGGACTTGATGTCTGACAGATATTTTGTCAAGACAGCAATGGTTCTGGAGTTGAGGGTGGAGGCGGAGAGATAGAGTTGCGAATCATCCGAGTACATATAGAAGAGGAGTGGGAGACATGTTCGAAGGTGTGGAGGGAGGGATGGGTGCGAGGGGGTGATAGGGAGGGGGTAATGGTTGGAAGGACAGAGGCAGCTGAGCAAATCCCCTTGAGTTTGGATTTGAGGAAGTCTAGCATTGCCTCGTAGTTGGCATTCGAGCGGAGGATACCAAAGGGTGGGCGGAAGATCCGGTTGGTGATGAAGAAGAGGCGTCTGGGTTTGTCCTTAGTCTCCAAGATTATGTTAGAGTAGATTGACGATTTAGCAGAGGCAAGCAGGATTTGATAAGGGCAGCCAGATCTGCCGATGGATTGCTAATTCAAGGCATGTGTGTTCAGGGGCACACATGTGCTTTAAGAGAGCGGAGGTAGCTGGTGTACCATGGAGACTTTCGTGAGTATGAGACAGTATGGGAAATGAGCAGAGCAAGGGAATTGAGAGAGGCGGAGAGGGAGTTGTGGAAGAGAGTTACCGATGAGGATAGGTTGTTGCGGGAGGAAGCCCAGATGGGTGGGATTCAGGTGACTCCAAGGCAGTGGAGAGGGAGGTGGGGGAGATATTTTTCCAGTGGTGGTAGGAGATGGAGGTGGATTGGGTGCTCAAAGGAAGGAAAGGTTCCAGAGGAGTAAGGGGATAGTCCGAACAGGGACCAAGATATGAGAGTCAACTACCACCACAGCGATTCGGTCGTGGGCTATGATGGAAGATGTGAATGGTGTTGCCTCTGTCAGGGGGAAGATGTCACCTGGAGTGACCCAGATTTCAGTGTGGGCAAGAATGTCGATGAGGTCTTGGATGGTGAGTGTTTTGGAGTGGCAGCTGATATTTTGTAGGCTAAGGTGCATCCAGTTTGCCTTCCACCTGATAGTCACACGACATGTCATGTCCCAAAATATATACAGTACTGTGTATACTATGTTCAGTAAAGAGCAAGTGAGCTGAGTCCTGCAGTTCAACAACAACAACAACTTCGATTTATATAGCGCCCTCCATTCTGGACGCCGTCTCACAGCGTTTAACAACAACAGATCCCAAGACCGAGCCAGGGGCAGGGGTAGAAAGGTGACCGAAGGCGCAGTCGAATAGAAAGGTCTTTAGCTGAGACCTGAAACTGGGAAGAGAGGGGAAAGTGAAGAAGAGAAGAAGCGAAGGGAATGAGGAAGGGAGTTCCGGAGCCTCGGGGCATAGTGGCTGAAGGCACGGCCGCCGATGATGGAGCTCAGTGGTTAGAGCACTCGCCTTGCAAGCGAGAGACCTGGGTTTGATTGCAGGCAGGGCGAAACCTTATTCCACACACCTGATAATAATCCCTCAAGAAAAAAAATAATACGTTGCTTATTTCAATCTACAATTGTTTGTGGGACACTACTGAGCCGCATTTTGCCCACAAATATAGAGTCAATTCACTTTACAGTATATTCAATGAAGTGCTTTAAGACATCTAGAAGATGTGAAAAGCGTTATATCAATGCAAGGATGATTATTTTATTATTTGAAAGAGAGAAAGAGAGAGACAGTTGGAGAGAAAAGAGAGAGAAAAACAACTATACAGTACTCTAAAATGGGATTGGCTGGATGAACTATAATGGTCTACAATTATCTTTCCAGTTCAGCACATTTTTATGTTCCCGAGCAAGAGAGGACATTTGATGGATGGTGATGGGAAGGAGGTGGGAAGACCATGAAGTCATGAAATTGAAAATTGTTTGCTTGGCACTTGAACAGAGATAAGAAATAAAAATTATTATTATTAATAATAAGCATATTAAGACATTTCTACGTGATAATAATCCTTGCATTTGACATCGAGCCTCATCACGTCGTTGAGATGTTTCAAGTGCTTCAGGGAACGGCGATATGGGAATTTCCCGATATGGATATATCGGTTGGCTCATATCGAGATATACCGAAATATCGATATTTTCAGTTTTTTCGTACTGCGCATGCGCGCGCGCATCGCAGTACGAAACCTACAGCCTTGAAGATGGCCATTCGGCCCAATGTGTCTCCTAAAGAGCAATCTTTTCAGTCCTAAGGGTGTCGAGCTTTAGTCGTTGAGACGTCTCAAAGCACCTCCCGGATTATACTGCAAAGTAAATCGACTTTATGTTTTGTAGGTGAAATGCGACATCCAATTGCGCACAGTGAAATTTCACAAACAGTCATTGATTGAGCGATTGAGTTTTTTTAAGGGATGATTACCCCTGGAAAGTGATCCGCTAGTCGACTAACAACTGTGTTGCTACTTGCTGCTGGGTAAACAGAGGTGTGTAGAGTAAGGAAACTTGCCTGAAGGTTTGGACTGTCTGGTAATTGAGGCGAGTGCTCTAATAAAAACGCTGCAGGACTCTATGTGTTGTAGGTGTGATACCCAGCGCGAAAATTATAAAATATCTGCCTGACATTCTCCCCTTTGTTTCCTGTCTTGCAGGAGATCGATGAGTACCTGAGCCAAGCCAAAGATCGCAGCTATGAAGCGGTGGTGCAGTTTGGGAGACGGGGACTGAACGTGGCAGCCAGCGCCGCGGTGACAGCTGCTGCCAAGGTAACGGTCACCGATTGCTAGCCTTGCCTTCCTGCCGGACGCCAGCCTACAGTCTGACTCCACTGCAAACAGGATAAAATAATAAAATAATAATCCATGCATTTGGTATAGCACCTTATCACGTTGGAAGAATGTCTCGAAATGGTTTGCAAATTTTACAGTAAAATGTGTATTTTTAGGCAAATGTGGCAACACAGTTGCACACAGCAGTGTCCCACAAACAACCATGAAATGAGTGACTAATTTAATTTGGGGGATTTGTTGGACACCGGGAGAGAGAAACTCCCTTCACTTTTCGAGTAGTGCAATGGGATGTTTTACGTCCACCTGTTAAGGCAGACGGAACGTAAAACAGATGGCAGATGGTGGCCTTGAATCCACGATAATAGTCTCTTCAAAAATAATAATAATTTGGTCACTCAATCCATAACTGTTTGTGAGAAACTGCTGTGTCCAATTGGCTGCCATGTTTTCGCCCACAAAATATACAGTCAATTAACTTTACAGCGTATTGTGTGAAGCACTTTGAGATGACTCAACGACATGATAAAGCGCCATATCAAATGCAAGTACAGTAAAAGCCCGTTTATCCGGCACCCTTGGGACCTGGCCAATGCTGGTTAAAGCGCATGCTGGATATTCGGCCAAAAACATACCCCAATTTTTTTTAATTAAAAAATATATATTTTACTGGATAAATTCCGGTTTAATCAAATGAGGACCTTTTTTTGAGGAGCCGGTTATACAGAAGTTACGGTTGATCGGGTCACGGATAAACAGGCTTTTACTGAGTTATTATCAAAAATTTGTCCATTGTCTTTGCTGTAGCTCACCAATCCACAGATATCCGTGATGATGAATGGAATGCTTCAATCAATTTATTGGTTCCCCACTATTATAAAGGAATTTCCCTATGATAGCATCATTGGATAGACCCCACTGCCCTCCCTTCTCCTAGGCTGGCTCAATTATTTGCAAGAAAATTGCAGAAACCTAGCATCTGATTTGGGCATGAATTGAAGAGTTTTCTTAATGTTCTGATGACCTTAGATTTGAACACTAAGACCGGGAGAAATTTCAGGTCTCTGTGTTGTGGTCATGTCACGTAAAAGAGCGCACAGTATTGCAAACATTAGGCTTTCACAAGATTTCATAACCCTGTGTTTCTATACTAGGTTTCTCCCTATCTCAACGTAACTCTGTCTGAAGAGGGAACAGAGGGTCAGGTAATCCCAAATGCACTGCTACTAACACTATAGACCATAGCCCCCCCCCCCCACGCATTTGTATTGGGGTTTTCTTGCATTTTAACAAATAATGTTAATAATGTCTTTGTGTCTGATAACTTGCTCGTTATCTGTGCCTCTCTGTATCAGGTTATCATTTTGGGTCGTTTCTTAAAACAAATATGAGATGTGCAAATTGGTATTCCTTCTAGTCACCCAAGGTAACCTCAGCCCCCAAACATGGGACCTCCACTCTGGCGCCATCTACCTTTCGGAGTTTATTTCCGCTGGTCGACGGGAATTGATTGAATCATCACAATAATAATCCTGGCACATAAATAGTACATTTCATGTCTTTCAGACTTCTCAAAGCACTTCACAGCATATACTGTTAAGTGAATGACTGTATATTTGTGGGCAAAACGCAGCAGTCAATGCACACAGCAGTGTCCCACAAGAAAACAATTGTGGGTTGAAGTGATCAATTTATTATTGTTTTTTTTTCTTGAGGGATTGTTATCAGGCATGAGGAGTAAGGAAACTTGCCCAAGGGTATGACCAGCCGGGAGTCAAACCCAGGTCTCTCACTTGCGAGGCAAGTGATCTAACCACTGAGCTACAGGACTCCACCTGTATCATAGAATTATAGAATTATACAGCACAGAAGGAGGCCGTTTGGCATTTTAGTTGCTGAGGTTCCGAATTAATCCCACTATCCTGCTCTTTCCACATAACCTTGCAAATTTGTCCTCCCCAAAAATCTATCTACTTCTCTTTTGAAAGTTGTTCTGGAATCGCCTTCCACCCACCCTTTCAGGCAATGAATTTCAAATTAAGAAACACCACAAATTACCTGTGTGAAGATGTTAACCCCAAAATGGCATCAGAGAAGACAAGAGACCATTGGTGGGTTGACGTAATACAATTTACATTTATGTCTTTCACATCGGAAGGAGTTCTCAAAATGATTTGATGGATCTGACAAGTTCCTTTTGTGCTGTAACATTCTCCAATTCTATCACTTTTTTTCTGGTTATACTCAGAGGACATAATAATAATAATAACATATAATATATAAGGGATTAGAACATAAGAAATGAAGAACTAGAGAAGATCAGGAAATATATCAAACGTAGTTCCTATAATCACTGATGCAACCGGGACTGTTAATAAGACTATTCCAAAAAGGCTTGACAAGATACCCAGTGAACAAAATTATCAACTTCCGCAAAAAGTAACTACTGTACTGTATTCTAGGAAGTTCAAACATACTAAGAAAAGCAACATCCATTCATATACAACCTGTTAATGCTATTGGTCTGCCTGATCTATCACTAAAGACTACTTAAAAACAACAACATTATCAACAACAAATTGATATTTATATAGCGCCTTTCATGTTGGAAGGATTATTATTTTTTAATATGATTATTATTATGTTATTACAGTTTGGACATCTTCCCACCCTCCTTGACTTCAAAGCACTATTTTGCACCCGAGCTGTGGGCTGATGATAGTGTGGTGGGAAGATGACCAAACTGTAATAACAACAACAACTTGGATTTATACAGCCCCTCCACGTTGGACGGCGTCTCATAACATGAATAATAATAATAAACATATAAAAAATTATAATCCTTCCATTTGGTATAGCATCTCTTACATCAGGAGGACATCGCAAAGCGCGTCACAGGATTTGCTGTAAAGTGTAGAGAGCCATGAGTCACTGCTGGAATCCTTGATCGCAAGCTCTTTCGTTGTGTCCAGTCACAGCCCAGCCGTCTCCTTATAACCTTGTATCTAACAAGTGACTGCTTGTGCAAGATGTATTAAAAACAGATCGGCCCCTTAAAATTGTCGTGGCTCTTACCGAGTTTGATCCAAATGCTTTTTGGCAAGGTTTCACATTGGGCAGCTTTGGTCTCTTTCTGCTGTGCTGTTGTAGTGTTTGTCGATAAGTCTTTTATTCTCTGCATGTTGTTGCACGCTTATTTTCACGTTTGATTGGAGGCCATGGTTTTGCGTGGGTGCTATGCTTGCACTTTCACACTGGGTCAGGCGTAGCGCACATGTTTCACCCCATGTCACTCCTTGATCGGATTGTTATTTGCATGTGTTACTGTCTGAAATAATACACACGCAAATGCCCTTGCTCATGAGTCACACACAGACTGCTAATATTTTCACTGTGCAAAGGTTGAGAACCCGCAAATTCCACCCAGTCTTAGTTCCTAAAACCAGTCGTTTCAACCTTACAATTCAAGATGACAAAGAAACGTGGAAAATTCTTGAATTAATTCTCAATGAGTATAATTGTTGTTTTGCCCACAAAAATATAGTCAGTTCACTTTGCAGTATATTCTGAAAAGCGATGTGAAATGCATCAACAATGTGATAAGGAGCTATATCGATTACAAGGAATATTATAATAATAATCTTTGATTTACTGTAGCAACTTTTCGTGTCTGGAGGACTTCTCAAAACGCTTCACAGTTGTTTACTGTGACTTCTTTGTAGGTGAATGTGGCAGTCCAATTGACCAATTAATTTGAAAGCCAGTTTCTTTGCAAAGAAATATGGAAACACATGAAACCACGATTGAGGAATGGATTTAGCAATTTTCTCAATCTGAAAAACTTTTAGGGCAAAATTTTTTAGGTTGTTTCAGTTGTTGCTCAGCAAAGTACTAAAACTCTCATGGAGCAGATATGAGTTGGGAGGAAGGCAGGGGGTTTGGAATCCAAGAAGTGTAAATTATCATAGCATCGTGCACCCTGTGATTTAATTATCACCAGGGTTATCGTAGCACAGTCCACCCCCACCATTCTTTGAATGCAATGCTGTGTTTTTCAGAGGTACTATCCTTTAGATGAGGCGTTAAACCAAGGTCCTATTTGTCTGTTCAGGTGGACAATAAAAATCCCACAAGGCTATTGTAAAAAGAGAAGAGAGTTTCTTCCAAATTCTGAAATCCTAAATCAACAATCTCCCAGACAAAACTGGTCATGCACTTCATGGTTGTTTATGGGGCATTGCTGTGTGCAAATTGGCTGCTGAGTTTTCCTACAAAATACACAGTTATTATTTCTCACAGATGCCTCGCCTAGAAGCAAATGTAAATCAAATGATTTTACGGAAGGCCAAGATTTACCAACCCAATATGTTTCAGATACAATACCAATTTACGTTTATATAGCTTGTCGGGAGGACTTCTCGAGATACATACTGGAATGAACATTATGGAATTTTAAACTCATTATGATCCTTCCTTGTCACCGGGCATAATTAAGGGGGTCCCTGTATGCCTTCAGGCCAGTTATTGGCAAATTGGCTTTGATTAAACACGGTTCTATCAGGAGTCATCTGCAACAACAACAACAATGATTTATATAGCGCCCTCCACGTTGGACGGTGTCTCATACCCTATAGGATATGGGTCGGGGGATGGGGGGGTTCAGTTCTTTAAAAAAAAGTTGCAACCAAATTGGATATGGAAAGCATTCTCCTGAAGTCAATGGGAGTTGGGAGGGTTAGCAGAGGGTGGCCTGAGGGTTGGGGGATGTAGGGCAAGGGTTCAGTCACGGTTGCAATGCTGTCATAATTAATACGGGTGACAATTAACAATGCTATGACAGACAACACTAGTGATAATTAGAACATAACAACATAGGAATTGCTAGATGAAAGAAGACCAGATTCATCCAATATGTCTTCCACCATCCTGGCAGTAGCATATACATGACATGTCCCAAACTGTATACAGGACTGTATCCTGAGATATTGTGTATTTAACACATCATGGGTTGCTAATGTTGTGATATCTAACATTAGTGACAATTAACAATGCTATGATAATCAGTTCAGGTGATCATTGACACATCACGGTTTGCAAATGCTGTGATATTAAACACCAGAGAAAATTCACAGTGCTATACAGTCCCAAACCTCTCATTTAAAAACTAGGTTTAAAAGGACTCACAATGTTTGGACAGTTTCTTAGTTATTGCCAGCGAATGAGTATAGGAATAATGTAGCATTGGACCCCACCGTATGGGTGATTGAATGTTTGGGAGCCAGCATGACTTGCAGTGGTTTTGAAACCAGTGTTTTGAGAGGCAGAGGATTTGCTGTGACACAGCTGCCTGTTACTGATAGACTGACAGACACTCCACATTTCTCTTAGGACACTGTATAAATCCAACTGGTGGCCCATGAGGCACAACTGAGCCAATCAGGAGATGATCACTGGGGGCTCGGCAACGGGAAGGGTCAATCAGGATAAAATATTGTTTATGCGGCCCGCGCACATTACTCAAATCCAGCCCTCGTTAGCCAAAAGGTTGGACCACATCTGCTATAAACAGTCCCTTCCATTAAGAGTCATGGTTAATGCACGCTATGCTAAAGGTGAGCTGTTCTGCTGTTGTTGCAGGGACAGGGGGCTCTGTCTGAGAGGCTGAGGAGCTTCAGCATGCAGGACCTGACCTCAATCCGAGGTGAAGACGGCCCCACATCGAGGATAGGCAGCGTCCAAGCTCCTACAGCGAGCACCTCCCGCCACGTCACAGAGACCGTCGACAACTCAGGTGAGCTTGGTCTGTGTTGGAAACCTTCACAGGGACACACAAATTAGGCCAAATAAAGCCCACAACTTCTGAGAATTAGCTCTGACACCTCATTAACATTTTGATATTAAAAGATAAGATTGCCCAGAAAATTGCAGGTAAATATTTTAAAATAAGCTAAGACTAGATAGAATTTCGGGTACCAGTAATTCTATGGGCTAAAACGTTGGAATTTTGTGACCGGTGGTCTTACAAGCTAGGATTAGGCGGAATTTTAGGCCCATTCATTTTACATGTGAGGATAAGGTTGAAATTCTGGTGTATGCCGCCTGGCTAATGTGACATTTGACTGATAGTGGGGGAAGGGAGTGGAGAGATAGCTGAGAATGCTTTGGGACGTCCAGCTTCACAGAAGGCAAACTAAGATTCTAGGCCTAAAAGAAGGCCGAAATAATTTTCAAATTAATTTTTCTTTACCAGAACCTTCCGAGTAATCATTGTCACACAGCTGCGTATACTGCAGGCATAGGCGGAAGCCATTTTGAACATAAAATAAGATCTCGTCGGCCCGAGTGAGGTGAACAACTTATTTAACCAAGAACGTAGTTGGCCAGAGGACAAAACTCTTTCCTATTCTCTCTGTCTCAGAGCGACCTCTTTGACTTTAGTCATCTTTCCCCTCCCACCCCTTCCCCCTCAGCTCCCATCCCAAGCTCCCCCCTACCTGAATCCCTGCCAAGGGCAAAGCATTTGGGATGGCCTCCTGATGTGAAAGGCTATGTTGTTGGCTATGTTGGTAAAAATTGTTGTTGTTTAGGAATCCTACTATTTTGACCTTGAAGTGCCTTGGGACGTCCTCCCAAAGTGAGTGAAATTGGGCCGAGTGGCCCATTCCCAAGCTACGCAAATACAATTTGTTGTTGTTGTAAAGCGTATAGTTTGGTGTTGTTTACAGGCTGTGCCTGTGGTGGCAAGGACAAGGCTTGGGATGTTCGAGAAGCCATGAGGTGAAATAACAGGGTGGCTTATAGTTATTGCTGATTTGCAAATAAATATCATGCTGTATAATAACGTGTGATACACCAGCAGACACTAAAACACTGTCACATTAACTGGGAGTCAAGTACTTAAGTTTTGGAGGCAAATGCGGTAGTCACGATGAGGTGAAAAACCAATTTAACCGGGAAGATAGCTGTCCAGGAGACGGAACTTCTTCCTTTTTTCTATGGGGAATTGGGTCAGTCAGCTAGGACACTGACTGACTGGTTGGGCTTTTTTTTTACAGTAGCATTGTGCGATTTTTATCATCTCCCTGCAGATCAAGCAGCCAGGACCTTGTCTTCAGGTAGCAACTGAGGGATGTGACCTCTCAACAATTTAGCTCTTCTGTATTGCACTGCAGTGTGAGTTCAATGTCTCAATGTAGATGTCTTGGGGCTGGGAGCTTCTGACCCAATGGAAAAATGAGCCATTGTCCCACTATATGTGTCATCCATCTTATCTCTTGCCAGCTTACATAGAAATTCTCAAAAGTCCTGTAAATGTTGAGTGAATTTCAGCATTGCTGAATCTGGCTGGTGCCCATTGCAATGTAAATATTATTAATAACATCAATAGGTAGAATTTCCTCCCACGTTGAAATTTACTTTGTTTTCTTAGCATTTCAGAATGGGCAAAATATGGCATATTCTTAAACATGTGTTAACTTTGAATCGACTGTCTTCATTTTGGTTCACTGTAGGGCCTAACAAGAAAAACTACCAGCTTCAAAATTAAGATTGAATGCAATAATTTGCCAAATACTGTACTTCACTCTCTGAATCGCTGCATAAACAGAGTAAATCTAGACCTAAATGGAATTTCTTAAGTGGAATTTCTGCTTCCAAGACGTCTAAACAGTCATAGAGAAGACACCACTTGTGCATCGTTGTTTCATTTTCATTTGTTTTTTCCCCCCCTGCACCCCACCCCCCCACCCCCCCACCCACCCCACCCTCATTCTTTTTCATGCTCTTTACTTTATTTCTCTCTCTCCAGTCTTTAGAAACGGCATCATTTTCAATATCATAACAGGTGAGTCAGAGCACGTCGGGGAGCCCTAGGTGCCCAATCGTTAGACCTACTGACTGTGCTGGTCACTTAACCAGTGCAATGATATCCCATGTGGCAAAAAATGACACTGTCCTATTGCAACTAAATATCAAATCACTCCTGTGAGTGTCAAGCCCCCAAGTCTCTTAATTGTACAAAAGTAAACGTAGGCTTGAGGTTTCTTTTGGTCAGCCGGGTGTCTGACACATGCGGAAACCCATTGCCGTGCTTAAGAGTATGCAAACCAAATGGATAATTCCATACATTCAACCTAAACATGGAAATCCCAGAGATAGATTGTTGGGATGGAATGCGCTCTCTCTCCCTGTATCCCTCTATTTACTCTATCCCACAGGGGGCTGGATCAAACCCGACCTTCCGTTACAAGGCATGTCACCTTGGAGCCAGTCAACTCCAAGGAGACCCCCCCCACCACACTTATTTCCAAGGATGATAGTCACTAGTTGGTCATTTGGCATCCGACAAGCGTGGGTTTGAGCTCTCAATAGGCTCGAGTTTGAAATGGCAGCATGTCCTCTGTTTAACCTCTGCCCAGATGTGGACTTGTAGACATCAATGAGCTCAGCAGTGGCAGGAAATGACACTGGATTGTGCACATTCATACTGTTTACTGCATGGCTGGCTCTAGGTGGGCATGCTGAACGGTTGGTCTGTCTGTCTCTTTGCTTAAGTAAAGAACCAGGGAGTTGTAGGATTAATTTTTGCCATCATTTCATTTCTAGTAATTATAATAATATCATGTGACAGAAAACGAAGGATGCCTTATGTTTTGGGTGTCAGCCCGGCACAGTGGTAGAACTCTTCTCCCTGAATCAGAAGACTGTGGGTTCAAGCCCCACATCAAGATTTGGAATCACACAGTCTAAAATGACACTCCAATACAGTGTTGGGGGGGTGTTGCATTGTTGGAAGTTTCGTCCTTTGGATAAGGTGCTAAATTGAGGATATATTGGCCTGTTTAGGTGGATGTTAAAGATCCCATGGCACAATTTGAAAAGAGAAGTGAGTTTCTCCCAAACTCTGGTCAAAAATCACCCAAATAAAGTCGGTCATTCACTCTACAATTGTTTGTGGGACTTTGCTGTGTGCAAAACTATCTACCGTGTTTTGCCCACAAAATATAGTCGATCCGCTTTACTATTCCCAGTGAAGCACTTTGAGACATCTCAATGATGGGATAAGGTACTATATCAAATGCAAAGATTCTTATGGTTAATAATCTTTACATTGTATACACAGCAGATCACTTTTCTAACACACCATCTAACAACAGCAAGGTTTTGCTGTAAAGTCTATTTTTGTCGACGAACGTGGTAGACATAATTTGCGCACAGCACTGTCCCACTAACAGCCGTGAAGTGAATGACCAATATCCCACAAACAGCCATAAAACCCCAGTGCCTTGGGATGCCCTCCAGATGTGAAAAGTGTTATGCAAATGTAATTTTCGTATTGTATGAAGCGAGTAACCAATTTTATCTGGGGTTTATTGGCTGGAGAGGAGGCAGGGAGAAACACCTTTGTCTTTTTGAGTAGTCCTATGGGATCATTAGTGTCCACACCTGAATAGGCTGACAGGATCTTGGTTTAACGTTGCATCAGGACAGCATCTCCGACAAAGCAAAGCATTCCCAGCACTGCAGCTGTGCAACATTAAGCGTTCCGAGACGCCGTCCAGCATGGAGTTGCATGCAAATCGAAGTTGTTGTTGTGTTGTTGTAGTAGTGTCAGCCTAGACCAGCTGTAGTGTCAGCCTTGAACTCAAATTTCTGACCTAAGGTTTGAACCCACAAGCAGCTGCCTCAGAAGTGAACGTGCTACAGACTGAACTAGTCAAACACAGTTATACAATATAATAGTACATCTTGTCTACAATTTCAAAACATCCCAAAGAGTGTAGTTACTGTGCATCTGCACAGCAAACGCTGTACTGTATATGTGCCGTTTCACTGCAGAGATTGCAAAGCCTCTTCAATGCTTTTTCCTTCTTTCTCCTCTCCTCTCTCTTTTGTCTCTTCATTCTCCGTCCACGTCTTGCGAACGATGTTGGTGTAAGTCCCACCGAGCGGCATGAAAACTGCGCTTCAGAAAGTAAACCAGTGCATTGAAATAACTCTCCTTATACTCAGTAGCTGCGTATTAATGATTTGTTTTGCTGTGGGATGAGCACTAACCTCACATGTGGTTTAAAATATTTTCTAGATGCTAATTGCTGCTGTGCAAGTAACAAAGAATTTTTTTTTACATGTCATCCCTTGAGTCGAGATGTCTCAAAATTATTATAAATAATAATAATCCATACATTTGATATTGTGCCTTATCACATCTTCGAGAAAATTCTAAGCGATTCACATCCTACACTGTAAAGTGAATTTTCTTGTGGGTGAAACGTGGCAGTCAATTAAGCCCCACAAATAGTTGTGGATTGAGTGTCCAAATTATTTATTGTTTTTTTGAAAGGATTAAAAGATCCCCAGAAAAGTGATCTGCCTATCGACTAACAACCTGGTTCCTACTTAGTGCTAGGTAAACAGAGGCGTGTAGAGTAAACTTGCCTATCCGGCTGGGAATTAAACCTAAGTCCTCTTGTTTGCAATATTGATCCTCTCTTCTTCAATCCATCTGACCTTGGCTCCTCATTCCCTTCTTTTATACCTTCCACTTTGACTATGCTTATAGTCCTTCTCCCCCTTCCCCAGCTCAGCACTGTAGTGTAGAGCACTCCCAGGCACCAACCCCCGAGAGTGGCATGCAAGTTGTTGTCATATGAATATTGTGTGAGAAACGGATAAGCAACAAGTTAAAATCCAAGAATTAACCAGTGCATTTCCCACAAGCATGACATAACCTCATCTTCCTTAACTTTGACCATCTTTAAGCCACGATCAGTGAGGCGGAGGCAACCCATTCATTCGCTCTCTGTTTCCTTCTCTTGGCTGTTCAGATGTGTGACTGGACTTTAAAGGCGATGAAGTAAACATTGATCAGGGTCAAAGGGCAGAGGAGGAGCAGTATAAGGCTAGAGCAGTAGAGAACTCTGATGATGAGGTTGAGCATCTCGTGGTCAAACGTCCCCAGAAACCACTTAGAAAAAGGTTGCAACGGTCCGAGGTATGTTACTGCCCCCTCCCACCGAACAGGACTTTTTGTCTCCTCTTCTTGTGCTATTGACTGGACAGCTGCAGTTTGCCATGCCCTGTTTGTCAGCCTCCCCAATTCCTCCCTCCACAAACTGCAGGTAATCCAGAATTCTGTGACTCATGTCCTCCACCGTTCCAAACTCCGTGATCTCATCTCTCCCATCCTCCATTGGCTCCCCATCATCCAGAGGATCCAATTCAAGATCCTGGTCATCACATTCAAAGCCCTCCATGGCCTCGCCGCACCCTACATCTGCGACCTCCTAACCCCAAACCAACCTGCTCGCCCCTCCGCTCAGCAGGCTCCAGCTTGCTCCATGTCCCCCGACCCACATTGGCGGACGATCCTTCAGCCACTCTGCCACCATCCTCTGGAACTCCAACCTGCATCGCCCACCTCCCTGGCCTCCTTCAAGTCCCACCTCAAGATCCTCCTCTTCGATGGCCCCATTGGCCACTCCAAATTCCTCCCTTTCTCTCCACCCTCCCTATCCCCAGCTTGGGTCTGAAACAATGACTGTCCAGTGCCTTGTGATGTCCTCCTGACATGAAAGGCGCTATATAAGTGTAATTTTGTTGTTGTTGTTATTTACTAATAATAATAATCATGGCATTTGACACAGCACCTATCACATCTCAAGGCTGATATGTGTAAAGTGTAATGAGGGTGTACTTCATAGTCAGACCCTATTCATCTAAGTGTTGTGATGGGCACGTGTATCAGACATTCCAACCAGCTGACCAAATAAGAAATCTCATCAGTTCACCTCTAATAGTGACAGATTATTTTCATCGGATAAATTTGCAGCATGAGATCGGAATCATGAACTATTTTACTGGAATTATAAAGGAAAAGGTTCAAAGAAATTACATTTACACATAGAGCTGTTAGGATGTGGGATACATTACCACAAATGGCTATCGAATTCATTTCTATTGTAATATTTTGAGGGAATTAAATATTGACACTTTTGGAATTTTTTGTGGGCAGATGGATGTCTGTCTGACATATGCAGAAATCTATCACTATGCTTAAGAGTATCCAAATCAGACTGCGAATTCCACGCATCCCACCTACGTATGGAAATTCTGGTGTTTGGAATGAAAAATGTACTCTTTCCTGGAGGGACGCATCCTGCTTAATTGTGAAACCAAGATGTAAAAAGCGAAAGAGAAAGAACAGAGTAATGGAATTCTGGTTAGATGTTTCCAATAGGCTCAGGGGTTGGGGGTGAGGTGGGGCTGACTGTGATGAGATTTATGTGATTTTTTGCTAAGTGTATGGATTTCCAAGTCATACGTAAATCATGTCACTGTCACTTAGTGCCATGTGAATTCAATCTTGCTTAAAGTGTATTGAATAATATTCCCACAAAAATACAATAATAAATTTATCATTGCAATCCACAACTGTTTGTGGGACACTGCTGTGCGCATTTGGCTGCCAAGTTTTGCCCACAAATATACAGTCAATTCACTTTACAGCATAATCTATGAAGCGCTTTGAGATGTCCAGAAGTCATGAAAAGCCTTATATCAAATGCAAGGATTATTATTGAAGCATCCAAACTAGTGTCATGGCCAACAATCTCCCAACTTGGTAATTCACTTCATGTTTTCTGGGATCTCACAAAATGTACACTCTTTAGAATATATTCTGTAAAGCACTTTGAGACATCTCAAGATGTGAGAAGGCACTATATCAAATGCAAGGATTATTATTATATATTATATTACTGTGTGAAAATTGGCTGTTGTGTTCGCCCACAAAACACACAGTCACTGCATTTTACAATATATCCTGTGGAGCGTTTTGGGGCGTCCTCCTGACAAGAAAGAAGCAGTACCAAATGTAAGGAATATTATTATTATTAGTAGCTGATGAGAATCTCCTCGCTCCCTCTGCAATTACTAGTTTAGAGCAGATAGTAAGATCAGTGGGATGGGTTCCCATTAAATACACACTTGACGGTATATTCTCTGAAGCCATTTGAGACGTCTCAACAATGTAATTTCATATGGGAAGAACATCTCAAAGCACTCAATCAACCTCTTGAAGGATAAAGGATAAAGCGTTTCCAAAGCTTCTCCAGCAACACACTCAGCATTTATTACATTTCCTCTGTTCCAAGCAAGCCAGATAGACACAGAAGTTAATGAGAACCACCTTCCTCCCTTCCAAGTTAGTAGTTTAGAGCAGAGAGTAAGATCAATTGGGATAGGTTCAAGTTGAAAAGCTGCTGTGTGAAGTGAGATAAGAGGCAGAGAGAAAGTAATTGCAACATGCTGACATCACAAGGAATGTACAACTAGATAACCACCTGCATTACTTTTGCCTAGCCAGCCACCTTTTAAACCTGATAGATCCTCTCTACATCAGGGTGACTTGGTGGATCTGAGATGAGGAAATCTCAGTTGGAATGAGGAGCTTCTTGAAGAGGGCATTCCTACAGATCTTCGTTGAGCCTGACTTGGATTCTGCAGAAGGGTGGAGTGGGGGAGGGAGGGTGTGTGTGGTAAGAGGACTTTCCAGTCATCCCACTGAAGCATTAGCACCCCCTGGTGACTCAACCACAGAGCCTGTTGGGCAGCATTCAATATTATGACTATGGGCTGGAGAATGCTACTTGACTGAGGGTAAGGGTTTGGGATGGGAAGGCAGATTCCTAAGGAAGAGAGATATAGTAGGACGTATGGAAAAAAGGCAGGGAAATGGGATTGAAAGGTACGCCATGATCTAATGAACTGGCAGATCAGACTTGATGGGCTGCATGGCCTCCTCCTGTTCTTGTGGGGCAAGAAAATGGAAGGGGAGACGGATAGCATTTATGTGGATTTGACCAATATGTGTAGAGTTTTATAGGGAGGAAAACGGAGATGGGCCAGGAATTGGTACATGTGTATTTGACTGGTATGTGTACATATATTTTTCATGGGGTAGGAGGGTGGGTGATAGATGAGGGAAGGATTGGTATATGTATATTTGACCAATAAGCATATATTTTCTATGTGGGGAGAAGAGAGAATGGAGGAATGGATACATCTGGATTTGATCAGCAAGTGAATATTTTTATGGGGAGGGGAGGGGAGGGTCTGTGAAGGTATCGGTACACGTAGATGTAACCTTTTATGTGTACGTTTTTACAGGCAGAACCTAGGCGTCCCAAACCACCTCCCAGAAGGAGATGTAGCTCAACGTCCAACAGTGAGACGATGTGATGCCGAATGATCCGCCAAGGCTGCAGTGACCTTGATTTGACCTCCTGTTCCATGCCCTGCCTTCACGAGCCAAAAAAAACACCACGCACACATTTCACACCAACTGAGCAACACTGGGAAAAGGCCAGCAATGGTTTGTGGTACAGATGTCTTTCAGCTGCCAACTGACATGAGTATAAAATTATCTGTAGGCATTGTCTTTTTTTTAATATACAGTGTACATCATACAACGTTTTTCTGCTTTGCAGTATTTAACACAGAGTTTCGGAGCAACGTGAGCAAAAAGGATTGTATTGATCAGTGCTAACAACAACAACTTCATTTATATAGCGCCCTCCACGCCGGACGGCGTCTCAGAGCACTTTAACTAAAGGATTTGTAATGTTCACACAGCCTTTCTCCTTCCTGTAAAGGGCTTTTTCCCAGCACACAAGAGGTTCCCGGAGGCACCAAATTCCACCTAGTCTTTGCCTGTAACGCCTGTTTTGTCTTCAAGCTTTAAGACCATGATTGTCAATTCACATATCGGCCTCCAAATTAAAACTGAATTGAAGGATTTTATTGTAATAATAATAAATAATAATCCTTATACAGTACTTGATATTTTCCCTGTGGGCAGTATGCCTCAAAGTGCTTTGCCGGAAAATGTAGTGTAGTGACTGTGTATTTTTTGCAGGCAAATTTTCCACTGGTCTGACAAGGCTTGGGGCAAGTGGAACTTTGGGTCTGCTGGTTTCTTTGCTTTTTGGGGCAGTATAAACTTGTTGAGTTGGAATTGTTCCTAAAAGCTGACCACCAGCTAGACTAGCTGTTCTGTACACTTGCCTGTCTTGCCGCACACATTAGAGATCCCCCCCCCCCACCCAGGCTGTTGCAATGGAGATTGCTTTAACAATAACAACAGCGCTGTAAGGGAAGCAACAACAAAAGACTGACCAGGTAATCAGTTTCTTTATAATTGTCTTTTCAAACACTGGGATAACTTGGGTCTAAGCTCTCCAGGACACTATTTCCCATAAAGGGGGCTACATAAATGCAAGTTGTTATTTGTTTGTTATATGTTGCTGTGCGTGATTGACTGCTGTCTTTCAGGCAAAACTATACTGTACAGGCAACCCACTTTACAGTGTAACCTGTGAAGTTCTTTGAGACGTTTCAACAACGTGATAAGCACTATATCAAATGCAGGGACTATTATTAAGGATTATTATTATTACTATTGTTATAGTTAATTTTCCTAAGAATTTCGGAACATCCAGAATTTGGTAAATGATTGAACTTATGATAATACTTACATCAGGAGGATCTCTCAAAGCACCTCACAGGATTTTCTGCAAAGTGTTAGGTGAAACTTTTAAGTCTTAACCCTGAAGCCGTTTTTCCATAGTTCTTGAAAGAAACAGAGAAACAGCTTTGAAATTTAAGACTGCGTTTCAGAATTTGCCAAATACTGCACACTTTGAATAATGACAACAGTAATCATAATCCTTACATTCGATGTAGCGCCTTTCACATCAGGAGGGCGTCTCAAAATGCTTCACTGTCATTTACAGTTGTCAAGTATTGTGACTGGATAATTGTATGTGTACAAGACAGCCAATATGCACCTAGCAATGCAAAGAAAATACAGTAAGTCAAAACCCAGATGGAATTTCCACACCCAAGATGTTAATTTTAGGAGAAAATTTTCTTAAAGCTCTCACAACAACACTAGAGGACTTTGGTGGGCTTTTGATTTGACGAAAATAAAGCAAGTATAATTAGAATTTCTTGGAGTAGATTCATTAGCAGCCTTCAAAGGGGAATTGGATAGGGACTTGAAAATGAAAAAATTCTGGGGTAACAGCTGGGGAGTGGGACTGATTGGAAAGCTCTTTCAAAGTGCCTAGCACAGGCACGATGGGCCGAAAGGCTTCCTTCTTGAAAGGCTGTATGATTCTATGAGATCTCAGCTGTAAATTTTATTTAGAGGGAATCAGACTGACCCCAGAAACCATCGTTCCAATAAGCCCACTTTATTTTAAAATTTAAGTTTTTGCAGCATTCGATGTATGAATGTTTGTTTTGTCTTGATGCAAATGCTGGCGTTCCTCAAGGTGTAAGTGAAGCCTGGAGGAATGGGTCATTGTTTGCGAGGGTGTGTGTTTGAGAGAATGTGTGCTTGAGAGTGCGTGTGTTTCAGAGAGTTCCCTGGACTTGACAGTGTGCTGGGCTCAGGCACTGAACTTACTTGTAATGGCATTGACTGTCTGAGCCACGCTGTACACGCTGTAGTGTGCAATACAACGATAGCAATAACAACCTGATTTTATATAGCTCCCCTCAGAGTAGGGTAGCTTCCTAGCGTGCTTTGCGAGAGTGGTAGGACAGCCGGCTGGGTTGGTGCAAGTGAAACTGAAACAATGAAGAAAGGTAGGAAATTGGATTTAAAATAAATGGTATTTAAAGTGGGAAGGGGGTGGGTGGGGGATGATGTACATTGTAAAGAGATCGTATCTTTTTTGCAGGGCTACTTAAAATACCCAGGGTTGAAATTGTAGCTTGAGAAATTGTCACTGGTATATTCACCAAAAATGTGGTCAAATGTACTCAAGCAATTATTGTTGACTGGGGGAGGGGAAAGATATGGGGTAAGTTTGGGTGTGCATGAAAAACTGACTTCGAAATCAACACTGAATTTCTTTTATTCACTGTAATGATATGGTGACTCAAATCACATTTGTTCACTGCTGTCTGCAATCAGCTGCCGTGTTTCACCCAGACAATGTTGGCTCACAATCAATTCTGTGAAGTGCTTTGAGATGTCTCAATTACGTGATAAGGCTACATGGAAAGCAAGGATTATTATGAGTTATTTTTGATTTTCTGAAAGTTCTATGCCAATTCAATTTTTAGATGAAACTTTTGGAAGTCTCAAGAAGAGCTTTGGCTTCCCGCGTGATTGGCAAATACCCACAAATATCATCTGAAACGCAAAAATATTATAGATAAATTACTCGGGGTTGAATAGAGGTATTTTAAATGTTAAACATTCAGTTGATGCTCAGTTAATTATCCTATTTTTTCTAGATGTGAGATAGATTACATTTTTCTTTCCCGCTGTTGTAAGTTACATGGGAGGTACAATTGAAGACAGATATGCCAGTGGGAGGAGTGAATTATAGCTATATGGAACTTAGAGACAGAGTAAAACATGGGCTAGACAGGGAGAGATAGAGAATGTAAATGGATCTTGAAATTAAGTCTTTCCATCCCCGAAGGATGTGATTTACTTCCATTGCAGCATTCGTCAGTTGGAATAAATATGGCCTTTGACAGTAACCCAAATCTCAAATTACAGTTTTCGGCAATTCAAGCCAGTCAGTTTCTAAACGGAGTAAACAAATGACATCTAACATGTACGGGATGTGGGGAAAGATTGAGGGGAGTTGGGGGGGGTGCTGTGGTGGTAAAAGCACATGCTGTACTGACACTGATGAAAATGAGGCATGTTTGTGGGACACTGCTGTGTGCAATTGTCTGCCTCTTTTAGCATACAAAATACACAATCAATCCACTTTACAGTACATTCCCTGAAGCGTTTTGAGATGTCTCAATGACATGGTAATGTTTTATATCAGATTATTACCATGTGATATGCATAATTATTACATTGTGCCGAATTGCAGGCAGACTAGGTAACGTTATGGATTTCCTATTTCATTGTTGATGGCTCAACCATTAGCCCAAATTGGCATTACACCAGAAATTCCCCTACCCCTCAACCCCCAACTCCCAGCTGTGATCAAATCAGCCTCATCTTCAGTTAGGTACACCCCATTCTTGTGCTCAGCCCACCCCCAAACACACACCAATGCCAGATCACAAAGTAGGATTATAGACCACGTTAAGATAGATTTAGCCAAGTCCTGGCAAATAGTACAAATTTTTAATGACTGCAGGAATAGACTAACTTTGCATTATTTTAGAAACTGAAAATTTCAACACAAATGAATAGAAAAGCCCCAGACCTACAGATTAGCAAGCTGTACAGTATCATCTTTCACAACGATTTGCATTTATATATTACCCCTTACTCGGGTTAGTGTCCCAGAGCGCTTGAATTCACATGTGGTAAAGTAACGAAACATCTGCATTTTCATTCCTGAAACGTCACAGACACAAAATGTCAGCAGTTTTTATTGCATTGTGGACAAGACTTACAAATACATGTGCCGGAAAGAATCCTTCACGTTGGAAACTATAACTTAAGTAGGGTTTGGAAATGAAGCTTTTTGTTTGTCGCTGGAAATTGAGGGGTTTTGGGTTGTGTGTGAGGCGGGATGGGTTGGGTTGAAATTGTGTTTACTTTAGAGGTCATCAGCATTGAGTTTTCAAGTTGCTTTGAGAGTGTTTTTGGGCTGAGGAAAGGTGAAAGATCAGGAAGCAAGTGGCAATTTTTGGGGGTATATATTCAGTTTTGAATTTGGCAGTAAACCTTGCAAAATCCAGTCGTTGGATCCACCTACCCATTGCCGGTTTGCCGATCTCAATTCCACCCACCTAAAATGGCTTTAATGTTACGGGTGGCAATTAAAAAATATTATGTAGATTTGTTACAAACTATACTAATCATATTAGCTGTTGAGACCATGTTATAGTTGGCTAGTTTTACACTGTGGCAGTCAGAGAGGAGTGTTGGCTTGGGCTGCCTTATTTCCCAGTACTAAATCACTGTGCTAGCTTCTTTACCTGAACATACACGAAAAATGCAAACTGTGAAAATATTTTTTTGTGTGACAATTACTGTCGACATGGTAGAAAAAAACACTGTTTATGTAACTGTACATGAATGATGTATCTGTGAAATGGACTGTAGTTGTACTTTGTGAGGTTTCAGTGTCATTTATTTAAGTGGATTTGTTTGTGAGATGATGCACTGGTTTCATGCCTTTACAAAATGACCGAGGAGGATTGTGATTGTCTTAATTTCCATTATAATTACTATATATTATAAATTTGTTTTTGCCGTGCACGCGTGACATTTTGTTTCCTTTGAAATTTCCGGCAAAAACACAGCCACGGCAAATCTGGCAGGCCAGAGCACTTTATAGTTGTATTACTTCGCGTTTTGTGTTCTGCTGACGGGAACTGTATATAGGGAACTTGGTGTTGCCGTAAACACCGGGCATCGTGTTCACAGAGTGCTGCATGAATTACAGGATTGTTGTCTTCTATATTTGTCACGGGATTCTTGGCATTGTAATAAAAGATTTGAAAGATGAACGAGAACTACTGCCGTCTCGGGTTTCAGTCATATGCTAGGCTCAGCAGATTTCCACTCACCTTCTGCTCATACAAATGACATTGCAGAAGTCATCCAGCTCTTAGAGCCTATCCTGGTGCCAGCACCTGCCCTCTAATCCCAATCATTTGCTCTTTCCCACATCCTTTTACAGTTACATAGTGTGGAATAGCACACAAAAACATGTCATTTGATCCAACCACCCTGCAGTGATATGTAGAAAGGGAGGAAAGAGGGTCACTGGGCAGCCATCAGGAGCCAGCTGATTCCCCCCTCCCCCAACCCCTTGCTCAGCACCTTGGGACTTCCTCCCGAAGTGAAAGCGCTCTATAAATGTAATTTTGTTGTTGTTGTTGCTCAGGAGCGGCTGACGCTAACTATTATTTCCGCTGAGATAGTCACTTACTGCAGTGTTTGATGTGCCCTGAGCCAGCGAATAGAAATGTCAACTGTCCAGCAACTACCCCGTAACAAGAACATTCTATTTGTATAGCGCCTTTCATGTTGGGACGATGCCCAAGGCACTGGACAGTCAGTGTTTCAGACCCGAACTGGGGTCATGATCAGAGATCGAGGAACGACGGTGAACAAAGGCACGATCGAAGAGGAGAGTCTTGAAGAAAGCACAGGAAGTGGCAATGCAACAACAACAAATTACATTTATAGAGCGCCTTTCACGTCAGGAGGACGTCCCAAGGCGCTGCACAGGAGGCGTGTGACCCGAGCTGAGAGGGGAGTGTTTGGGAAAGGGTAAAACATGAAGGGGAGGTAGAAGAATTCGGGGTCGAACAAAAGGCACGATCGAAGAGGAAAATCTTCAAACCGGCCTTGAAAGAGGAAGGGGAAGAAACGAGACGGAGGGATTGAGGGATGGCATTCCATAGGGTGGGAGCAGAGAAACTGAAGGCCCGGCCTCCGATGGTGGGGCGGTTCGGGCGGGGGGCTTGGAGCAGGCCAAGTCCTGTTGAACGGATGGTCCGGGTGGGCTTGTAGGGGGAAAGTAGATCGGTTAAATAGGGCGGGGCAAGGCCGTGTAAGGCCTTGAAGGTGAGGACAAGGATCTTGAACTCGATCCTTTGGAGGATGGGGAGCCAGTGGAGACGGGCGAGGGTTATGTGGTCGCGGAGGCGGGTGCGGGATAGTACACGGGCTGCAGAGTTTTGGATGACCTGCAGCCTGTGAATGGAGGTACTGGAGAGGCCGACGAGGAGAGAGTTTCCGTAGTCCAGCCGTGAGGTGATGTATGCGTGCATGAGTGTTTCGGCAGCGCTGGGGGTAAGATAATTGCGGAGCCTGGCAATATTGCGCAGGTGGAAATAAGCGGTGCCGGTCAAGGCGCGAATGTGGGGGAGGAAGGAAAGTTTTTGATCGAACATGATGCCGAGGTTCCTGATTGGCTTTGTGAGGTGGAGAGTGCAGCCTTGCATGTTGAGGCTGGCAGCGCCCAATGTGCGGAGGGATTGTGGGATGGAGTTCCAGTGGGTGGGGCCAGAATGGCTGAAGGCTTGTCTGCCAGTGGTGGGGCAGGCAAAGCGGGGAACGTGAGGTAAACCAGAGCTCACTGAGTGAAGAGAGCGGGCAGGTTGATAGGGCGTTAGGACGTCACAGAGGTAAGGGGGAGCAAAGCCATGGAGGGATTTGAAGGTACAGACCAGGACCTTGAACAGCCAATGGAGGGAGGGGTTGAGGAGGCCGACAAGCAGGGAGTTAGCATCGTCAAGCCTGGATGTTATGAAAGTATATATGAAGATTTTGGCAGCCTGCGGTGTGAGTCAGTGACAGAGCTGGGCAATGTTTTGGAGGTGGGAGTCGGCAGAGCGGGACATGGCATGGATATGGAATAGAAAGGATAAATGAGGGTAAAACAAAACCACAAGGTTCCAGACTGGCTTAATAAGGTGGAAAGCACATCCTTGGATGGTGATACTGACAGTGGTTGAGATGTCTGACATTCTGTTAAGGCTGCAATGGTCTTGGAGTCAAGAGGTGGTGTTGGTTGTACATGTGGAAATTGACCTTAAATTTCCATAAACTTGCAGAAACACTCAATCAGCAAAATCCCACGAATAGCATTGAAGTGAAGGACAATTTTGTGTCATTTTCCCCCCCAATTGTGACACGGTAACTTTAACGTTAAGCTGAAGAGAAGATTTAAATTGGTTTAAATAAACAATCAAGGTCATAAGGTTTGGAAGTTTTATTCTCAATCGCTGAAGAAGTGAACCATGATTTACAATTAAGTAATGCAAGATGACAAGAGACAATGTGTGTATAATCCTAAAGTTTCAACTTCCACAGATAAATACATTCTTGCCATCTGGGGAAACAGTCCAAAGAAGCCTTCTCGATCGTAGATGAATGGATTGTCCAATAATGATTTTTAAAAAGAAATCTGCCCCTCTCCCACCCAGAAACTGAGGCCTCAAACCTTTAGGTTTGTGCGATCGTGGTACATCTGGTAAGGATCGTTGACGTACCAGTTCCGCCTTTTCCAGAAGTCTGTGGTCATCTTATCGAACAGCTTACTTTGCGTTCTGTTACAAAAGACGTGCTGTCGGAGACGTCGTTTTCTGTCGGCCGATTTCTTCCAAAGCTTTTTCTTGTAACCCGCCTGGAATCAAAATGTAAAAGCACTTAGGGTTGGAAGAGCTGCCTTTATCCTTGGGGCCAAGTAAACTAACAGAGCTACAGACACGAGAGACAATTTATTGCTTTATTTGCTAATGCAGATTTGTTTTGGATTGGGGATCCAAAAGAACTTGATTGCTTTGTTCCCTTATTAAATTGGATTGATCCACTTAGATTTTTTTTTACAAGTAATTCTCTTTGTAACAATATCCTAACTGGCAACAACGCTCTAACAATGTGGTACATTTCCAGACCAGAAGCCTGAAATTCCTCGATGCTTTAAATTTGAAGACGTTGCAGAATTTTTGGAAGCTTTTTAAATTAAGTCTCAATTATGGAAGCTGCATTTCAGCAGGTTCCACTTTTAGGAGGAACATCTCTCAAGCTTCAAGATACTGTAATAATCCTTTCAATTTAATAACAGCACCTACAAAGTTGAAACATGCCAAAATGCTTCACAGGTGATTGCTGTCAAGTGTAGTAACTGTGAATTTTGTCGTCAAATTCAGTGAATGACTGTTGTTACTCGGAGAAAACTGGAACTATATAAAAAATTGCCTTCTCCACTATTTTCTTATTGGAAAGAACACTCTGAGAAACTCCTTTCTCCCCTAAAGACAGTGTCACAGAGTCTTTAACGTCTACCTGAAGAGCTAGATGGCACATAGGGTTTAGTGTCTCCATTGAAGGGTGATTTTCCTGTCAATGCATAGCTCCACCAACACTGCATTGGAGTGTCATCTGAGGTTATGAGCTAAAAAATTCCTAAAATGGATCTTAACCCACAAATTTCTGAGGCACGTGCTACTAAGTGGTGAAGCTTTGATAACACTGCACTAACCTGAGCAGTCAATATTTACACTGCTTGTTGCCTAATAATGGAAGTGAAATATTTTTAAGTTCTTAATAATAATCCTTGCATTTAATATTGCGCTTTTCACATCTTATCAACGTCTCAAAGTGATTCACAGAATATACTGTAAAGTGAATTGACTGTATATTTGTGAGCGAAAACGCGGCAGCCAATTGCGCACAGCAGTGTCCCACAAACAGTCGTGGATTGAAATGACCATATTTTTTTTTATGTTTAGCATTCTTTAAGTGGGATTCCTGGGGCGGAGCAGAGAAACTAGCTACACTGGGAAAACACTTAATTCTTCACCAAACTTGTAGAAAAATTCAATCAAAAAAGGAAATAAAATAGAAAACCTCTGATATTTCAGGCAATGCAGAAACCAAAGTAGGAAGAGGGACCTTCATGAGAGAAGTGTGTAATGCCAAGAATAGAAATAATGAGTTACTCACTTTACTTATAAGCACCCAGGGGCTGAAATATCTATCCCTCCCCACACGGTATGTCAGTAACATTCCAGTGTATTAATAGGGCCCCTGTTTACAACCTCCCTTGGCAGCCTCCAGTGTGCAATCTGAAAGCAACTGGGTGAAAGCCATCAGCCAGGTCTGGTTGCTGCAAAATTGTAGTTTTGTCAGGAACATATTTTGTGTGCATATTTTTCATAAAAATTGTGGGCAAGTCCTGAACCACTATTTAACCAACAAGAACCAACATACCCAGCATCTATGATCCCAAAAAAGGTCACTCAAAGTAACTCATTTTATGACTCGAGACATTGACATGATTTGCCGCTCCATTAAAAAAAGTGTTCACTCAATCCACAACTGTTTAAGGGACACTGCGGTGTGCAATTGGCTGCCATGTTTTGCCCACAAAATACATAGACAATTGACTTTAAAATATATTCTGTGAAATGTTTTGAAGCTTCTCAAAGACATGAGAGCGGGTGTTATATCAAATGCAAGGATTATTATTATTCAAATGCAAGTATGCAATTTTGTTCATGTAAGAAACAAATCTGATTAAATCGAAGCTTCTGTTATATTGGCGAAAATAAAAGGGTAAAGCTTTAAATAAAGAAATAGATTATTTCTGAAGAAACAACAGAAACCTCATAGAAACAGGAGTAGGCCATTCAGCCCCTCAAGCCTGTTCTACCATTCAATAAGATCATGGTTGATCTGTATCTCACCTCCAGTTACCCACCCTTGTTCGTTATCCCTTGATACCCTGACCTAACAAATGTGTATCCACCTCAGTCTTGAAGATGTGCATAGATCCAACATTCATAGCCTTTTGGGGAAGAGAGTTTCAGATTTCCATCACCCCACCGTTGATGAAAAACTGCCTCCTAATTTCACTCCTAATTGGCTTAGCTCTAATTTTAAAATGATGCCCCTTTTTCTGGATTACCCCACCAGAGGAAATAGTTTATCTGTATCTAATCTATTTATGCAGCCTGTCCTTATAATTTAACCTCAAACTATATGCCGTAAGCATGTCTCATTCTGATGTTAACCCAAGGAGTTGGATGCTACCTAATGCAGCCAAATGGAAGCAATAAAAGGAAGAAAATAGCACGTTCTGCTTTGTAGCCGAGAGGAAAGTGACTTGGTACCAAGGAATTCTGTCTGTATAACTCCATAACATGAACCTAAATGACAATACAGAGATTCAGTCATCTTTCATTGTGTTTGCCCTTCTAAAGTTAAAAGGATGCAAATTTGGGTATTCTATTGTTATTGTATACTTCAAATGCTAATTCCATTTCCCATTATATAAAAAGGCCATCCAGGCCTTAGAGGCAACAACAACAACTTAAACTTATAAAGCGCCTTTCACGTCGGGAGGACGTCCCAAGGCGCTGCACAGGAGGCGTGTGACCCGAGCTGGGAGGGGAGTGTTCGGGAAGGGGTGCAACACGTAGGGGAGGTCGAAAAATTCGGGGGGGAACAAAAGACACGGTCGAAGAGGAAAGTCTTCAAACCGGCCTTGAAAGAGGAAAGGGAAGAAACAAGGCGGAGGGATTGGGGGATGGAATTCCACAGGGTGGGAGCGGAGAAACTGAAGGCCCGGCCTCCGATGGTGGGGCGGGGGGCTTAGAGCAGGCCAAGAACTGCTGAACGGAGGGTCCAGGTGGGCTTATAGGGGGAGAGTAAATTGGTTAAGTAGGGCGGGGCAAGGCCGTGTAAGGCCTTGAAGGTGAGGACGAGGATCTTGAACTCGATCCTCTGGAGGATGGGGAGTCAGTGAAGACAGGCGAGGGTGGGGGTTATATGGTCGCGGAGGCGGGTGCGGGATAGTACATGGGCTGCAGAGTTTTGGATGACCTGCAGCCTGTGAATGGAGGAACTGGGGAGGCCGACGAGAAGAGAGTTTCCGTAGTCCAGCCGTGAGGTGATTATGCGTGCACGAGTGTTTCGGCAGCGTGGGGGGTAAGATAGTTGCGGAGCCTGGCAATGTTGCTTAGGTGGAAGTAAGCAGTGCCGGTCAAGGCACGGATGTGGGGGAGGAAGGAGAGTTTATGATCGAACGTGATGCTGAGGTTCCTGACTGGCTTTGTGAGGTGGAGAGTACAGCCTTGGATGTTGAGGCTGGCAGCGCCCAATGTGCGGAGGCGCTGGCTTGAGCCAATCAGGAGGGCCTCGGTCTTGCTCACGTTCAATTGGAGGAAGTTGTCCCTCGTCCAGGACTCAATGTCGAACAGACATGCTGTCAGAACATCGATGGTCTGGGCGTTGAGGGATGAGGCGGAAAGGTACAGTTGGGTGTCATCCGCATACATGTGGAAATTTACCCCATGTTTGCAGATGACATCGCCCAGAGGGAGCGTGTAAATAGTGAAAAGGAGGGGGCCGAGGACAGAGCCCTGGGGGACGCCGTGAGAAACTGTGCGGGGGTTTGAGGCGAAACCGTTGGAAGATACAAAATGTAGGCGGTGGGTCAGGTAGGAATGGAACCAGTGAAGGACTGTGCCTTGAAGGTTGAGGTGGGAGGAAAGACGTTGGAGGAGGATGGTGTGATCGACTGTGTCGAACGCAGCAGACAGGTCAAGGAGGACGAGGATGCAGAGGGAGCCCTGGTCGCAGGCGGTTAGGATATCGTTTGTAACCTTAACCAGGGCAGTTTCCGTGCTGTGAGCAGGGCAGTGCAGAGGAAATCTCCAGAGTGACACAGCTATAAACAACAATAATATAAGCAAAGGGTCTTTATGCTTGAAAAGTGATGTCTCAGGAAGGGACCTTTTTGACGTGTAAAACATGGGATAGAGAACCCAAGACCAGAACAATACTTTCTGGTTTGCAAAGGCAGTAGGTCAAGAGGTCACAGGTTCAAAGATATTAAGTGCAAATTTAGGGCTAATACCAGAAAGTATTTCTTTACATAATGAGAAATTGAGAGATGGAATACATGACTAGGAAGGGTGGAAGAGTTCAAAGACTGGACTAATGTAATGAATAGCTTGATGGTACAATGGGATGATGGTAGAATTGGTGTTCTGGATATAAGAGAACAAATGAGAACAAAGATTTTTTTCGTTCAAATCTTTCTTCTGAAACACTGGAAATGCCTACCTTCCTTCTCACCCAGAGGCCACAATGTAGTCGTAGGAACCTCTTCACAACAGCTTTGACGGATTTCCGCTTACCTCTTCGCAAACCGAAATAGGTGAGTGACCTCACCGACTGCTGAAAACATGGAATGGGAGGGGATACACTGCACGTAGAAGAAAAGTGAGTCAACATTAATATAGTATGAAGCTTAATATACATCATACATACACACTGAGCTTACCTAATGCAGTACTATACGGTATGGGGGTGGGAAAGGGAAGAGAAAAATCAGTCACACTCGAAGCAATTATTCTTAAGCATGATTTTTCCCCTGATGCCAATTCCACCCCACTTTCTGAAAAATGTTGCCTATTTGTTCCTTTTTGTTGAATATATTTCCAGTGGGTAATGGTCACCGCTAGTACTTTCCACAAGTGACTATTATTCATTTGTGAACCTTTATAGTGATGGCCTTATCCGAGCCAGATTCTTGTCCTCAACCCATATACAGAGTGGAAGTCACTGGGGTTTTTTCTCCTGAACACAGGGTTTTTGAAATCAATTGCAAGCACTACAGCCACCTTGGGTGAGATGAGCAAACTCAGTCAAACAGAGTGAACCGTTAAGGAAATATTGAGGGATAATGATAACTTCAAATTGCTTTCAGCACTACACCGCCACTGTTCAACTCCAGTTCAAACGAGGTTAAGTAACACTTCCTCATGAGCTTTGTGCAGTAGGTGGTGATACAGGCTAGAAGATGCAGTAGATGGCATACTGTACAAGCAGCCATAGCCAAAGGACCAGAAGGTTAAATTGACAGGTAATAATAATCTTTGCATTTGATATTGCGCCTTTTCAAGTTGTCGCAATGTCTCAAAGCACTTCACAGAATATACTGTGTTTGGGACGTCCTCCTGACGTAAAAGACACTGTACAAATGTAATTTTGTTGTTGTTGTAAAGCGGAGTGAATGTATATTTTGAGGGCGAAACATGGCAGCTGGTTGTGCACACAGAGTGCTGAGGACCTGAGTGTGCGGAGCCGAGTGTGAGAAGTCGAGTTGAAGAAAGGGGGGGTGGGGGGGCGCTGCTATTCAAAGTTTGGAAGCCACTGCCTTAATATATGTGATCCAAGTCCTGGCGTGAGGCTTAAATCTACAACCTTCTGACTGAACAAGATGAGTGCTATTGGCTGAGCCAAGCTTACATTCAGGGGAAAAGCAGATAGCTCTAATGGGGAAGTAAGCAACAGCACAGACGTAATGGGCTGAATATATTCCCCTTCTATACTGTAAAGTTTTGTATGAGTTAATAAGCTCACAATATTTTAGTAGGGAGTCACTGCCTCAACCTCCAAGCCATGGGAAACAATCGTTTTTTCTCTGAACAGTAGACTTTGATGTTAAACAAACCTCTTGAGAGCAAAGGATTCACGCCCATAGATAAGGTTATTCCACAAAGGAGATGCCAGGTTGTTTATTCTGGAAATGTCCAGTGGTTTAATATGTTGTAGGTTGAGGGTGGAAAACCGGGAGGCGAGCTGTGCAACGCATTGATCTCTTGCAACATTTCTGTGTGCCAGAGAAAGGATGTGTCTCAGGCCTCCTATAAAAAACAAGGAGTTTAAAAACATGAGGGCATGTGGAGTACAATATTTCCAGTTATGCCTATAATCTTCTATTTACCAAAATCCATCTGTCACAAAAGTTTTTTTTAAAAAAAGAACCACAACCATTACAACAACTTGTGTTTATACAGCACCCTTCATGCGGAGTAGTGTCTTCAAGTACTAGCAGGGGTGAAGCTTGATGTCTTTACCATCAATGCAATCGTACAGCATCTTGCACTTGTATGGCGCGCTATCAATATAATTTTGTTGTTTGTTATTGTTGTAGTACCTTTCAACAACAACAACAAAATTACACATGTATACCGGCTTTCACGTCAGGAAGACGTACCAAGGCGCTGGATGCAACAACAAAATGATTCAAGATGAATGCCTGGAAGCACTTTACAGAACGAAGGAGAAAAGGGTGCCATTAAGGATATTGATATGCATACAAAGGAGAGGAGTACTGTACTCTTTATCACAAACTTCATTAAATAACTAATGTCTAAATAGTTGACTTCCTCACCCTGTCTCCCTGTCTCTGATACACTCTCCATCACAGAGCCTATGTCTCTCACACACTCAGTCCATCACAGTGTCTGTGTCTTTCTCTCACACTCTCTCCATCACAGTGTCTGTGTCTCTCTCTCCATCACGGTATTTGTGTCTCTCACACTCTCTCCATCAAAGTGTCTCTCTCTCTCTCCACCACAGTGTCTGTGTCTCTCTCTCTCTCTCTCTCTCTCACTCACTCTCTCCATCACAGTGTCTGTGTCTCTCTCTCTCTCTCACTCACTCTCTCCATCACAGTGTCAGTGTCTCTCTCTCTCTCTCTCACTCTCTCCATCACAGTGTCTGTGTCTCTCACACTCTCTCCATCACAGTGTCTGTGTCTCTCTCTCTCTCTCTCTCACTCCCTCCATCAGTGTCTGTGTCTCTCTCACACACTCTCCCCATCACAGTGTCTGTGTGTCTCTCTCTCACTCTCTCCATCACAGTGTCTGTGTCTCTCTCAATCTCACTCTCTCCATCACAGTGTCTGTGTCTCTCTCAATCTCACTCTCTCCATCACAGTGTATGTGTCTCTCACACTCTCTCCATCACAGTGTCTGTGTCTCTCTCTCACACTCTCTCCATCAGTGTCTGTGTCTCTCACACTCTCTCCATCACAGTGTCTGTGTCTCTCTCTCTCTCACTCTCTCCATCACAGTGTCTGTGTCTCTCTCACACTCTCTCCATCACAGTGTCTGTGTCTCTCTCTCACACTCCCTCCATCACAGTGTCTGTGTCTCACACACTCTCCCCATCACAGTGTCTGTGTCTCTCTCTCTCTCTCACTCCCTCCATCACATTGTCTGTGTCTCTCTCTCTCACTCTCTCCATCACAGTGTCTGTGTCTCTCTCTCACACTCTCTCCATCACAGTGTCTGTGTCTCTCTCTCACACTCTCTCCATCACAGTGTCTGTGTCTCTCTCTCTCACTCTCCATCAGTATCTGTGTCTGTCTCACTCACTCTCCCCATCACAGTGTCTGTGTCTCTCTCTCTCTCACTCTCTCCATCACAGTGTCTGTGTCTCTCACACTCTCCATCACAGTGTATGTGTCTCTCACACTCTCCATCACAGTGTCTGTGTCTCTCTCTCTCACTCTCTCCATCACAGTGTCTGTGTCTTTCTCTCACACTCTCTCCATCACAGTGTCTGTGTCTCTCACTCTCTCCCTCACAGTGTCTGTGTCTCTCTCTCTCTCTCACACTCCCTCCATCACAGTGTCTGTGTCTCTCACACTCTCTCCATCACAGTGTCTGTGTCTCTCTCTCTCTCACTCCCTCCATCACAGTGTCTGTGTCTCTCTCTCACACTCTCCATCACAGTGTCTGTGTCTCTCACTCTCTCCATCACAGTGTCTGTGTGTCTCTCTCTCTCTCTCACACACTCCCTCCATCACAGTGTCTGTGTCTCTCACACTCTCCATCACAGTGTATGTGTCTCTCTCACACTCCCTCCATCACAGTGTATGTGTCTCTCTCACACTCCCTCCATCACAGTGTCTGTGTCTCTCTCTCACACTCTCTCCATCACAGTGTCTGTGTCTCTCACTCTCTCCATCACAGTGTCTGTCTCTCTCTCTCTCTCTCTCTCTCTCACACTCCCTCCATCACAGTGTCTGTGTCTCTCACACTCTCCATCACAGTGTCTGTGTCTCTCACACTCTCTCCATCACAGTGTCTGTGTCTCTCTCTCACTCCCTCCATCACAGTGTCTGTGTCTCTCTCTCACACTCTCTCCATCACAGTATCTGTGTCTCTCACTCTCTCCATCACAGTGTCTGTGTGTCTCTCTCTCTCTCTCACACTCCCTCCATCACAGTGTCTGTGTCTCTCACACTCTCCATCACAGTGTATGTGTCTCTCTCACACTCCCTCCATCACAGTGTATGTGTCTCTCTCACACTCCCTCCATCACAGTGTCTGTGTCTCTCTCTCACACACTCTCCATCACAGTGTCTGTGTCTCTCACTCTCTCCATCACAGTGTCTGTGTCTCTCACACTCTCCATCAGTGTCTGTGTCTCTCTCTCTCACTCTCTCCATCACAGTGTCTGTGTCTCTCACACTCTCTCCATCACAGTGTCTGTGTCTCTCTCTCACACTCTCCATCACAGTGTCTGTGTCTGTCTCACACACTTTCCCCATCACAGTGTATGTGTTTCTCTCTCACTCTCTCCATCACAGTGTCTGTGTCTCTCTCTCACACTCTCTCCATCACAGTGTCTGTGTCTCTCTCTCACTCCCTCCATCACAGTGTCTGTGTCTCTCTCTCACTCTCTCCATCACAGTGTCTGTGTGTCTCTCTCTCTCACTCTCTCCATTACAGTGTCTGTGTCTCTCACACTCTCTCCATCACAGTGTCTGTGTCTCTCACACTCTCCATCACAGTGTCTGTGTGTCTCTCTCTCTCACTCTCTCCATCACAGTGTCTGTGTCTCTCACACTCTCCATCACAGTGTCTGTGTCTCTCACACTCTCCATCACAGTGTCTGTGTCTATCACACTCTCCATCACAGTGTCTGTGTCTCTCACACTCTCCATCACAGTGTCTGTGTCTCTCACACTCTCCATCACAGTGTCTGTGTCTCTCTCTCTCACTCTCTCCATCACAGTGTCTGTGTCTTTCTCTCACACTCTCTCCATCACAGTGTCTGTGTCTCTCACTCTCTCCATCACAGTGTCTGTGTCTCTCTCTCTCTCTCTCACACTCCCTCCATCACAGTGTCTGTGTCTCTCACACTCTCCATCACAGTGTCTGTGTCTCTCTCTCACACTCTCTCCATCACAGTGTCTGTGTCTCTCACTCTCTCCATCACAGTGTCTGTGTGTCTCTCTCTCTCTCTCACAGTGTCTGTGTCTCTGTGTCTCTCTCTCTCTCTCTCACACTCCCTCCATCACAGTGTCTGTGTCTCTCACACTCTCTCCATCACAGTGTCTGTGTCTCTCTCACACTCCCTCCATCACAGTGTCTGTGTCTCTCACACTCTCCATCACAGTGTCTGTGTCTCTCACACTCTGTCCATCACAGTGTCTGTGTGTCTCTCTCTCTCACTCCCTCCATCACAGTGTCTGTGTCTCTCTCACACTCCCTCCATCAGTGTCTGTGTCTCTCTCACACTCTCTCCATCACAGTGTCTGTGTCTCTCACTCTCTCCATCACAGTGTCTGTGTCTCTCACTCCCTCCATCACAGTGTCTGTGTCTCTCACTCCCTCCATCACAGTGTCTGTGTCTCTCACTCCCTCCATCACAGTGTCTGTGTCTCTCTCACACTCTCTCCATCACAGTGTCTGTGTCTCTCACTCCCTCCATCACAGTGTCTGTGTCTCTCACTCCCTCCATCACAGTGTCTGTGTCTCTCTCACACTCCCTCCATCACAGTGTCTGTGTCTCTCTCACACTCTCTCCATCACAGTGTCTGTGTCTCTCACTCTCTCCATCACAGTGTCTGTGTCTCTCACTCCCTCCATCACAGTGTCTGTGTCTCTCACTCCCTCCATCACAGTGTCTGTGTCTCTCTCTCTCACTCCCTCCATCACAGTGTCTGTGTCTCTCTCTCTCACTCCCTCCATCACAGGGCCTCGGCGTCTCTTTCTCTCACTCACTCAGTCGACTGACTGAGTCGGTCGGTCACACACTCTCAGCTAATCGGTGTGTGTGTGTGTGTGTCCCGCAGCCTGTGTATATGTTACACTCTCTCTCATCCTCTCTACAGTGTGTCCCCGCTGCCGGTCGGTGTTCACTCCAGACTGACTGACCTCTCGCGGCCCGTAGCGCCGCCGCCATCTTCAACCGTCACTGACGGCACGGGAGGTCACCGCCAGGGGGTGGCCAGGCTACTCCAATCCGTCTGTAGCCCAAAAAGTAGCCCAATATCACCGTGACGTTGCCTCCTCCCAGCGGGTAAGGAGGATAGCAGCCGAGTGGACAATTTAGGTCGAGTGCTTTAAACATTAAAGAGAGAGAGAGAGAGAGAGAAAAAAGAAGCGTTTTTAAATAACACTTTTTTTACAGAAAATGTAGGACCCGCCCAAATGTGTTTCCTTTCCCAAGCGCAGCGAAACAAACCCGCCCAATTGGGCGTGAGCCCGCCCCCCACGATGCCTCCCTGCGTGTCTCCGGCTGGTGTACGTGCTTCTGCGTGAGGGGCGGGGGAGGGGAGGGAGGTGGGGGAGCGGCAGCCGCAGCGCCAACAGACAGACAGACAGAGGAGAAACCGGCTGAGAGGGAGAGACAAGCGTCTCAAGCCCTTTCCCATCATCGTGTCAAACAGCAGCTCTCCCTCCCCTCCCTCCCTCTCTCTCTCTCTCTCTCCCTCTGTCTCTCTCACTCTCACCTTTTATTATTTTTTTTAAAAAAAGACAAAGACGATGTTCTAACAGCTCACGGAGCAGTCCCTCCCCCCCCCCCCCTCCCCTCTCTCTCTCTCTCTCTCTCCCTCAACGTGCGATTCACCGACAAAACGGTTTATATCGTGTGTATATATATATATATAACAAAAGATGCTGCGGATTCCTCGCATCGCGGCTCCAACATTAAAGGTGAGAAAGAAGGATTGGTACGGCTTCCCGATAATCACTTTTTCATTTGTACCGTGCTTCGAGATATCTAGATATATATATATGTGTGTGTGTGTGTGTGTGTATAATTATCACTTTATTTAAAAAGAAGTGAAGTAACCTTGTTAATTGGTTGGGTCAACAGCAAAGGGCGCGAGCAGGCCGTTAAAGCGAACTCAACCTAACCTGTTGGCGTGAACGGCGTGATTGACGCGAGTGGCGACCAACGGGACGCCGGGCTGACGTGACTGGCGGGAGCAGTTAGCCAATCAGTATACAGTGAGGCGGGAGGGGAGGGGGGAGGTGGGGGGGCGGGAGTTCAGGATCCTATCCAGGGTAGGTTGAGCAGCAGTCGCGCGGCAATGACGGGTTGCAAAGGGAGGATCGGATCCCAAGTCATTTGAGGGGAGAGAAGGGGAAAAAGTGATCGCATCTATTTCGTTTGGGTTTGTTCTTGCAACCAATGTAGGGAATGTGATTTTCCTCTCCACCCAGTCGGCTGCATACATATTGTGTGTCTTCCTACTCGGAGGAACACGTGCGATTTAAAGGGTTTCGTTTTGAAGAGAGGCACACAGGGGGGAAAAAGGACATGACCTTGTTCCTCGTTGGAAATTGGTCGTTTGTAAACGTTTGCTGTGTGACTCCCTTGTTTTACTTTTTTATGCAAAACATAAGCATAACCACTCCCCAAACGTTGCAGCTGTTAGTATTGCTGATTCATTGTGTAGAGTTATAGGGCACTGGACATCAGGGAATTCATATGGCTCAGATTTGTAACTGTCAGAAACCGATTTGAACGGTTTCATGTATTTCTTTCCATTTTCATGTATTTGGGGGTTTTATGTCTTTCGCTTTACAGGGTCGGTAATACAAATTCTTAACCAAAATCCCAGTTCTTGTCTATCACTAACCACAGAATCAGCAGATGCTTTTAACTGGAGCAGACTTATAATAATAATTGAATTTTGATATAGTGCTTTTCACGACTTCTAGATGTCTCAAAGCGCTTCACAGAAGGTACTGTAAAGTGAATTGACTGTATATTTGTGGGCGAAACGTGGCAGCCAATTGCGCACAGCACAAACAGTTGTGGATTGAAATGACCAATTTTATTATTGTGGTTTTTTTTGGAGGGATTATTTCAAACCTCAGTGTATTGGCCCTCATCACTGTGTTTCCATTAGATGTATTTGTAACCATGTGCAATCCTTAGCTGCTTTCAGGAAGAAATTATGAGTCCGGTAAAAGGAATCCTTGCACTCAGTTCTGTTCATGTGGCAGATTGCCAATCAACAGACAGCGGTTCTTTTTGCACATTGTAATAGACACCATAACGTACCTATTGTCAAAAAAGGTTTAGATGATTTAGCTGCCAAGAATTTAATCAGCTAATTTTATTGGGATTTTATTTATTAAAAATGTAATTTTTGCTTTTATGTATTAAAAATGTAATTTTTGCTTTTATGTCTCTGAAAACAGTCTTAAGGTTCTCCTTAACCTCTCAAAATTAGATTGATCTGTCTAGACTTAAAGTAATTCTAATTCCAATTTTGATAACTGATTTTCACAAATCAACTATGGTATTAAACTCGGGTTCACCACTGACAGGGGAGGTAATAGTACTCACCTAAATGTCCATCATTTAGGTAGAGGGAGCCCTGCGAACAGGGCTCCCTCTACCTAAATTAGATTGATTTTATGGCACTACCTCCTCGTCCTTGACCTCCCTGCTACCTTCGATACCGTTGACAACTCTATGCTGCTCCACCGTCTTTCCTCTCACCTCATCCTTCATGGTTCTGTCCTTGAATGGTTCAGATCTTACCTCTCACACTCTCGAAATGGCTTCTCCTCTAGCTTCTTCAGTGCTCTGTACTTGGTCCTGTCCTTTTCAATATCTATATCCTCCCTCTTGGTGACATCATCCGCAGACATGGGGGTCAACTTCCACATATAGGCGAATAACACTCAACTCTAACTCTCCGCTTCCACTCTTGACTCCAGGACTAAGGTCCTGACAGAATGTCTGTCAGACATCAAGTCCTGAATGAGAGACAATTTTCTTATAGTTGAAACAGCAACAAGATAGAGGTCTTCCTGATTGGTTTCTGTCGGTACTTCCACACTTCAGGCACTGACAGCATCATTATCCATGGATGCACACTCCACCTCACTAAGCCAGTCCGGAATCTTGGTGTCTTAGTTGACCCTCAACTACCCTTTTTACCTACATCCATGACATTGTTAGCTCTTCCTTTCCATACCTCCACAACATCTCCCGGCTCTGCCCCTGTGTCACACCGCAGGGCACTGAGACCCTCACACATGCATTCGTAACATCTAGGCTCAACTACGCAAACTCCTTATCGGCCTTCCCAACTCCACCCTCCATAGGCTGCTGATCATCCAGAACTCTGCAACCCGTGCCCTCTACTGCACCAGGCACTGCGACCCTATCACCCTCATCCTCGCCCAACTTTACTGGCTTTCCATCACACTGAGGATAGAGTTCAAGATCCTGGTCCTCACCTACAGAGGCCTTCAGAGCCATGCTCCCCCCATACCTCTGGGACCTCCTAATCCCCTACCAACCTGCCCACTTCCTCCACTCAGTGGATTCTGTCGTGCTTCACATCCTCCGCCTTACCCGTCCCACCTTTGGATGTTGGACCTTCTGCCACTCTTCCCCCACCCTTTGGAACTCCATTCTGCAGTCCTTCCGCATTGCCCATTCCCTTGCCTCCTTCAAGACCCATCTCAAAACTCTTCTCTTCGGCCGTGCCTTCAGTCGCCCTCCTTCCCCCCCACTCTTCTTAGTCCCGATTCCCGGCTTGTTTCCGAAACACTTTGTCCAGCCCTTTGGGACATCCTCCTGATGTGAAAGGCAGGCACTATTATTATGGGCAAGTTTTTTTACTCCACATGCCTAATAATAATCTGTCCAAAAATAACCTATAATAAGAATTGGTCATTTCAGTCCACGACTGTTTGTGGGACACTGATCTGTGTAATTGGCTGCCACGTTTCGCCCACGAATATACACTTTACAGTATATTCTGTGAAGCGCTTTGAGACGTCTAGAAGACGTGAAAAGTGCTATATCAAAATGCAAGGATTATTATTATTACTATACAAATGTAATTTTGTTGTTGTTTTTGCAATTCTTCCAGTGAGGCCCTGTTGGCTAGAGGCTAGGAAAGCTTGGATTGTGCTTTTGGGCAGATTTGTCCAACAGGGCATTGATTTTTTCTGACCCAAGACCTTTTCCAATATTCCGCTCCCTCCTTCCAGATGAACGTCCTCCTATGGCAGCAGTAGGCGCCATCAGTTGATAGCACGCAATGTGGAGAGTGGAAATAATGCTGGCATTACTGCAGTCTTCACACGAGCCTGGGGGGGGCGTGAGGGCTGGGGCTTCCCGAGAACCAAGCCCACTGCCTCATCCGCCACGTCCACAGCAGATTGTGAACTGTGTGGCTGATTGAGAGAGAGGAGGGAGAGAGAGAGATGATGGGGTGGGAGGAGAGCGTGGGGGAGAGAGACCAAGAGGTGGGGTAGGGTAGGGGAGAGAGAGAACCACCCTGCTTAGGAATCTGCTAGAGATAACTAAAACCATTGTGAACAATGCGTGGTATCAACAGCTTGTCCAGCTAGGCCCACTTTACCTATTAGGGCTTTGGCTTGCAGGTTTTACAGGAATTGCATCGGAAGAATCGTTGCTCCTAGTGATTTGTCTGGACAGGCTGGCTGGTCTGTCATCAGCATTATCCATTACATTTGATATAGCGCTTTTCACATCTTCTACAACAACAACAACAAAATTACATTTATAGAGCGCCTTTCACGTTGGGAAGACGTCCCAAAGCGCTGACGTCTCAAAGTGCTTCACAGAGTATACTATCAAGTGAAACAAAAGCAGAGAATTGGGAAAACTCAGCAGGTCAGGCAGCATCTATGGAGAAAGGAAAGCGAGTCAACGTTTCAGGTCCAGGATCCTTCATCAGTTCTGCAGTATTTTGTGTTTTGATACTGCAAAGTGAATTGACTGTATATTTGTGGGAGAAACGCAGCAGCCAATTGCACACAGCAGTGTCCCACAAACAATCGTGGATTGAAATGACCAATTTTATTTTTGTTTTTTTTGGGAGGGATTATTATTAGGTGTGTGGAACAAGGAAACTTGCTCAAGATTTTGCCCTGCCTGGAATCAAACCCAGGTCTCTCTTGCAAGGCGAGTGCTCTAACCACTGAGCAACAGGAGTCCATATAAGGCAGATAATAGAAAGAAAAGCTCCATGTTTCTTTGAGATATCGACAAGGGTGTTATTTTAACAAAACAGGTCACAATTATATCATTCCTTTTGTGTAAAAAGAAATGTCTGAAAGTGCTTTATAGAAAACAACTGTACATGTTTGATAATGGCTTCAAATGATGGCTAAGGATCAATCTAGTATTGGGAGTTCTGAATATTGTTGTGAGGGGAAAAAGCCTCAAATATGTTGTGGTCTGTTTGCCTATACAAACCCTTTAATTAGATTCCGAGCTTTCCAATGGGCAGTGTTTAACATTTGTTTTATTTCTTGACTCCTGGGATTGTGTCTGCTAGTCTGCAGTGGAATGGATTCTGCCTACTCAGAGATGCTGGCCGTTTCAGACATGATGTGTCACTTACTGCTGTGCATGCTCTTCTAGTTTTAATTAATAATGATAATCTTTGCATTTGATCGAATTATTTATCATGTCTTTGAATATATACAGAATATACTGTAAAGTCACTAAATAGCCAGTTTCAGTGAGTATTTAGTGTAGTGTATTTTTAGTTGATCAAAATAGAACATTGAATAAAATAGATCATATTTATTTGGTTCCTTTTGTTTAAAAAAAGCATCTCAAAGTGCATTCAAGTCAGTCAGAAATGAAGTGAATGTTATGTAGCAGCTAATTAGTTCCAGCAAGAGCGTACACAACTGCGGTGAGTTCTTATGTTTCATACACTAAGCTACAGGATTCCACAAGTTAACTCTTGTTGATCGATAAGCATATTGCAGAGCTGTGTTTGATAGCAGGTGTAGAATAGTAGCTTATCTCCAGCCTGTTTGACTGGCAAGCTTAGAGTGGATGTGCAAGACACCAGAATAAATAACATTTATTTTGTGTACAGATACCAACACCAGATCTGCTGACAGTGGTAACCATCACATGCCCTTTCATTCCAACTTTAATTTTGAGTTTATGCGATTCTCAAGTGACTGTAGAAAATCTTCTGCAGAAAGCCATTCCATTTAAAGTGCTCTCTTCATTTAAGACAACCCAGACCAAAACCAAATGAGTATAGTATTCCTTTCTCCTGTTTTTTGCACCTGCCCAGTTGTGGCCAATTTTTATGGCTCAGTTAAAATGGAAACAAATAGGGTATGCTTTACTACTAGGCTGTGCGCAATTGCCTATCCTGTTTTGACACACTAGGTCTGGGTTATCTTAAATGCAGAGGGCACTTTAAATGGAATGCATTTGTGGAGTCCTGTAGCTCAAGTGGTTGGAGCACTCGCCTTACAAGTATGAGACCTGTGTTCGAATCCAGGCAGATTTCCTTACCCAAGCTTCATGTTTCCTTACTCCACATGCCTAATAACAATCCCTCCCAAAAAACCCACAAAAATAAAATTGGTCATTTCAATCCACGACTGTTTGTAGGACATAGCTGTGTGCAATTGGCTGCCGCGTTTCGCCCACAAATATAGTCAATTCACTTTACAGTATATCCTGTGAAGCACTTTGAGACGTAGAGAAAATGTGAGTTTTCTTATACGTCTCACTTTGAGACGTATAAGGCGCACTTTTTTGCACGTCGGAAGATCTCGAAAGTTGGGGGTGCGCCCTATACGCAGGAACAAGAAATTTTGAGCCTCGGAAATACAGTAAACAGGAGGGGCGGCCGGCGCGCTGTCAGCCGGGGTTTGGTCAGTGTCCGGCGGGGGTTGGGGGGAGCGGGTGACGGGGCTTCGGCCTCGGCCGCCTGGGCAGCGGCAACAGCAGCGGACTTCAGTGCTGTGCCTGCTGCCTGCCTTCTGCCAAACCCAGTCTGCCTGCCTCACTCCCTGCCGCTCTCTCTCCCTGCCTGCCTGCCTCTCCCTCCCTCCCTCCCTGCCTGCCTGCCTCTCTCCCTCTCTCTCTCCCTCCCTGCCTGCCTGCCTGCCTCTCTCCCTCTCTCTCTCCCCCTGGCTGCCGGCCTGCCTCTCTCCCTCTCTCTCTCCCTCCCTGCCGGCCTGCCTCTCTCCCTCTTCTCTCTCCCTCCCTGCCGGCCTGCCTCTCTCCCTCTTCTCTCTCCCTCTTCTCTCTCCCTCCCTGCCGGCCTGCCTCTCTCCCTCTCTCTCTCCCTGGCTGCCGGCCTCCCTCTCTCTCTCTCCCTCCCTGCCAGCCTGCCTCTCTCCCTCTTCTCTCTCCCTCTTCTCTCTCCCTCCCTGCCGGCCTGCCTCTCTCCCTCTCTCTCTCCCTGGCTGCCGGCCTGCCTCTCCCTCTCTCTCTCTCCCTGGCTACCGGCCTGCCTGCTTCCCTCCCTCCCTCCCTGCCTGCGTGCCTCTCTCCCTCTCTCTCTCTCCCTGGCTGCCTGCCTGCTTCCCTCCCTCCCTCCCTCTCTCCCTCCCTCCCTCCCTCCCTCCCTGCCTGCGTGCCTGCCTGCCTCTCCCTCTCTCTCTCCCTCCTTGCCTGCCTGCCTCTCTCCCTCTCTCTCTCCCCCTGGCTGCCGGCCTGCCTCTCTCCCTCTCTCTCTCCCTGGCTGCCGGCCTGCCTCTCTCCCTCTCTCTCTCCCTCCCTGCCGGCCTGCCTCTCTCCCTCTCTCTCTCCCTCCCTGCCGGCCTGCCTCTCTCCCTCTCTCTCTCCCTCCCTGCCGGCCTGCCTCTCTCCCTCTCTCTCTCCCTGGCTGCCGGCCTGCCTCTCTCCCTCTCTCTCTCCCTGCCAGCCTGCCTCTCTCCCTCTCTCTCTCCCTGGCTGCCGGCCTGCCTCTCCCTCTCTCTCTCTCCCTGGCTACCGGCCTGCCTGCTTCCCTCCCTCCCTCCCTGCCTGCGTGCCTCTCTCCCTCTCTCTCTCTCCCTCTCTCTCTCTCCCTGGCTGCCTGCCTGCTTCCCTCCCTCCCTCTCTCCCTCCCTGCCTGCCTGCCTGCCTCCCTCTCTCCCTCCCTGCCTGCCTCCCTCGCTGCCTCCCTGTCTCCCTCCCTGGCTGCCTGCCTGCCTGCCTCTCTCTCTCCCTACCTACCTGTCTCTCCTCCCTTCTGCCGGCAATATCATTGAAAATGCTTCCGTTTTTTTTCACCAAGAAAAGGTCAAAAGTGGGGTTGCGCCTTATACGCGGGTGCGCCTTATACGCGGAGATATACGGTATTATTATTTGGCTGATACTCCAGTGCATTACTGGGGGTATGCTGCGTTGTTGGAGGGACCGTCCTTTGGATGAGATGATAAACTTGAGACATTTGAAAAGAGTAGGGAATTTCTCGTGGCATCATGGGCAACAATCCTGTGAGCAATCAAAATAGAAGAGTGGAAGTTCCATAGAACTTCCACTTAAATGGCATAAGAACTAAAGGCTCAGCCACCGATGGTGGTGCTGCTGAGATAGCAGAGGGTGTGTGGAAACACCAAGTTAGCTGAGTGGAGGAGTAGAGTGGGAGAAAATCAGAGAGGTAAGGGTGTGGATGAAGTGGAGGATATCAGAGAGGTAAGGGTGTGATGAACTTGTAGGTAAGGATGAGGATCTGCATTCTAGCAGTGGGGTTTTGGATGAATCCGGTACTGTTTGTTAATGTGGAGCTAGATAGTCAGAGATGGATAAATTGGGAAATAGCAAACCGGGAGGTGATGAAGACCTCTAACTGGCTTTGATGAGAAATAAACATAATTTTATATTTGATGAAAACTGTGAAGAATATATCCAGGATACCAGAAGTTCAGGCCAATTAATTAGATGGATTTTGATGTTGGTGAATGCATAGGAGAAAGAAAAGCTAACTGTGCATAGAGTGAAGGGTATGCATTCATCACTTTACTTTCCCCTTGAAAATGTAGTTATAATTAAAAATTGGGTCATTCTGCCACGTTTCTTGGGGAAATTGATTTTGCAGGCCGACCTGCATCAGTTTTAGAGCTTTCAGGTGATGAATCTTGTGGAACTTGATTATTTCAAGGTGAGAAAGGCAGACTAATACGATTCACACCCTGTAGGCTATATTTTTAGAACTCCGTTTAATGTCTCACAACGCTTCACAGAATAAACAGTATTGTAAAGTGAATTGACCATATATTTTGAGGGTGACAAGTAGCAGCCTGTTGTGCACTGCCATGTCCCACATTAGATAATAATTAGCTATCAAATTAATTAAATGCACAGCTGCTCAAAGCACTTCATAGTATATATTATACTGTCCGCCCGACGTGAAAGATGCTATACAAATGTAATTTTGTTGTTGTTGTATACTGTAAAGTAAATTGTAAACTGTAAAGTTGTTGTATACTGACTATATTTTGTGGGAGATATATTTGATATGCTTTAATGCACACGTTTGAGGATGGCTCTGTTTATTGTCTTCAGATTCATTTGTAATGTAAAACTGACACTATGCTTGGTGTATAGGACTTGTCCAAAGATATGGGACCATCCTTGTATATATTAATGTTAATCTAGTTTATTTTGAGTTTGTTATGGATTCTGTCAGGATTATTTTGTGTACTGATCAATTGTTGAGTCTCTACAAGTGTCTTTTGGATGGCATTGGCTGTGGTAATTTGCGTGACCAAATATTTATAACAAAATTCTTGAATTCCTTTACAGTTCTAAGGTTTGCATTGCTGATCAATCCATTTTGTTTTCTGCAGTTACACAAGTAATAAAATTTAGCAGAATAAGTCTTGCAGATCCATAAAACTTATCCATCCACGGACCACAAACAAGCCTTACCTTTTTGTGGCCTTTGTCCTTAATCACTCATATTTCCATTTTCAAAACAACTACAAATTTTAAATATTCAAATCCTGGCCTAGTTTACTCCACAGGCCATATTTCCCACCTTCACTCATCATATTCTATACATTAATGCAGAAGCTCTTTTTCATACAAAACATAGGAAAAATGTAGCAGAAGGCAAATAATTATCCTTGCATTTGATATAGCGCCTTATCAAATCGTTGAGACGCCTGAAAGTGCTTCAGGGAATGTACTGTAGACTGTATATGTTGTGGGTGAAACACAGCAACCAATCTAATCATGATAGATTAGACTGCAGCAATTATGTTGGTGTTCACAAAGATCAATATGCTTAGAGTCAAAGTACAGAACAATGAGTTAACTCGAAAACCTGTATTTGCTCCTGAATTTGTGCTTTATTACATTTATTAAACCTCTTCTGTTTTCTCCTGATATAAGCATTAATGGTGGGCTCTGCAAATAATTTAGATCTGTAATTTTTCTGCAATACAGAACAGAAATACCAAATTCTATTATTTTCTATTGTTGGGTTAGTTTGTGTAGATAGTAATCACATTTTCCATTGAAAATGGGAATAGATGATAGCACTTGTCTGATACACACTGCTGTCAGCTTCAACATATTGTCACAGTTGAAGATCACCTTGAAAATTAATGGTACAACACTTAATATGCCTTTGCATATCATTGTGTTGTGGCTACCAGAGATGCTTTGGTTAATATGTTGCAGTTGACAGCAATTACGTGCCATCTTGTTTTCCTACATAACACTTACCAACTGCTGTAACAACAACAACTTAAACTTATAAAGCGCCTTTCATGTCGGGAGGACGTCCCAAGGCGCTGCACAGGAGGCGTGTGACCCGAGCTGGGAGGGGAGTGTTCGGGGAGGGGTGAAACACGAAGGGGAGGTCGAAGAATTCAGGGGGGAACAAAAGGCACGGTCGAAGAGGAAAGTCTTCAAACCGGCCTTGAAAGAGGAAAGGGAAGGAACAAGGCGGAGGGATTGGGGGATGGAATTCCACAGGGTGGGAGCGGAGAAGCTGAAGGTCCGGCCTCCGATGGTGGGGCGGTTCGGGCGGGGGGCTTGGAGCAGGCCAAGACCTGCTGAACGGAGGGTCCGGGTGGGCTTGTAGGGGGAAAGTAGATTGGTTAAGTAGGGTGGGGCAAGGCCGTGTAAGGCCTTGAAGGTGAGGACGAGGATCTTGAACTCGATCCTCTGGAGGATGGGGAGCCAGTGGAGACGGGCGAGGGTGGGGGTTATGTGGTCGCGGAGGTGGGTGCGGGATAGTACACGGGCTGCAGAGTTTTGGATGACCTGCAGCCTGTGAATGGAGGAACTGGGGAGGCCGACGAGGAGGGAGTTTCCGTAGTCCAGCCGTGAGGTGATGTATGCATGCACGAGTGTTTCGGCAGCATGGGGGGTGAGGTAGTTGCGGAGCCTGGCAATGTTGCGCGGGTGGAAATAAGCGGTGCCGGTCAAGGCACGGATGTGGGGGAGGAAGGAGAGTTTACGATCGAACGTGATGCTGAGGTTCCTGACTGGCTTTGTGAGGTGGAGAGTACAGCCTTGGATGTTGAGGCTGGCAGCGCCCGATGTGCGGAGGCGCTGGCTTGAGCCAATCAGGAGGGCCTCGGTCTTGCTCACGTTCAATTGGAGGAAGTTGTCCCTCGTCCAGGACTCAATGTCAGACAGACATGCTGTCAGAACATCGATGGTCTGGGGATTGAGGGATGAGGCAGAAAGGTACAGCTGGGTGTCGTCCGCATACATGTGGAAATTTACCCCATGTTTGCGGATGACATCGCCCAGAGGGAGCGTGTAAATGGTGAAAAGGAGGGGGCCGAGGACAGAACCCTGGGGGACGCCGTGAGAAACTGTGCGGGGGTTTGAGGAGAAACCGATGGAAGATACAAAATGTAGGTGGTGGGTCAGGTAGGAATGGAACCAGTGAAGGACTGTGCCTTGAAGGTTGAGGTGGGAGGAAAGATGTTGGAGGAGGATGGTGTGTCGAACGCAGCAGACAGGTCAAGGAGGACGAGGAGGCAGGGAGCCCTGGTCGCATTAGTGACCTTGACCAGGGCAGTTTCCGTGCTGTGAGCAGGGCGGAAACCTGATTGGAGTGGTTCAAGGAGTGAGTGAATTGAGAGGAAAGAGCGGAGCTGGGAGATAACCACTCTTTCAAGGACCTTAGATAAAAACGGGAGGTTGGAGATGGGTCAGTAGCTTGATGGCTGCGACGCATCAAGGGAGGGGTTTTTCAGGATACGGGTGATGGTGGCTGTTTTAAGGGAGTACCAATTGGCTGCCGCATTTCGCCCACAAACATAACGTCAATTCACTTTACAGTGTATATTCTGTGAAGTATATTCTAGAAGATGTGAAAAGCGTTATATCAAATGCAAGGATTATTATTATTATTTCATTTTAATTCGCAAAGTGCTTTAGAATTTCTTTTGTATGACAGGTGCTTCCCAACTGTATGTTGTAAGCTCGTATATGTTGTTACAATAGGAATTTCTTTAAATTCAGGTTATCGTAAATACGGATGATATAGCATCTAGCTAGGTAAATGATCTGAGCAGGCAGAGAGAATGAAATCCTGACCTAGATTCCAATGACTGTAAGACTGTAATTCTATATCTTATTCAGTGTCAGCGTCTGATTGTGGCTATACTGACTATTCACCCTGCTACAAAATGGTGACCACTACAATTTAACACATGTCTTGACTGTCTTTATACATAAGCTAAATTTGCAGAGATTTCCAACAGAGAAAATCTAATGCCCAGTTAACCTCTTGCACACACACCCTCTGCCAAACACGCCTGGTATCTGAGTGTGTTTGATATTGTGTAATTTCTCTACCTTTGAACAGCAAACAAGGGACGGTGAGCTGAAGTGAAAGGCACTATCCAAATATAATTTTCTTATTGAAGTCAGTGAGCAACTGCACAACGTATTTCACTGTGTTACATTCAGGTTTTTGTTAAGTTTCTAATATTCTGAATTGTTCTGCTAATGGAGAAAAAAAGTGGTTGCATTTTTAAAAAAATGCAAAATAGTTCAGGCTTAATGCTAATTTGTTACCAGAAATGTAATGTCAGCTTAACCGTATACTAGGGTCCGGTGATATATCGATATATCGATAAAACCCGATATAATTTTCATATCGATATGCCGATATAGACATTTCAAAAATATCGATATATCGAAAAAACAATATATCGAGGTAAAAAATCGGGATGCGAGCACACTGAACTACAAGACCCAGAATGCTCATCTCTATACACAATGCACAGACCGAGGTGCAAAGCCGCCATATTGTATTCACAGTCCTCAAATACAATATACAGGTATGCAAGGGCTGGGGGGGTGAGAGAGATGGCTGGGGGTGAGGGGGAGAGAGACTGCTGGGGGGAGGGGGAGAGAGACGGCTGGGGGGAGGGGGAGATAGACGGCTGGGGGGAGGGGGAGAGACGGCTGGGGGGGGAGGAGAGGGGGAGAGAGACGGCTGGAGGGGAGGAGGGGGAGAGAGACGGCTGGGGAGAGGGGGAGAGAGACTGCTGGGGGGAGGGGGAGAGAGACGGCTGGGGGGGGGAGAGGGGGAGAGAGACGGCTGGAGGGGGGGGGAGAGGGGGAGAGAGACGGAGGGGAGGGAGAAAGAGACGGCGGGGGGGGGTGGAGAGGGGGAGAGACGGCTGGGGGGAGGGGGGGAGACGGCTGGGGTGGGAGGAGAGGGGGAGAGAGACGGCTGGGGGAGGGGGAGAGAGACGGCTAGGGGTGGAGGAGAGGGGGAGAGAGACGGCTGGGGGGAGGGGGAGAGACGGCTGGGGGGGGAGGAGAGGGGGAGAGAGACGGCTGGGGGGGGGAGGGAGAGAGAGACGGCGGGGGGGGGGGGGGAGGGAGAAAGAGACGGCTGGGGGGGGGGGGGGGGAGAGACGACGGGGGTGGGGGGCACGAGAGAGGGACGGCGGGGTGGGGGGGGGGGGGGGGGGGGAGAAACGGGATGGATGTGATAATACACAGATAGATAGAGATGGGGGGATGTGAGAGAGGAGAGAGGGAGATTGACACAGAGACACACAGACAGAAAAACACAGAGATGGAGAGAGTGAGAGACACAGAGAGAGAAAGATATTTACCTCCTGAGAAGATAGGCCCCGAATGCGCGCGCACCCAGGATGCGCGCGCACTCCGAATGCGCGCTCGCATGCGCAGTACGAAAAAACTGAAAATATCGATATTTCGGTATATCTCGATATGAGCCCATCGATATATCTAATCGGAAACTTTTCCATATCGACGGACCCTACCGTATACCATAAGGAGGTTCTTATGGTTGTACTCTCTTTTTTTGCAATTTAATTGCCTTGTAGTTCTGGGGAATAGATAGGCTTTCATCCATCCATGTGTTTTCTCTACGGCACAATGCAAAAAAAAATTAACTGTAAAGTGTTGACAGCTAGCCCCTGTGGTTTTATTAAAAGCATTATTCTGTTTTTCATTCTTCACCCGCCTCCCCCCCCCCCACCACCAGAAGTGCCTCTGTGGTAAATGGCAGCTCCGTCCTTTGCAGCAATGTCGTCGCTATACTACTGGAAGCACCTCAGGGTATGTATGGGCTTTTGTGTTTGTTAAAAAGTAACCTTTGTGTAAATGACAAATCGTCTATTACACGTTTGTTTCAATGGATATGTTTGATTGATTGTCAGAACCCTGGCCACGGAAGTGAAAAGAGGCTGGCCGTTTTGAAAGGCAAATAATTTTGAGGTGGGAGGTACATTGACCGGTCATCAGGGCAGGCAGTATCTTCTGTTGGAATTGTAATGTGATGCCTGAAGATATGGAATTGACCCACTTGCGCTCAGGTTTTGGCCCCCCCTTTGCTCTTTATTCATGGGTGGTGGTTGAATGGTCACTGTATCTATGGTCGGATTAAGGAATCATAGTTTTAAAACCACTTTTTAAAACAAAAATAGTAATTTAAAGGTTACAAGACATATTTAGCGAATGGTGATCATGCTTATGAAGGTACAAGAAAGAGTTGGTCAAGCCTGTGAAGCACTACTATTTGACAAAGGATTTGAGATGATTATAATTATCATGTGCTTTATATTATCCACACGCAGTTATAAACTTGAGGAATAAAATCAGATAAAGTTTATCTAGTTATTAATTTAATATCTGAGACTATCCTGACCTACTCGGACAGCTTTCGCGTGTTGTGTAACATTATTGTATGGAAAGGAATTACTGTCAATCTCTTGTGAATAAAACACTGTAATGCGCTTCTGGTTAAAAGGCTGTTTTTAATCAGTCAATACGTTTATGTTTGCAATGTAAATTGCTCATAATATTTATCCTTTTCTGTGTTTAATAACACAGTTCCTCAGCAGGGAAAATTATAGGAACAGGAGTCCTGCTTGTTGGAGGAGGCATTGGTGGCTCTTTGCTATACGCTAAATGGGATCCCAAATTCCGAGAGAACGTAGAGAAAACTGTCCCCTACTCTGACAAACTTTTCAATCTGACCCTTGGTCCTGCCTCGTACAGTTTGCCTGTGCCGAAGAAACAGGTATGTAAAAGCCATCGGAAACTGTGTACTTTCAACAACACCTACCGTCTATCTACCTAATTGTGTCTTCAATGCAGGATAATGCATTTCAGAGATTTACAAAGACATTGATTGGTGACCAAAGGAAAAGGAGTTTGAAGATGCAAGTCAAACTTCCTACTGCACAGTTATTTGGGTCCATTATCCTAGAACCGGTGTTGTAAGCAAGAGAGTAAAGATGGTAACTTCTAGGATGTCAGTTTACCACAGACGATACCACCTGTGCATGATCGGGTTGCAAGAAGCGCCACAGACAGCACTTTGTTCACAAAGTGCCAGTGGCATTTCCTGTGTATATTAATGATGCTCTGCGTGCAGTAAGTGATGTAAGTGGCCACCTGATGACTTGAAAGTCTAATTTTTTATTGCAGTAAGCCAAGCTCCCAGTTACTGAGGAGCCATGGTTCAGTGGAGTAGACCAGTGTTGTAGTGGACAGAGTGGGTTGTGTTAGAGGAGATGTTAGAATTATAACAGGCCAAAAGAATGCAGGGTTTTGAAAGCCAGAAACCAGGTTACTATTGGAAGTCATGATGCAGGTGGGCTAAAAGCCAATAAAGCTTTAACAAATATTTCCTCCGTGTTTTTCCACTCTTAAGGCTTTTCATTCTAGAAAGCTTGCACTCTGCTTGCTGCGCTTCCCTGATGGTCTGATTTATATTGATAACTTGCTAAGGGGGAAGTGATTTGCAAGTGCAAATAATTTTACAGTCTATGACATTCTACTTTTGCATTCTCTCCCCCCTATTTAAAGTTGAGAGATTCACACTCATACTTAACATCTTTGTTGATGTTGCAATTTTAGATGTCTACAATAAAGATCGATTGAATCCCAAATTTGAGAATGCAGTCTCCTCTATTGAATGGAATCTATTTTTAACGAAAAAAGTTCTGTCACCTTTGAGCTTTGCTAGCATCTCCATTTCCTTCAGAGCTGGGATTATAATAATCCTTGCATATGATATGATATGAGCTGAAATGATATACAATACCCACCAATAGAGAACATGAGCATCCCCGAAGTGTCTTATTCTGAATTAAACTAAACCTTTATCAAACAGTGGGCACTGTATTCTTGTCATAGTGTAGGTTGGGTTTGTGATACAAAATTAGCGCAATTAGCTGCCGTGTTCCATCCACAAATATACGGTCAATTCACTTTACTGTAGCTTCTAGGAAGCATTTTGAGACAACTAGAAGACATGAAAAGTGCTAACTCAAACATATCAAATGCAAGAATTATTAAAATGGAACATCTGGAGAGATAATAATGCTTGAATTTGATATAGTGCCTTTCACTGTGGGAAAATATCTCAAAGTGCTTCACACAATATACTGGAAAGTGCATTGACTTTTTGGAGATCTGACCAGGCCTAGCGTTTTCTGTATTTATTAGTCGCATTTGAAAGATTTTAAACAGCAGTTTGTGCTTCTGTTTTTAAAAGGAGCCACAGGGTCCGTTGAAAATTCCAACTCACAGTGAGGCGATTAAAGATTCCAAACAGTCTAAATCCATGCTCAGTCGGGAGAGGAGCGAGCCAGCTAAGGAAGAAGCCGTGGAAGAAAGTAATTCTAAATCTTATATAAAATATTGCACTGTGCGGATTAATTATTCATTAAAAATTAACTTAAGTGTCGTTCTAGCAAACTGAATTTTTAAGCAAATGCTGGACATAACACAGCTGATTGATTGGCATTAAGATGAATTAGTAGTCCATCTTGCTCTTTCTGATGTTGCTTGACTTGCAGTGCATTTCTCTTGTTTTTTTTGTGCTTTTATTTTAAATTAGTTCATTGCAATCACTGAAGGAAAATGTGTGTGATGCAGTAGAGTTTCTGTCTGTCTGTCGGTCTGTCTGTCTGTCTGTCTGTCTGTCGGTCGGTCGGTCTCTTGTTTATTGTGGAAGGAAGGAATTGACCTTTATATCTTTCACCAATACCCTTAAATCCCGGTGAGGTATTGGCATTGTAAATGTTTGAATCCTGAGAGCAGCAGATAGTGAATAAGCTTGGCTTGCATTCCGGATACCCAGAGTCCATCCGGTAAGCTGGTGGGTTACTGTATTGGGATAGGCTTTGGATCAAATATATGCCTTTATGATTTTCAAATATAACATTTTTGGATATCATGTATTTTTGGGAATGGCAGAGGAGGAAGCGGGAGCAGCAACAAGGTGGTAGGGAAAGCGAGAGAACAAAGAGCACAGAAAAATAAACCAAATAAGTAAAAAGAGAAAAAACAAAGGCCCAACAATAGAGATGAACAAGAACAAAACGTAAGAAAGGCTGGAGGAATAGACAAGGTCTAATGAACGAAAAATGCAAAAGTCTAGAGATTAAAACGCAAATGGTGAGGACAAAACAAGAAGAGGAAGAGGAGATGTAGAAAATAAGTTTGAATGAGCTGGGCATGAAAGGAAGGAGCTAAGTGTATACGGAGAGAAAGGCATAAAAGGAAGAGTGAGAAATGTACATATATGAAGAAAGTTTCCAAAAGGGTTTCACACAATTCCCTTAATTTTTTTTCGAAGGACGCTAGATGTGTGAAATAAGGAGGGTCTTATGTCTGAACAGCTTTCCCTAAAGCCCCTGTATTTGAAGCTGTATAACACCTCTCCCCTGCCTGCCCTGAACTCCACCATGTTTTCAGGTGCACCCAAAGATGCCGCTGCAATCATTTCTGCCATTGGCGATGTTCCGTCTGTGCCCGCTTCTGCACTGCAACATGAATCCAGTCTCCCTGTCCATGAGCACAGCCCAGAATCCAAGTGTGAGCATCAAATGGAACACAAACCTACTCCAAGTGCAGTGTCTGGTAAGTAGAACATAGGTATTTAAAAACCAAGCCTCTTTCCTCTCTGTTTCTTGGGTCAAATCCTTGACTGCCTCTCTCTGCTCATTCATGTCTACTCACTCACACACTTAGCCCATTTTTATGGATCCAGTTCTTCAAGTCCAGAAATTATAGTCAAACAAATAGCTGTAACACGCTTTAAAGAACCATGCTTTATTCATGAGGGTTTTGGAAATTCAGTCGGAAATTTGCTGCATCGTAACGTTCTCTAAAGTCTCTTCCATTGGCCTCTGTAGTACAATTCTACTTTTATGTGTTGAACTGTCAACAGGGAAGATGGGCTGTGGTTTAACAATCTAGACGCAGACCAGAAGGATAGTCAACCAGTTTCAATTTTGCCGTCAAGAGTCCTAGCAACAGAGAGACTGACAAAGATGGAGAGAAAGAGACTGAGAGAAACACGGAGTGTGCCTGTATCATCCTGGCAACAGTGGTATCAGCAGCAGAAGTTTCCTGCCTTTAGTTGTCATATAAATAATCGTTAGACCAGTGGCAGAGAAACAATGAGAGCCTGTGCATATATCAACCTACCTGAAGTAAAAATAGCAATAGAGTGTGGGAAAGCTCTACACCAACCTACCAGCAATAGACCTGACCACAGAAGGAGAGAAGGAGCGAGCGATGGACATTATATTGATGTCAGCAATAATCCAAGTTGAAAAAAATTGAAGAGGGAAAAACTGGAATGATTTCTGCCTGCAAAGGGAAGAGGAAAAGTGCTACCATCGGGTGCAGTGTTCCTCAGGGCTCTGTCCTTGGTCCCCTCCTCTTCAATACCTATATGCTCCCTCTTGAGGACATCATCCGCAGACATGGGATCGATTTTCACATGTAGGCAGATGACACCCAACTCTATCTCTCTTTCTCCATCCTCGACTCCAGGACGACTTGTGTCCTGACAGAATGTCTATCAGACGTGAATTCCTGGTTGAGTGACGACTTTCTCCAGTTGAATGTAAACAAGACCGAGCCTCTCCTGATTGGCTCCTGTGAACACCTCCACACCTCAAGAACTGGCAGCATCCATGGATGCACACTCCACCTCACCAAGCCAGTCTGGAACCTTTTCTTCTTGTTTGACCCTGAACTATCCTTTCTACCCCACATCCATGCGATGACTCACTCTGCCTTCCCGCACCTCCGCAACACCACTTGGCTGTCATTGCATCTCCCCTCAGGCTGCCGAAACCCTCATCCAGTGTCTCGGCTCGCCTCCACCAACTCCCTGCTTGTCAGCTTTCCCAACTCTTCTCTCCACAAGCTGCAGATCATTCAGAACTCTGCAGCACATGTCCTGTCCTGCACCAAGCTACATTACTGTATCATCCCCACCCTCGCCTGGCTGTACAGGCTCCCCATCCCACAGTGGATATAGTTCAAAATCCTCATCGAGATCTTCCGTGGCCTTCTTACTATTTCTGTGACCGGCTAATCCTACATCAACTGTCCACTCAGCAATTTGTGGCTTGCTGCATGTCCCCTACCTGCCCCGATGCATTATCAGTGGTCAGGCCTTCAGCTCCCTGCCCCCACCTTTTGGAACTCCATCCCACAGTCTCTTCATCTTGCTCCCTTCTTTGCCTCCTTCAAAGCACATCTCAAGACCCTTCTCTTTGGCCTCACATATGCCTACCCTCCATGCTCTACACCCCACTGATCCCAACACCCTGCTCGAATCAAATCTCTGATTGTCCAGTGCCTTGGGAAGTCTTTTCAATGTGCAAGGCGCTATACTTTGATTTGATGTTATTATTAGTCGTTTAAAGTGAGCATGTTAAACGCTGCACTACTGAATCTTGTTTAAATGTCCAGATTTTAACAAATTTTGTTAGAAGCATACTGTTTAAAAAGATGAAAACTCTAACATTAATAATAATAATAATCCTTCATTTAACATACTTTTGGGGGCAAAGCTCAACAGCCAATTACACACATCAGAGTTCCACAAACAGTCATGGATTGTGTGACCAAATTGCTGTTATTTTTGGTGTGCAAAGGTGAGAGCTGTGGGTGCGATGCCATCAAGGATCAGTCCACTGGAGTAAAGGAACGTCCACCCGAGGAGGTTGCCAAACGCTTAAATAAACAAGATCGAGAGGAGCAAGTCAAGATTAATGGCAAGTGAATTTTGGCAACTATTTTTCCAATTCATTTTTTTATTGCTTTTTTTAAATAAAACTGTTGTGTGTGTGTAAAACTGTATTTTAAATAGTGTTTTTTTTTTAAAAAGCAATCATATCATCTTTGGAGGACGCTCTTGGTAGAAGTGCCCAGTTAACACTCAAGGCCATTGAAACTCAGGAAACAACAGTGCAAGCCATTGATGCTCATGCCCAGAGCTTAAAGGAAGCCATGGATAATTCTGAGGTAAAAAATTTTTAAAAACTACATTGCAGCCCTGCTGTAACATACTTCATTATATAGTAAAAGCACGGCACCCTCGGGACTTGGCCAATGCCGGTTAAAGCGCGTGTTGGATATTTGTCCGAAAAACCACAAATAAATAAATACTACATTGTGCCGGATAAATTCCAGTTAATCGAATGGGGACCTTTTTTTAAGGTGCTGATTATACGGAAGTTACGGTTGATTGGGTCTCGGATAAACAGGCTTTTACTGTAGCAGGTTTTGACTGAATTGTGGGTGAGGTGTGGATCTTTGAAATTGTCCTCCCTGAATTGCAAATGTCAACATTGTGTTCAACTCGAAAAGCCAATTGAAAGCGATTTTATGTCCCATTGCAAAATACAATAGACTGTCACGTTTTCAACTTTGTAGCATTGAGAAGCGCACTGATGAATCATTTTGAAGTGTGAAAACGCTCCGAAAGCCTGGCAACGCATTTTGAAGCCGGCATCAAAGGAGCTCATTCTTATTCACCAAAGGAGCTGGCCAGAGGTTCTGTGCACGTGTGCAATTACATTACCAGTTGGGTGATTGGTGACGTCAATTGGTTCTCACCATAACGGGGCTTGGGATTTTATCCATCCTAAGTACCTTGTTTTAAGGGACTCCACTGTATTTTGAAGTTAGAGCTTATTGGATAAGATCTTTGGACTACTTACTCCCTATGGCTCGGGGAGTTTATCCAATGAATAGCTAAGCCGTACAGACGAGGAAGATCCCAGGTTTGATTCATGGTTTGATGTGAGTTGTCTAATCTCTGGGGCTGCAATAATGTTCTATAAATTAATCTCAACACCCTGCATTACGGAAGGGGAGAATAAAATGGGGTTCCAGTTCCTAATTGCTGTCGAGTGACACCTTAATGGACCTGAATATGTGTGGATGATGGATGAAGATGGGATTGAGCTTGGGTTAGGGTCAGGGTCACTCAGGGATCAAATAGACTTGTTCCAGGTTTGGTACTAATTTCTACGATGCTTGTGATGAATGTAACGTTGCATTTATATAGTGCCCCTCACACGGGACAGAGTCTCAAGGCCCTTGGATGGTTCACCCAATAGTAATGGTTCAGAGGATTTCACATTCCTACAAATCTATGAAAATATGTGGGAAACTCCTGCTCTTGATGGTTGATTATTTTGTTCTTTTGTCAGATGCCTATAGATAAGAAGTCTGAACAGTGGCGAGCTTTGGAGAACACACTAACTGTCCGCAGCAAGTTAGTTGATGGAGCAGCTAATTCGCTGCTGAAGGCCAAGTAAGTTGTCTCTTTTTCTATTCGGGTTTGTTTCAAGAGCTTTTAAAGACTGTATTAAGTTACTGTGTCTGTCGTATCAGTGCCAGAGATGAAGGCCAGCTACTGCTTTCACAGCCCAGTGCCTATGGTTTTCAATATTTTGAAGATGCTGCAACTTAGTGGATGGAGCACTCACAGTAAAGAGCAACCTAGTTGTTAGTTGAAAGGCAATAGCAAATTTCCAGGGGGTAATAATCCTTTTTAAAAAAAATTGTGTCACTCAATCCATAACTGTTTGTGAGACACTGCTGTATGCAATTGGCTGCCCCATTTCGCCCACAAAAATAGTCAATTCACTTTACAGTATGCTTTTGTGAAGCGCTTTGAGGTGTCTTGAAGATGTGATGAGGCAAATGCAAGCATTATTATTATAAAATCAACCAAGGTTATGCTGCTTAACTAAGATTCAATGATGCTCCATAGATTTTGGCAAGTATCTTGGGTGTGAACCAACATACAATCTGTTCCCAGTCTGTCGGGTATTTCACTTCATGGTAAAAGAGGGGAAGAAAGACAAAGGAAGAGTGATGAAGATTGAAATTAGAATTGTGACTATCCAGAAATCTTGGAAGCAAATTTCGACAGTGAAGTCATTTGTCAGAATATTTTATTTCTGATCATCTGGGCTACACATGGAAATTTCTGTGTCTGGAGTGGTTTAGCACACACTCTGAAGGGATGCACACTGCTTACCTAATTATGTACATGTTTGGCATGACCAAGGCTTTGGAACACCAGAGTGTGTTAGGGAACGGCGAGAGTTTAATCAGCTTAAAATAAAATACAGTCAATTCACTTTATGGTATATTCTGTGAAGCGTTTTGCAACGTCTCAACAACGTGAAGAGGCACTATATCAAATGCAAGGATTATTAAGGAATATTATTAAAACTGCATAGCTTTCTATTGTAAGTAAGCATGGTCTGACAAGCTTCCCACTATTTTTCCAGGTGGGTCTACCCTACCCGTTAGGGCTTTGATTAAAGGATTACAGCAATAGAATGGGAAGAATCCCTGCTCACAGTGACTGGTCTGGCCATCCAAGTCCTGTCAATTTGCCAGGCTGGCAGGTTTGCCATCAGCAGTGTCCTGGACTGCTCTGGACCTATCTGGCTCAGATACAGGACTACTGAGACCACCACAGAGTGTTAACCTGATTTCAACATCTCAATGGCAAGCCTGTCACACCAGAAGAAGCTCAGCTCCAGGAGACCCAGCTTTGCTCCCCTCCTCGCGCGCCCCCCCCCCCCCCCGCCGCAATTTGGCTGCCCCGATCACCTGCAAAATGCGCAGTTGCTACACATCAAAATCCCTTGAAGCGATTTGAGACATCTCGGTGATGTAAGGGTCCCTGGGCCATTTGGTTGCTGGTTAGCTTGAAAAGCAGTTCCAGGCCTAGATTTCCAACCAATGACAATTCAGGTGACTTCTTGTAAACCCCCTTTTCCAATGTTTTATTGAGATCGTCATTTAAAGAAAAAATGCAGCTTCTATATTTGCACAACTGCAGCCTGTGCTTTGGTTTCACCAACTGCAGCCTGCGCTCCGGTTTCACCAACTGAAAAAGGAAAAGCGGCTCTTCTTTTGTCACCTGGACCTATTTCTAATTTCTTCTATTCAATTTTAGAGATGAATTGGACAAGCTCCAGGTTGTCATTGAGGAAGCCAAACGGGCTCAGATCTCTGCTGTCAGACCACAGGTATTGGCCGCAGAGGAGAATCTACACCACATGCATGTGGATCTGGATGAGGTTGTAAAAAAGGTAATACGGTTTTCTTTAAAAAATAACACTTTGCTCAATTTTCTCTCCTTATGAAGCACACGACAGGACTTGGTATGGTCGAGGCTGACTCTCTAGTGTAATACTTAGAAGGTTGAGGTGCCACCTTTTGGATGAGATATTAAACCCAAGTACCCAGGGATGTTCTTAAGGTTGATTTCAAAAGTTCCCATGATATGGCTGTTGTGGGACTTCGCTGGCTCAAACAATACCGTGTTTGCCTTCAAAAGCATTCAATAAATACACTTGACAATGATTACTTGTGAAGGACTTTGAGATGTTTGATCTGATAAGGTAGTATTAAGTCCTTTCTTCTTTCTTGGAGGTTGTGAATCACAACCGCAGGTGGTAGATGCACTTTGTCTGAGTGATTATTCTCAGTGCATGAGCTTGGACAATAAAAAGCCAGTGGATGGGAAATATTTGCTAATGTGTCAAACCTTGCTGCTCCTTGTTCCAGAATTCTTCATGTTTATTTCCGGAGGATTGCTCTGTGTAATGTGGCTGCATTTTACAGTAAAATCCTGTGAAGCGCTTTGAGATGTCTCAGCAGTGGTCCCAGAACCATAATATTAAGTTGCTGGTTAGCTTAAACAGTAGTGTGGGTTAGTTTTCCAACCAATGACAATTCAGAAGACTGTATTAACCTCCATAACCATTGTTTTATTGAGGTCTTCATTTTTTGAAAAATATGCATTGTCTCTATTTGTACAACCAAAGTTTTCTTTGTACTGACAAGTTCACTTTTGGTTTTTAGGTGCAGAGGGCTCAGTCAGAAGCTAAAATCGTTGCTCAGTACAGTGACCTTGTATCTGTGGCCAGGGAGGAGTTCAGGAAAGAACTGGACAGCATCACCCCAGATGTACAACCCGGTTGGAAAAATCTCAGTAAGTTCCACGTTGTATGGCTGTACTTTAACTTGCTTTATAGAGTGGAAGCTCAATTGCACATTGACTGAAATATTGACTCCGGATTCCAGAATTTCAATTGAGCGCAGAATTATTATGTTACATATCACACAAATGTTTTTATTTGAAGGTTAGCCATTCTCTATATATGTAAGCGCGTTGGCTTATTAGTGCAGCCAGATTCAGTTTTGTAAAATATTTTTTGCAGAGCAAGGCTAAAGCAACATTGTGAATACTTAAAGAAATAGAATTTTCTCTTTTACATTAGAAGCTGGAAATTCATGTGATTTTTTTAAATGATTGTGGCATTAATATGTTTCTGTAGCACAGTTTGCTGTTTGAAATCTGCTTTCAGTATAATTTTCCTATCCAACATCTTGTGGCAAATGTACATTTCAGTCTTTCACAATGGTAAATCTGCTTGGTTTTGTATGGGAGAAAAGATTGACAATGACAATCTTTGATGTTAAAATATCCAGAGGAATGAATGATTGATGCAAGCAGGTTATTTACCAGCCTGAACTGGAGGAAGGAACCTTAAGAATCCTCAAAAAAATATTTTCAGCATGAAGTGAATTATTTCTTCCACCTAATAGTGGGGAATAGATCTCAACAAAAAGGTGTTTACTCATTGGATGAACCTAAAGATACATCTGCCAGAGGCTGATAATGAATCATTAGTGGCCTCTGATGAGAAAGTGTTCCACTGCTCATCATTCTCAAACAAATTCAACCCCAAAATAAAGGATCCAGTTAATAACAACATCCTGTCAACGTGCCACAGAGGCATATTTAGTAACAACATTAAGAACATAAGAATTAGGAGCAGGAGTAGGCCATTCGGCCCTTCAAGCCTGCTCCGCCATTCAATAGGATCATGGCTGATCTTCTTACCTAACTCTGATTACCTGCCCTATCCCCAGTAAATTCAACAGCAGTAGACCATTGACTTACTAATCAAATCTAACACCACCTAATAGCCCCGAATCCCTTTTAATTTCATGAAACTTCTCTAGGTCTTCATCAAAATCTAGTATAGATCCAATGATTTTGTTCAGTGATATTAAGCTTCATTCTGATTCTCAGTGGAGGAAGTGGGAGAATGGGGTTATTGTTAGGATTAGCTTTGTTTGCTTTGTGAATTGTTACATTTGAGGTCTTAGCAAGGAAATAGTCTCCTATCTCTTAAAATTATATTTTGTTATGTTCTGAAATAAACTAGTAAAATAACCTGTGTGCCTGTAAATTCTACCTGGGCCTATTTAACAGGCAAGAGTTACTGCAGGATTGAGAAGGTGATTTGGTTTGTGCCTCTTACCCATAGAAGTTGTCTTCAGATGTAATTCCTGAAAATTAGACCGTACCCAGAGTTTGTAAATTGTGGGTTTCCCCTAACGTTGTCGTTGTCTTCAGATGTAATTCCTGAAAATGAGACGGTACCCAGAGATTGTAAATTGTGGGCTTCCCCAGGCAAATGTGTTGCTTGGAATTGAACAGTATAGGATGGAATAACTAAGTTTGGTTTCTGTCCTGATTTAGCTGAGCTCATACAGGATAACAGTTAAGGTTTCCACACCTACTGGGTTCCTGGGGTCTCAGCTGCTTGATAATAATAATCATCCCTAAGTTTGATATAGTGTTTTTCCAAAGCGCTTCACAGGACAACAAATTGCATTTATGTCAGGAGAATGTCCAAAGGTGCTGTCCTTCAGATGAGACTTTAAAACAAAATCCTGCATTTAGTATAAAGTACAGTGATTGTATTTTGTGGATGAGTGAGACAGCCTATTTCCGCATAGCAATATCCCGCAGTCAATCTGAAGTGAACGACCAATTTTATTTGGGATTGTTGGCCAGAACACCAGGACAAAGTCGCTTGTCTTATCGAATAGTTCCATGGGATCTTGCAACATCCATCTGAATAGGCTGGCCTCAGCTTAATTTGGGGCCTTGATTTAACATCTCAATCGAAGGACTGCGCATCCCAACAATGCAGCAGACTCCCTGTACAGTTTCATCTTATAAGACTACATAATACATGTGGATTTCAGGTGATGAGCTTTGCTCAGATCCTTCTTTGCCTATAGTTTGTTACTACAATAGCTTGTTAATACAAAGCTACAACCCCCTCTGAACCACGACAGTGTGAAACAAAGCTCACTTTTGGGAGGTGGAGATCTGCTCTGCTGGTCCAAACCCAGTGTAAGAAGCCAATTTCAACCGAGGAGGGTATGTGTTCAGTATTTGTAACTCAGGGTTAGTGAATGATGAGGTAAACGTGTGAGGATTATTTTGGGAAGTTGGTGAGCTGAACAGACTGATGGCTTATAATGGCTGTATTGTACCAAGTGTTTGCTGCATATTCTATGACCGCTGCTATGGATGGAGTTTAATTTTGTTTTAAAAGGCTAAAATATAGGTTTCCATGGTCTTGCATTCAATTTGAGACGGTGTTATGTAGCTGTTACACAAAAGCAAAGGATCTAGCATCTAAACTTGAACTATAGAACTTCTTTTCCAATGTTTTCGTCGTCTCTCTTCCTTTCCTTGCTTGGCTGAAGTACAAAACTTGATGTAATCCAACTTTTCGATTAGTTATTAACATGTTTTATGTGCTTCATGTTTGTTTAATGCAGATAAAAGAATAGTCAGTCTGATTTTCCCTGTAGAAAGAGATTTTACAATACCTTTACATTGTGTATATTTTTAGGTTTTAAATGAATAATAATGCATGCAAAATTACAATATTTGAAATTCTTAAATAGCCTTTTCATTAAGCGTGCGACCAAAAAGGTGGAAAGCAGAGATACAGCTTTAGATTTTGTAGTTTCTAAAAGTTGATCCAGACTGACCTTGGTATAACAAACGCACCCCCACCAGCCCCCAGCCCTGCCATTTTGGCTTAATTACAGATCATTATATTAGGGATAAGAATCAATCAGAAAAAAACTGTCTCAATGTGGAGTTTGTTATAACCAGAGGGATTCTAATAGCCAGGGATGGTTATACCAGGGTCAGCCTGCATCAATATACAATAGAAGCCCGTTTATCCGTGACTCGGTGAACTGGCACTTCCATATAACCAACCGGCACGCCCCAAAACAGTCCCCATTCGATAAACCAGAACTTATCTGGAACAATAGCAGTGGAGTATTTGTAAATGCATAAATAATAATATAATAACAGAATATTGTATTGGTACTTATTAAAACTACTCTCTTGTGCTTCTCACCTTTACCAGTAGATGCTGCGCTTGAAGCCATGATGCTGCGGTTGAGGTTTATAGTCGCGATTCTTTGTAAAATGGAGCACGCAAAGCAGATGAAAAAAACGGAGTGCGATTTTAAAGCCATACTAGCGACAAACCGATAACGCTAGCCAATAACCCACATTGTCGCGCAGGTGCAGTATTTTGGTTTGCCGCTAGCAAAGTCTAGAGCTATAGGCTTGCCGCTAGTAAAGTCACGCGACTTTAAAATCGCGCTGCTGTTTTTTTCACCTCGGTTAAAGGTGAGAAGCGCAAGAGAGTAGTTTTAACAATATGTACCAATATAATATTCTGTTATTATCTGTTATTATTTAGTCTGGTGTGAATGGTGTGTGTTAAAAGAACTTTAATTTTTTTGTTGTGGGTTTTCGGCCGCCCGAATATCCGGCTGGCGCTTTAACCGGCATTGGCCAAGTCCCACGCGTGCCAGATAAACGGGCTTTTACTATATTGCATGTAAATTGCAGATTTACATGCAATCGCCTTCGGTCACCTTTCTACCCATGCTCCTGGCTTGGTCCCGGGATCCGCTACTGTGAAGCTCTCTGAGACGCTGTCTGGCATGGAGGGTGCTATATAAATCAAAGTTGTTGTTGTTGATTATAAAAATGAGTTTTACTTTTGCACTTTTAAATTTTGCTCTTTTGTGTGATGAGTGCTGGCCGAGAGCAGGCAGTTGTCCTCCAAGGCCTTTACTGATACCACTCTCAATCATAGTAAAGACCAAGGTTTTTAACACAGTCCAGGTTAAATCCTCCCCCCACGAAAACACATACTTCTTTGCATGTCATTTCTTTTGGTGAGTGCTGAGTAGTGTCCGGCAATATATCGGTTATATCGGTATAATTTTTCATATCGATATGCCGATATTGGACATTTGAATATATCGGTATATCGAAAAATTCGGTATAAAAAACATCGGTATATAGTGTCCGGCAATATATCGATATATTGGTTACATCGGTATAATATAAAACTTTTTCAACTTACCTTGTCGCCGGCTTTGCAAACCTCCTGGGCCTAGAGCATGCATATCGGAATGCGCGCGCACCTCCGAATGCGCGCGCAACCTCTGAATGCGCGTATGTACACAGGATTCAAAAACCCTGGCGATATCGATATATCGGTATATATCGATATGAGCCCACCAATACATCGATATCGGAAAATTTCCATATCGACGGACCCTAGTGCTGAGCCTTTGCTTGGCCCAGCCCTGATAACTCTCACTCCTTCCCTCCTGAAAGTCTTTGACTTCTGTATAGTGGGGTAGAGTTTTACAGGTGCCTGTCTCTCTCTGGTATTTTTCTCTGAGGGCTTTATTCATGTTGTGAGCCTTGTCAGTGAGTTTTGCGACCATGGGTATTATCACGGCTAACATGTTGTTCATGGACATTGTGTACACATAGCCATCTATCTACCAGCCGTGGTTGTTGGAAGCGCGATCGAAGGGAAAGAAGGGAGTGTAATGTGTGCACTGCCTCCGCGGAGACCTTCCTGTTTTTTGGGCTTGGTGGCAGTGGATATTATCATCAGGTTAGCTGGTGTTTAAAGTCTTATCAAGGTACAAAATGTTGCAGCACATATGTAAATCTGTAGTTGTCTATTACTGGCATAAGTGAGTAAGGTCATCCGTTGGCTGACTGGCTTTTCCTTGCAGTGTAGTATTCGTGCTTTTACTAATTTCTCTAGTTTTTACTTTTAATTTAGAAGTTCTGAATGTTCTCAGAGAAAATGAAGGAAAGGTCTTCTCTTTCTGAAATGTGCTGTGCGTGTACGTGTGTTCATTTATACTACGTGCCCGAGTGACGTTTCAGGGTGGGTGAGTTGTTTTTCAGTGGTGCTTTTGTCAATCTGCTGTAACTCTTCCAATCCTTCCTTTTCATTACAGAGGTGTCTGACTTGGGTGAGTCTGTACAGTTTTGCTTTGTACTATTTGTCAAGCTGCCGTTTTAACCAACTTCATTCAACTGAGATTTGTGCCTGTTAAGAAGGTTCTGTGCAATACAAAGAGAAAAGCTTCTTTAAACGCCTGTCACTAGAATTCTGGAATGACGATTTATCCCCAGCTACCATGTGACTAAATTACTACAACAACAACAACAATAGCTTGTCTTTTTATATATAGCGCCTTTCACCCAATGTAGTGTCCCCAAATGCTTTGATTCATTAGACAATTAGACAAACAAGTAAATAAATGGATGGATGGATGGGTGGGTGGATGGATGGATGGATGGATAACACCAGACAATTTAGTGTTGAAAACCAAACAAAGGTCTACAAATCATTCAAGATGTTTATACTCTTTCTAGTCAAAAGCAGCGCTTATTTAATCCTAATAATAACTTCAACTGGAGATGCTGGAAATCTAGTATAAAAGCACAATTTGTTGGGAACGCGCATCCAGAGAGGGGAAAATTAGTCAATGTTTCAGGTTCTGACGAATGGTCTGACCTGCTGCGTGTTCCCTGCCATTTCTGTGTTTATATAATAATAACTTCAGTTGGCTCTAAGGGTGGGCAGTTTGGAGAATTTAAAACTTGCATTAGAAAAGAAGCTCTTCAGAACTAGAGACCTGTGCAAATTGTTATTGTGATTTGGGAAACTTTTTACTTGATCAGCTGTTTAGTAAACTGATCTGAACTATAATTGAATGCTTAATCCTGCCATTACCAACCGAGTTTCAAAGGCACTCCAGAAAGGTCCTCCTTTTCACAGTACAGTATCACATCAAAAATGTTACAGTCCAAAATCTCTGTTCTGTTGTAGTACTTATTCCTGGTTTAATTACTGGGTTGGAGATTCTTCATACAGAGTTACAGTGATGAGTGTTGCTTCAGAATCTTTCTATCTTGTATCTGTACCTTACCAAAATGTTACTTTCCTCAGCATACCATCACATTCAATCTAACAACACAGCGGATTATCAAATGAAGGGGTCTTATGATGATCTGTTAACACATCAGATTACTAACTAGAATTCAGAGATTTTTTTTTACAACCCTGCATATATATTGTTTACATTTCATAGAATCTTACAGCACAGAAGGAGGTCATATTGTGCCTGTGCCAGCTGTTTGAAAGAGCTACCAACTAGCCCACTCCCCTGGTCTTACCCACAGCCCTGCAAATTCTTTCTTAAATTTTGTAGGTTCCTCTAAATTCTGTTTGATATTTCAATTCAATATTTTTGTCGTTTGTGTGCAGGAAAGTAACACAGCAGCAAGTGCAACATGTTTGTGTTCCTACACTTGTTCTGTCCGAATCTGTGTCTTTTTTGTGTGTACATATGTCAATTTGTTTAATCTATTCAACTAGCAAACAAAGACTTTCATCTTTGTGCCCAAATATATTTTGACTAAAGCCATCTGGAACTGTAGGCAGTGGATGAAAGAAATTCTTTGTGAATGGCTTGTGTGTACAATTGTTAGCAAATAATACTTGTTTGATCTTCCACTTTAAAGATTGTTCAGACATATCGTAATTGAAAAAAGCTACACCACAACTTTGTGCAGTTTTATTTGTGCAGAAAATGTAGATGGATGTGTGTTTTTGCGTAATGCTTTTACAAACTTAATTCCGCATAACGTCATGATATTTTGCATGTATATAGGCATGCATTAACTTCCTGTAGATCAACTGTTTTTCATCTTAAAAAATGTGAGTTGTGCCAAATTTCTAAATAATAATAATACAGTAAAAGCTATTTATCCGGCACCCTCCGGACTTGGCCAATGCTGGTTAAAACGCATGCTGAATATTCAGCCGAAAACCCAATTTTTTTTACATTTTTTTAAATAAAAAAATTAAATTACTTTTTTTAAACATACCATATTAATAATAGACTAAATAATAACAGAATATTGTATGGATCCTTACCAATAAAGCAATAAATATCGATTACAGTCTATAAACACAGCACACAATCAAAGAGGTACTCTCCTTTTTCTCTCTCTCTTTTACACACACATAGTCAGTCTGGCATCTCAATTAGTCCAAACCCAACCACCTTCCACTTCTCTCATTTTCCATCTAAATTAATCAACTCACCTCTCCCCTCCTCTCCCCCACCTCTCTCTCCCCCTCCCACTCTTCTCTCTTTCTCCCCCCTCCCACTCTTCTCTCTTTCTCCCCCCCCCCCCACCCTCTTTCCCTCTCTTACTCCCCTGACCCTCTTTCCCTCTCTCTCCTTGCCTATCTCTCAAACCAGGAAAGGCGGTATTCTGAGGTAATCGTGCTGTACTTTGTGAGGGAAACAAACGGCAGCGCCACCTTCAGGCACTAGTAGCAGCATTCCAAAATACTAATACTGATACATTGTCCCGGATAAGATCCGGTTAATCGAATGGGGACCCCTTTTTGTTTGAGGTGCCGGTTATACTGAAGTTACGGTTGATCGGGTCATGGATAAACAGGCTTTTACTGTACAAGGATAATATTGTGTTCTTAAAATACCTTTCAGGAATATGTGCATAAGTTTTTGTTAGTTTTCAAGAACAGTTGAGTCAAGTATATAGCTCATGGTAACCTCTGTCCATTTACACAACTTGATACCATCACAAAAATGGATTTGGGTGGGGGGGAAGCAGAGAACAGTCAAAGGCTGAAACTACCAGGTGTGGGATGTTTTTAATTGCTCCAAGACAGAATTGTATTCCACAAGTAGTGCTTCATTCCAATTAGATAATTTTAACAACAAAAAAAAATGACATTTGTGTAATGCCTTTCATGTCGGGGGGTGGGGGGGGGCCTTAAGTTTTTGAGTAGTGCAGTTATTTTAAAAAGGGATAATAATCATTGCATTTGATATGTGCCTTATCACATTGTTCAGACATCTCAAAGTGCTTTACAGAATATATTGTAAAATGGATTGACTGTATGAAATATTTACCACTAGTTGCACACAGCCATGTCCAATAAACAGTTGTGGATAGAGGCCTATTATTATTATTTTAAAAGTATTTTTGTTATTGTTGAGACACTCAGACAAGCCCCTTTAATCCAATTGATTTTGGTTCCCTATTTCTGCATTTAACTGTTTCTTAAATTAATTTAGTATCCAGGTCTTTATCACCTTTCCAAATATCTCATTCTAGCTGTCGATTTTTTTTTCTATGGAGAAAAAAGCAATCTGGTATCTGAATATTATCCATTATATTCCTGAACGTATATATCATTTTGTCCTGTTGCCTTGCCATATCTAAAAGTATGTTACTGTGTTCACTTTCTCAATCCCAATTATAATTGCATTCAGTTATTTTCAAGGCTGAAGGGCTCTGGCAATCTTCTCTTGTTTTGAAAATACCTGTTGGTTTAAGAGAAGACAAACACAACAGTGGGCGTAAAGATGTTGCACATTCAGAGTGATTGGGAGGAAAAAAAGATACATTTCCAATAAAGATGGAGTGGATATGAATCGCCTGTTGAATATTGCACAAAATAAATAACAACAACATTACATTTATAGAGCGACTTTCAGTCGGCAGGATGTCCCAAGGCTGATTAATGGCTGATTTTCAGAATTCTTGACTTTGGTTTTTTTGATGAGGCCCAGTCACTGTTAAATGTATGAGCAGTACAGTGTGTTGACAGCATTGGGCTGTTCTTTAATTTGCTGTTAATTGTTTGTATCATAAGCTTTTATAATAATTTTTTAAGCCTGATTGACCTGTTAGAAGATGTACTCAGTCTGCCTGTTTGACACAGTGTGTGTCTTGTGCTCTGCTGTGCTGTCTCCCTGGTTGGAGTTCTAATTGAAATTGACAGATTTCTTATGGATTAAGGGATATGGGGATAAAGGGGCAGGTGGAGTTAAATTAGAAGGTCAGCCATGATCTTATCGAATGGTGGGGCAGGCTCGAGGGGCTGGATGTCCTTATTCTTATGTTCTATTTATCTCTAACCCGCAGCTGGCCAGCTGAGCACCGATGATCTGAACTCCCTGATTGCACACGCTCACCGACGCATTGACCAGTTGAACCAGGAGCTGGCAGAGCAGCGCGTGAGAGAACAACAACACATTGAACTGGCTCTCGGGCATCAGAAGATCGAGAACCAGAAAATTTTGGAAACCGCTGTGGCAAAAGCCCTGGAGCATTACCAGTCGGAAACACACCTTGAACAGGACAAAAAGGTGAGGGTTTAAGATATTCTAGTGCCTCTCAAGGGTTCAGGGATGCTGCCCTGTGTGAAAGGCGTTATACAAATGCAAGTTGTGCTACTTGTTGTCTCTTCATAAGGTGTTATATTGAATGCAAGTATTATTATTTATCTCAAAACCTATATCTGGAGTCTTGTAGCTCAGTTGTTAGAGCACTTGCCTTACAAGCGTGAGACCTGTGTTCGAATCCAGGCAGGTCAGGGAAAAACCTTGGGCAAGTTTCCTTACTCTACAAGCCTAATAATAATCCCTCGAAAAAAACACTACAATAAAAATTGTTCATTTCAATCCATGACTGTTTGTGGGACACTGCTGTGCGAAATTGGCTATCGTGTTTCGCCCACAAATATACAGTCAATTCTCTTTACAGTAAAATTGTGAAGCGCTTTGAGACATCCAGAAGATGTGAAAAGGAGCTATATGAAATTCAAGGATTATTATTATTTATTATATTATCTTTGACCACGATTCCCTTCACTCTTTTCTTCTCCACCCCATCGACTCACATCTCCAGCTCAGGTCTCCAACCCACATTTATAAGTGATTTGAAACATTCTCCCAATATGAAAGGCACTATGTGAATTGTCTTGTGTTTTACTTTTAGGCACAAGAAATCCAGGAAGTAATGGAGGCTGAGATGAGAACTCAGCTCCGCAGGCAAGCGGCTGCTCACACTGACCACCTGAGAGAAGTGCTGAAGGTTCAGGAGCAAGAATTCAAAGCCTTATATCAGGATGTGAGTGGTTTGCAAGCCCACATTGGAGTTTGAAATCTACGGTGTGTTGTATTGTTGGAGGTGTCATCCTTCAGATGAGATATTAAACATAGGTCCCATCTGCTCAGTCCTACTTGGCCGTTGAAGAGGAGAGTTTTTCTTGATGTCTCCTGGCCAACCATGAGGTGTATTAAGGCATTATATCAAATTCAACGATGATTATTGTTAGTAATAAATGAAGCCACATTTGGTAAGCAAACCACTTCTGAATCCACAAAGTGCACAACCTATGACACGTAGGTTCCAACAAATCTTCATTGGTTTGAATTGCTGTGCGCAATTGGCTGCCACATTTCGCCCACAAACATACAGTCAATTCACTATACAGTGTATTCTGTGAAGTGCTTTGAGACGTCCAGAAGACATGAAAAGCGTTATATGAAATACAAGGATTATTATTATTATTTACCATTCCCATTAAACTCGTCATTTTGTTATTCTACCAATACGCTGTATCAAATTGCAAGGATTGTTACATTAACTTCCAAAAAGATTTACTAAACCCATCTAATTACATTCTTAATTTTTTTAATTTCCAGAAATTTACCAAATTTCTCTTTAAATCCCTTTATAGTGTTGCCTTTACTGGTTATTTGGTACTTTTTTGGAAACACAAATGGTCAATTTATATATTTGTTTAACTTGCAGGAGGTAGAACAAAAGAGACAGGAGTATGAAATGTATTATAAACGCTTGAATCAGGAACAGATGGACACTTTTACATTGGATATAAATGCAGCTCAAGCCAGGTTGAAGGGTATCGAAAAAGCAGTGGAGGGTAAGGTTTAATCTTCTTGTTAATTAAAATGACCATCTCTAGTTTAATAAATTTTCGACCAAGTCTGTGGGTGACTGGTGTGCAATGGCTGCATAAAGCAACTCACTGGTTGTGTAATGCTCTTTGTCCTCCCCGATGCAAAAGGGGTCGGAGACAGACATACACACACACGGGGAGGGTTTGGGAGAGAGACGCACAAGGGGAGGACTTGTTTGCGGGAGCACATGTTTTGGGGGTATGGGGAGAGCCGGGGAGCAGGATTGACTTTGACTTTTCAAAGAGCCGGCACAGACTCGATGGGTTGAATGGCCTCCTTTTGTACTGAAAAATTCTATGAAGGGGAGGGTCGGGGGAGGATCACACTCGGTGCAGATTGAGAGACATACACACAGGGACAACTCGCACACTGGGAGAGACATACACACGTGTACATATGCATCTCCATGTAAGGGAGGATCCTCTTTCTCATCTTCATACCTTAGTCCCACCTTAACTGTCTTACCTGCTTACTCCCCACTCCATGACCTGCTGCTTCCGTTCAGCTGGTTCACCTCTTTTCCCCGTTCTTCCCAACCCCATTTCCGCGACTATTTGTGGGACACTGCTGTGCGCAATTTGGCTGCCGTATTTTGCCCACAAATATACATTCGGTTTTCCTGTTCTCCTTCCCCCTACCCCGATCCCTCCCCTTGCCATCTTTCCCCCCCTTTTCCCCATATCCCACTTACATGACTGTTTGTGGGACACTGCAATTTGTGTGCAATTTGGCTGCTGCGTTTTACCCACAAATATACAGTCAAATTTCCTACTCTTTTTCATCCTTCCGCGACCCTTCCCCCCTTGCTCTTGTCCCTACTTACCTGTACAGTGCCTTGGGACGTTCTCTAGACATGAAAGGTGCTATATAAAAGTATTGATTGATTAGTTCCAGCCTCCTGTTTGTCCCTCGCCCCCTCCACTCCACCATTGGCAGCCACGCTTTCAGCCAATACACCCCAAGATCTTCCTCTTTGACCGTACTTACGGTCACCCACCCCCACACCATTGGCTTGACCACCATTGAGAGTTTGCTGAATGGCACTTAATGGGAGGCATGTAGTGTTGTGGTTAGCGTGCTCGCCTCGCAATCGAGAGGTGCTGGGTTCAATTCCCTATTAGCCGGAGATGGAGAGCAGTGGGTTGAATAAAGATCTTTGGGTATTGTCCTTGCTATAGTGATATCAAACTTGAATTTCAGGAAATTGGGGAAAAGGCAGGAAAATGGAATTGAAAGATCTATGATAAAATGGTAAGCGCCTTGGGACGTCCTCCTGACGGGAAAGGTGCTATCCAAGTGTCATTCTGTTGTTGTTAAAACAAGCTTGAATGGTGCTGGCTTAAGTAGATAAACCATCCTTGACTAAGAGCTAAGGAGAGAATACACTACTTTAACTCATGGTTAAAGTAGTGTATTGAATAAAAAGACCGATCGTGCTTTTGGCCACCCCACTACCTCCCCTACACTCCATCCGTGTGAAGTCCTGTAACTCAGTGGTTAGAGCACTCGCCTTACAAGGGAGACCTGGATTCAATTCCAGGCAGGGTGAAACCTTGGGCAGGTTTCTTTACTCCACCTAATAATAAAAAACAATAATAAATTGTAATCTCGTTTCAATGCAAGACTGTTTGTGGGACACTCCTGTGTGCAATTGGCTGCCGCGTTTCACTCACATATAGTCAATTAACTTTACAGTATATTCTGTGAAGCACCTTGGGATGTCTAGAAGACGTGAAAAGCGCTATATCTAATTCAAGGATTATTATTATCCTTCTTGATTCCAACCCCCTAGAGTGCAAATTCTTATTGTTCAGTGCCTTAGGACTACTTTCCAATATATAAATTTAACTTGGTGGAATAAATAAAAGTGGAAAGAGCAAAAGGGTTTCCTGTGATGCCTCCCCACAACACAAAACACACATTCGTAATAATTTTCAATTTAAAGGTCACTTGGTGAGGGTTTTTAGTTCACAAGAGAGTGTAGGGTAAAGTATTTCTGCGGGGGAAGAGCGAGTTAATCTGTGGATCAGATTTAATTGTGGAGTCCTGCATCTCAGTGGTTAAAAGCACACGACTCATAAGCGAGAGTCCTGGGTTCAATTCCCTGCAGGGTGAAACCTTGGGCTACTTTCCTTACTCCACATGCCTAATAACAATCCCTCAAGAAAAAAAAAAATTGTCACTTCAATCCACGACTGTTTGTAGGGCACCACTGTGTGTAATTGGTTGCCGCGTTTCACCCACCCATGTAGTCAATTTACAGTATATTATGTGAAGTGCTTTGAGACGCCTAGAAGATGTAAAAATTACTATATCAGATGCAAGAATTATTATTATTACAAGGCTTTAATGGTCATTTTATACCAATATTTATTTATATATGAACCATGGTAAAAGGATAATGTTTTAATTAGCTGGAGATGCTCTTTCAGGCCATGCCATTGCAGAGGAGGAGGCCAGAAAGGCACATCAGCTGTGGCTATCCATAGAAGCTCTCAGGTTCACGCTAAAGACTGCCTCTGGTGATAGCCCAACAGAACCTCTAAAGAACGCAGTACAATCGATTTCAAACAGCTGTGGAGACAACCTGTTCACACAGGCTTTATCTGGAGCCCTCCCTGAAGAGTCTCTCTCCCGTGGGGTGTACAGTGAAGAGGCGTTGCGTCAACGATTCTACGCAGTACGGAAAATAGCGCGCCGTGTGGCCATGATTGACGAGACACAAAACAGCTTGTACCAATACTTCCTCTCCTATCTGCAGTCCCTCATATTAAAAGAACCCCAGATAACCAAGCCCCCTGAGGAACTGAACCCCGAAGACCTGGACACATTTAAACTATTATCATACGCCACATTCAGCATTGAACATGGAGACCTGGAGCTGGCAGCAAAATTTATAAACCAGCTCAGAGGAGAGCCGAGGAGAGTAGCCCGGGACTGGCTAACAGAGGCTCGCCTGACCCTTGAAACAAAACAGATTGTAGATGTCCTTTCGGCTTACGCAAACGCAGTTGGTTTAGGCACCACACAAGTGGAATGATTCAACAGAGCGCCGTCCTTATCACGTCAGAACAATGATTGAAACCCTCCCTAAGCACTGTTCTGTAAGCACGAGAGCTGATGATTTCACAGGTTTTCAGTGAACGTTGTTGGCTGGTGCAGTAAAATGTGGAAATGTGCGTGTGTATAACTTGCTATAATGTTAGTTTTATGGATTGGGCTTTGTAACTGAACCAAATCATTTTGAGCCACTATGTTGATTTTCTTCCTCCTCACATGCATATCAATAAAACCAAATTGAAACATTAATATACTAAAATTTATATTGATGTAATAATAAAGTAAACACAATTATTTGCAAGTGAAAAAGGTCTCATTTGTTACACATTCACAGTAAGGTTTTACAATAGTCGAGTGCAAAGCAGCAAGCTAAATCAACTGTTTACCTAGCAGGGAGTAATAATCTCTTAAAAAGAATAAATAAAAATAATAAGTCACTCAATCCACGACTGTTGATGGGACACTGCTGTGGGCAATTACCTGAAGCGTTTTGTCCACAAAATGAAGTCTATTCAGTTTACAGAATATTCTGTAAATATTCAGAATATTCTGTGAATATTCAGAATATTCTGTGAAGTGCTGTGGGACGTCACAAAGACTATTATCAAATGCAAGGATTATTATCGACTCATTCCCTGAGGTCAGACTGACTTCCTCATTAACCTAATAAGAATTCCTAATATGTGAAACATGATGAATGGCATAGTCTCTTCATATGGACATTGTTACGTCCAAATTGGTTGCAGCATTTATAGTCACTGCACTTTATAGTAAATCCTGTGAAGTGCTTTAAGACTCCTGACGTGAAAAAGCATTAAGTAAAATGCAAGGATCATTATTAGTAATAATAGTAAATGGGGAGGATGCAGAAATAATGATCTGCTTTTTTCAGGTGGGTCTCGAATCCCAAATGAAATGAGTTGGACTGCACCAGTTCCCTGTTCTTGTAATTGGTCTGGAATTTAAGCAAAAATTTATATACTACAGTATTCAGTTTTTGAACAAAGCCAATAAACTGGATCTTGCACTTTTCAGTCTTTTCCAACTGCAACTTTCAACCACTTTTGAGACATTCTCAGCACATGAAAGGTGCTGTATTAATATAAACTGTTGTGTACATAACCTTGCGGCTTGCCAACTCAGCTTCCCGTCTGACTGACATACATTGATGGTGCCTATCATTGACATTTGCACTGTGACCTTATTGATCTACATTACCTTCCCACACTGACCTCACTCAACAACAATAACAACAAATTACACTTATAAAGCGCCTTTCACGTTGGGAGGACGTCCCAAGGCGCTGCACAGGAGGCGTGTGACCCGAGCTGGGAGAGGAGTGTACGGGAAGGGGTGAAACATGAAGGGGAGGTCGAAAAATTCTGGGTGGAACAAAAGGCACGGTCGAAGAGGAAAGTCTTCAAACCGGCCTTGAAAGAGGAAAGGGAAGAAATGAGACGGAGGGATTGAGGGATGGAATTCCATAAGGTGGCAGCGGAAAAACTGAAGGCCTGGCCTCTGATGGTGGGGCGGTTCAGGCGGGGGGCTTGGAGCAGGCCAAGTCCTGCTGAACGGAGGGTCCAGGTGGGCTTGTAAGGGGGAGAGTAAATTGGTTAAGTAGGATGGGGCAAGGCCATGCAAGGCCTTGCAGGTGAGGATGAGGATCTTGAACTCGATCCTCTGGAGGATGGGGAGCCAGTGGAGACGGGCGAGGGTGGGGGTTATATGGTCGCGAAAGCGGGTGCGGGATAATACACGGGCTGCAGAGTTTTGGATGACCTGCAGCCTATGAATGGAGGAACTGGGGAGGCCGACGAGGAGAGAGTTTCCGTAGTCCAGCCGTGAGGTGATGTATGCGTGCACGAGTGTTTCGGCAGCGTGGGGGGTAAGATAATTGCGGTGCCTGGCAATATTTTGCAGGTGGAAATAGGCGGTGCCGATCAAGGCATGGATGTGGGGGAGGAAGGAGAGTTTTTGGTCGAACGTGATGCCGAGGTTCCTGACTGGCTTTGTGAGGTGGAGAGTACAGCCTTGGATGTTGAGGCTGGCAGCGCCCGATGTGCAGAGGCGCTGGCTTGAGCCAATCAGGAGGGCCTCGGTCTTACTCGCGTTCAATTGCAGGAAGTTTTCCCTCGTCCAGGACTTGATGTCGGACAGACATGCTGTCAGAACATCGATGGTCTGGGGGTTGAGGGATGAGGCAGAAAGGTACAGCTGGGTGTCGTCCGCATACATGTGGAAATTTACCCCATGTTTGCGGATGATATCGCCCAGAGGGAGCGTGTAAATGGTGAAAAGGAGGGGGCCGAGGACAGAGCCCTGGGGGACGCCGTGAGAAACTGTGCGGGGGTTTGAGGAAAAACCATTCGAAGATACAAAGTGTAAACGGTGGGTCAGGTAGGAATGGAACCCGTCAAGGACTGTGCCTTGAAGGTTGAGGTGGGAGGAAAGACATTGGAGGAGGATGGTGTGATCGACTGTGTCGAACGCAGCAGACGGGTCAAGGAGGATGAGGAGGCAGAGGGAGCCCTGGTCACAGGCGGTTAGGATGTCATTTGTGACCTTAACCAGGGCAGTTTCTGTGCTGTGGATAGGGCGGAAACCTGATTGGAGGGGTTCAAGGAGTGAGTGAGTTGAAAGGAAAGAGCGGAGCTGGGAGGCAACCACTCTTTCAAGGACCTTGGATAAAAACAGGTTGGAGATGGGTCGATAACTTGATGGTTGCGACGCATCAAGGGAGGGTTTCTTCAGGATAGGGGTGATGGTGGCTGTTTTAAGGGAGGTAGGGACGGTGCCTGAGGACAGGGAAAGGTTGATAATGTCAGAAAGGATCTCTTATCTAACAAATATCTCCGCGTATAAGGCGCACTTTTTTTCACATCGGAAGATCTCGAAAGTTGGGGGTGCGCCCTATACGCAGGAACAAGAAATTTTGGGCCTCGGAAATACAGTAAACAGGAGGGGCGGCCGGCGCGCTGTCAGCCGGGGTTTGGTCAGTGTCCGGCGGGGGTTGGGGGGAGCGGGTGACGGGGCTTCGGCCTCGGCCGCCCGGGCAGCGGCAGCAACAGCGGACTTCAGTGCTGTGCCTGCTGCCTTGCCTTCTGCCAAACCCAGTCTGTCTGCCTCACTCCCTGCCGCTCTCTCTCCCTGCCTGCCTGCCTCTCCCTCCCTCCCTCCCTGCCTGCCTGCGTGCCTGCCTGCCTCTCTCCCTCTCTCTCTCCCTGGCTGCCGGCCTGCCTGTCTCCGCCCCTCTCTCCCTCCCTGGCTGTCTGCCTCTCTCCCTACCTACCTGTCTCTCCTGTCTCTCTTCCCTTCTGCCGGCAATATCATTGAAAATGCTTCCGGTTTTTTTTCACCAAGAAAAGGTCAAAAGTGGGGCGTGCGCCTTATACGCGGAGATATACGGTACTTGGATTTATCCCAACCAAGTTGCAGTTTTCACCTTTTTTCTCAGGCACCAATCAAACCACAAAAACATGAACACTGCCTTCAACCCTTAGCTGCCTTTTTCATTCCCCACTTCATCTTGTTTTATGCCCCCATGCCACTTTGTAGTTGTTCTGGAATGACACATCTCCTTCATACTATTGCATTTGTCCTGTTTTTTTTAAAAAAAATCTTCGAGACCTGAGGCAAATCCTAAATAAGGTTCACTCGGCAGAAGGGACCTCGTTCTTAATCAGATCTTTGGCTCAGAATTGAAAAATAGAGTTCCCTCTCTAATATGGCTGGGACCACAAATCTACCCTACAATCTTTGGTATTGGAATCCTTAAGAAATAACTAATTCTGGAGCAATAGGGCAGCTAGAGTTGGCCTGGATTTAGGAGTGGAGAAAATATCAAATGGCAATTGCTCATCTCCCTGCAGCATGTTGTACATAAGTAGCAACAGTGACCCCTACAAGCTTTAGATAGGGCACATCAGCAGGTTATTTGAACGTGAGGCAGTGTGGGTTCTGTTGCCTCAGAGTATACTGCATCTGAAAGCTTCATACAGTGTAGTATTTTGATAGTGTTCAGTTCATCTCATTTATACCATAGGTGAATGAATCCCTTTGCTCTAATGTAATATTCCCAGTTTTGCAATGTTTTCCTCCAGTTGGTAATTTCCAACAATCCCCCATTCTGGCTGGATTTGGGACATTGCAGAGTGCAAATTGGCTGCTGCATTTGCCCACAAGTCAGTACATTGTATAGAAAGAACATCCTGTGAAGGGCTTTGTAGCATTTTCATGACACGAAAGATGCCATAACAAATATTGTTATTATTCCCAGGTATGAATGTAATTGCCCTCCGACAGACTGAGTGCCCTAGGTGTAGTAAAATTACCCAAATTTTACATTTTGCCAGCTAGCCTCCAAAGTGAAGTGTGCTTAACCCAATACTCAAAAGCAGAATTAGTTTCTGAAATAGTGGCAAGTGTCTTATTTGTGATAAAACACAGAAGTGATTTAAATAATACACGAGAAACTTTAGATCACCTACATTTTATTCAAATGTTCTGCCAGTCCAGGACAGAAGTCTGTTACGTAGTCCAAATAAATACAGGTATCCCGCCCCAACCGCGTCGACAACCACGAAACTCACGCATCCACGGTTTGCTAAATGTGACAACCCTTGCAAACCGTGGCAATGCATTTTGTGCATCCGCGGGTCATGGGTTTAAATTTTCACTTTTCCAAACAAGGGACTGCATTCATCCGCGTATTAGTATGTATTCATCCGCTCCGCGTTTCCCGCCTATCAGCATCTTTACTACCCCATGTGATCTAGCTGCACTCATGGATCTACAGGTACATCGTCCTGTTGCTGCACATTCTGCCTTTAATTATTCGTCAGTTTAGCACCTAACTATGGCCCCTAAACGTATTAGCAGTGGTAAAAGTGAATCGTTGCTAAAAGGGCAAGGAATGTGCTCACTTTAGACAAGAAATTAGATGTCCTCAATAGACTTGCATGTGCTGAAAGTGCAACGTCGGTTGGATGTCAAATGGGGGTTAACAAGTCCACCATCAGAACCATAAGAAAATGTGAGGCATCGATAAGGGCTAGTATTGTGGGTGGTTTTGCGAAAAGTGCGAAATTGTCTTTTATGCCGCGTGACCCTAAGCTGGAACAAATGGAGAAGGCACTGAATATGTGGATAGAAGACCAGAACCGGAGAAAAGCGATTGTTAATTACGTATGGTTACGTAAGAAGGCCCTTAGTATCTACAAGCATCTTACTGTGGCTGCCGGAGAAAGTGTAGATGACATCAAGTTTAAAGCCAGTAAGGGCTGGGTGGAAAATTTTAAGGTTCTCCTTGACTAGCCTCAAGGTTCTGGGGGAATCGGCCTCAGCCGATCACAAGGCCACTGCCAGGTTCCCAGAAGAACTGAAGAAGTTGATTGCCTAGAAGGGTTACCTGCTGGAGCAGGTATTTAATGCAGATGAGACTGGTCTTTTCTGGAAGCGGATGCCTTCCCGAACGTTCATCGTGAAGGCTGAAAAGCAAGCTTTGGGATTCAAGGTGGCGAAGGATAGGGTGACCCTTCTCCTTTGTGCTAAAGCCGAGCGGGCTGTGTAGTGAAGCCGATGCTTCTCTGAATCCCTGTGCTCTGAAGGGCAAAAACAAAAACTATCTCCCTGTGTTTTGGTGTTCTAACCGCAAGGCGTGGGTTACTGCTGCAGTCTTCATAGACTGGTTTCATAACTGTTTTGTTCATGAAGTGGAGCAGTACCTTACGAAAAAAAAATCTGGCCTCAAGGTCCTACTCATCCTCGACAATGCACCCGGCCACCCGTACGCACTCACATTTGCCCACCCTAATATTGAGGTCGTCTTCCTGCCTCCCAATATAACTTCACTCCTTCAAACAATGGACCAAGGTGCGATAGCCACCTTCAAGGCATACTGTGTATGACGCACCTTTGACCACATGATACAGGCTATGGAGGATGACGCGACACTGACGGTGACAACTTGTTGGAAGGATTACACCATCGCTGATTGCATCACCAACATAAAAGAATCCATGGATGAACTGAGGAAGACGACACTCAATGCCTGCTGGGGTAAACTGGAAGGAGGCAGTGAACAACTTACGAGGCGTCCCTGCATTTGTTCAGCGCATTGTGGAGGTTGCTCAACATTTGGGAGGCGAGGGGCTGTCCGACATGCAGCCTGATGACATCGAGGAGCTTCTTGAATCACACAGCGAGGAGTTGATGGAGGAGGACCTACAATGAGCTAATAGAGCATTCTGGTGAGGCAGAGGACGAGGATATGGTGGAGAAGCTGAGGATGACAAGTGCCAACCGTAGCAATACAATGCTCCTTGCTACTAAACTCTCGGACGCCTTTATGGAGATTGACCCATTCAGGGAGAGTAGCTTAAAATTCAAGCGAGGTTTGGAGGATTTAATGAGCAGGTCCTCAGGCACCGTCCCTACCTCCCTTAAAACAGCCACCATCACCCCTATCCTGAAGAAACCCTCCCTTGATCCGTCGCAACCATCAAGCTATCGACCCATCTCCAACCTCCCGTTTTTATCCAAGGTCCTTGAAAGAGTGGTTGCCTCCCAGCTCCGCTCTTTCCTTTCAACTCACTCACTCCTTGAACCCCTCCAATCAGGTTTCCACCCTGTTCACAGCACAGAAACTGCCCTGGTTAAGGTTACAAATGATATCCTAACCGCCTGTGACCAGGGCTCCTTTTGCCTCCTTGACCCGTCTGCTGCGTTCGACACAGTCGATCACACCATCCTCCTCCAACGTCTTTCCTCCCACCTCAACCTTCAAGGCACAGTCCTTGACTGGTTCCATTCCTACCTGACCCATCGTTTACACTTTGTATCTTCCAATGGTTTTTCCTCAAACCCCCGCACAGTTTCTCACGGCGTCCCTCAGGGCTCTGTCCTCGGCACCCTCCTTTTCACCATTTACACGCTCCCTCTGGGCGATGTCATCCGCAAACATTGGGTAAATTTCCACATGTACGCGGACGATACCCAGCTGTACCTTTCTGCCTCATCCCTCAACCCCCAGACCATCGATGTTCTGACAGCATGTCTGTCCGACATTGAGTCCTGGATGAGGGACAACTTCCTCCAATTGAACGTGAGTAAGACTGAGGCCCCCCTGATCGGCTCAAGCCAGCGCCTCCGCACATCGGGCGCTGCCAGCCTCAACATCCAAGGCTGTACTCTCCACCTCACAAAGCCAGTCAGGAACCTCGGCATCACGTTCGACCAAAACTCTCCTTCCTCCCCCACATCCGTGCCTTGATCGGCACCGCTTACTTCCACCTGTGCAACATTGCCAGGCTCCGCAATTATCTTACCTTACCCCCCACGCTGCCGAAACACTCGTGCACGCGTACATCACCTCACGGCTGGACTACGGAAACTCTCTCCTCGTCGGCCTCCCCAGTTCCCCCATTCATAGGCTGCAGGTCATCGAAAACTCTGCAGCCCGTGTATTATCCCGCACCCGCCTTCCCGAGCATATAACCCCCACCCTCGCCCGTCTCCACTGGCTCCCCATCCTCCAGAGGATCGAATTCAAGATCCTCGTCCTCACCTTCAAGGCCTTGCCCCGCCCTATTTAACCAATTTACTCTCCCCCTACAAGCCCACCCGGACCCTCCGTTCAGCAAGACTTGGCCTGCTCCAAGCCCCCCGCCCAAACCGCCCCACCATTGGAGGCCGGGCCTTGTTTTTCTGCTCCGACCCTATGGAATTCCATCCCTCAATCCCCCCCCCCCCCCGTCTCATTTCTTCCCTTTCCTCTTTCAAGGCCGGTTTGAAGACTTTCCTCTTCGACCGTGCCTTTTGTTCCACCCCGAATTTTTCGACCTCCCTTTCGTGTTTCACCCCTTCCCAAACACTCCCCTCCCAGCTCGGGTCACACGCCTCCTGTGCAGCGCCTTGGGACGTCCTCCCGATGTGAAAGGCGCTTTATAAGTGTAATTTGTTGTTGTTGTTGTTGAAAGATATGCGGAACAAAATGGGTCAACCATTCATCTCAAAAATTCTTTAATAAACTGCCCACCACCGATGAGCCAGTTGCATCAACCAGCCACGATATCGCTTCTCCACATTCATCCACCTCGCACTTGTCCGTGGTTTATGTTCTGGATGAGAAGAGGAAGACGGTGCACAGGGCCCCTCTTTCATGTAACAGCACTTTACAACCACCTCCCCCATCATCTTTATGATTTGGGATTATGTTAATAAATGTATGTATGTAATAACTGTATCTTTGTGTTTAGTTCTACGAAACGCGAACTTACTCCCTCTATCCCCATGTTTCCCATAGGGCCCTGTATTTTCCAACCGTGGTTTTACTAACCACAGAGGTTTTCAGGAACGTATCGCCCGCGGTTGGGAAGGAGTATCTGTACACCAGGTCCTCAAATACATAATTACAGTAATTAATGGGATTTTTAGAAATAAAAAAGCAACATTTGATGATTCCAGAGACCCAGCTGTTATTCTTTATCACTGTCACTGCTATCGCTGCTGTCACTGCTGGTGGCGGTCAGCTCATCTAGAGCAATTCTGTTTGAAAGAAAAGGAAAAGTTTTTAGAATTTATGATAAAATGTTCACCTGTTTTAAAAAAAAGTACACCCAGTATTAATAACCATTAACCATTGAAGATCAATTAAATTGAATGCCACCAGTTCACTTAGAAATGGTGCCATATTTTCTGAAAAGCGGCCATGAGTTTTCTTTAAGGCTATTGCAAAATTTTGCATTTTACCAGCTAATTACTTGCCTGTCTTCATCGGTCAGTTCAAATTCAGTGATCACCCTTGTGGTCAGCTTTGGTGCAGCAGGTAAACTGAAAGCAGTCGCTATCTTCACCACATCCATAGCCAGAGCATTATTCTTGCTCCCCTTTGCACTGTCCAAGAACTCATCCAGCAAGCCTTCACTGAAAAAAAAAGCCCAGCTGAGATCAGCCTCAAACTTTATCATGGTTTATCATCCTCATTTTTATATATATTATTTTCCTCTCTGGTGGTTGGGTGTGAAAAGGTGAAATACATATGTATACAGGTATCCCTACCCAACCGCAGGGGAATACATTCCTGAAAACCTCCGTGGTTAGTAAAACCCCGGTTGGAAAATACAGCGCCCTATGGGAAACATGAGGATAGGGGGAGTACATTTGCTTTTGTCGCGGTTGGAAAATGTAGGGCCCTATGGGAAACATGGGGATAGTGGGAGTAAGTTTGGGCGCATTGGCTGCCAGGATCTGCAGCAATCTGCGAGGCAGTCTGACTGACTGATCTACTCACACACACAGAGAGAGAGAGAGAAATCAACGGAGAAGGCTGTGTGGCGGGTGACATGGAGGGGTGGGGGGTGTGAGGGGGAGGGGGGATGTGAACAAGGTGGTGTGGTGGGTGACACGGAGGTGGGGGGGATGTGGAGAAGGTGGTGTGGTGACATGCAGATAGGGGGAGTAAGTTTGGGAGCAATTGGCTGCCAGGATCTGCAGATACAGAGAGACACAGACACACAGAGAGAGAAATCAACTGAGGAGATTTACCTTAATCCTAAGAGGGAAGCGACATCTCACTGGTTGATTGTGACTTCGCAACTGGGTCCTAGCACCAGATGCTGGCGCGAAGCTGGTTGATGCAACTGGGTCCTGGCGCCAAACGCTAGTGTTAGTGTTAAACCCGTGGATAAGCAAGGGTTAAGCAATAACCATTGCCATGGTGAGCAGGGTTGTCGCAGCGAGCCAACCATGGGTAAGTGAAATTAGCGGCTTGGGGCAGGGTACCTGTATTATAAATACAGTAAAAGCCCGTTTATCCATGACCCAATCAACCGTAACTTCCGTATAACCGGCACCTCAAAAAAAAAGTCCCCATTTGATTAACCGGGTCTTATCTGGCACAATCGCTGTGGCGCATTTAATGAGTCAATTGTCACAGGAGAGTACAGTACGGTTAGCTCTGAATGCTGCCAGTAGTGGCACTTCCGGGTTTGGGTGTTAAAGGGGCAATGTTTTTCCTCTCTCCTGTTTCTCTCCCTCTTTTTCTCTCTCACTCTCTGTCATTCCTCTCTATCTCTCCCTCTCTTTCAATCTCTTCTCCTTTCTTCCTTTCCCTCTCTCTTTCTCTGACGGATAGTACATTGTCTGTGTAGCCTAACGGTATCGTGGGTTTATACATTGTTTTGGTGGGGGATGGGGTGGGAGAAGGAGAGACAGGCAGGGAGAGAGTGTGGGGTGGGGGGGGAAGAGAAAGAAAGTGGAGTGGGAGGGGGAAGAGAGAGGGGATGAGTTGATTAATTTAGATCGAAAATGAGGAGTGGAGAGGGGTTGGGTTTGGAGCCATTGAGATGCCAGACTGAGAGAGAGAGTGTGTGTGTGTGTTTGTGTGTGAATGAAAGAGAGAGGGAAGGAGGGAGAGAAAGAAAAAAGGTAAACACGGCAGTACTGCTTTAAGACACTACAGTTCGCCGTTCTAGAAGTTTGCTTTGTGATTGTGTGCTGTGTTTATAGACTGTAATCAATATTTATTGCTTTATTGGTAAGTATCCATACAATATTCTGTTATTATTTAGTTTATTATTAATATGGTATGTAACCATTTTTTTTTAGAAAAGTAAATTTTTTTGTGTTGGTTTGGCTGCCGGCCGAGAATCCAGCACGTGGTTTAATCGGCATTGGCCAGGTCCTGAGGGTGCCGGATAAACAGGCTTTTACTGCATATATATGGAAGTTGGGTAGAAATCTTAATAAATTAAAATGTTTTCTCTCCCTTCTGCAGCTATTGCGGCCTACACAAGGTTTGGGTTAAATAACCCTGTCTTTCTCAGCCCTCCCTCCCATCCTTTTACCTTTTTCTCATTTTATTTTGCATCTTAGGAACACACCCTAAGTTATCCCTACGTCTATCCATATGAGGAATAAAATTCAATTTCTCCCTTTCCCATAAAACACAGTCAATCCACAGTATATTCCGTGAAGTGCTTTGAATACATCTCGAAGATGTGATAAAAAAAAAAAATTGGTCATTTCAATCCATGACTGTTTGTGGGACACTGCTGTGCGCAATTGGCTCCCACGTTTCACCCACAAATATACAGTCAATTCACTTTACGGTATATTCTGTGAATCGGTTTGAGACATTGATAAGATGTGAAAAGCGCTATATCAAATATGCAAGGATTATTATTATTATCTATCCAGCTGCAATGCAATATGTAAACCAAAGGTGTGAAACAAGACATTTTCATATATTCTCATACAATTTCGCAAGGTGCATTTGGCATTTCATTGCACCAGCGAATCGCGCAGAGCAGTGTCCCACAAACAGTTGTGGAATGACCAATTGTTTTGGAGGGATTATTATCAGGCATGTGGAGTAAGGAAACCTGCCCACAATTTTGCCCTACATTGCCCCAGTCGTTCATTTTTTCTGATGAGCCAGGTGTCCGATATGTGCGGAAGCCTACACTCACTATACGCAAAAGTATCCAAACCAAGCTAAGATATCCACATATCCCACCTACACATGAAAATCCCAGAGCTAGATTGTTGGAATGAAATGTTCACTCTCTCTCCCTGGGTTCACCCTGCTTACCTAATTGCGGAAAGTACGGATTAGGCTCAGGTTGGCAAGAGCCAAGGCTTGGGGACCTCAAAGAGTGTGTGTTGGGGTACTGCTGGTGTCTAACCGCATAGCTTGCCACTGATATTCCTGTCTGGCAAGCTTGTTCAGCTCGGTCCACCCTAACCTGCCAATCTGGGCTTTGCAGGAGCTGAGTGGGATGACTCCCTGCCCCAGTGACTGGCCCACCTTTCCAGGTACTGCTGATGAGCCAGGTGGTCATCAGCAGTGCCAAGGAGAACTGGACCTACCTGGCCCAGGAACCGGACTACCGAAACCACCACAGAGAGCTGGCTCCATCCTGACATTCCAATGCCGAGTACGTCACTTTGGGGACAGTTCAATTCCAAGGAGACCCTGTTTAACGATCATATCCACAATGATTGACTGAGGCAATGATTGCACTTTGAAAAAGGATTGTATATTATTAGCGTGCCCATTTATTTCACAGCCAACTTACCCAGGGACTCTGTTGTTAGCTTTGAAAAGTTGAAGCATCGCCCTGGAAATAAACAAAACAAGTTATAAATCTCTATTTAAACTAAAACACACTTGGTCACTTAGATAATCAGTGTCAAGGGGAAACATTCTCAGGACTGCAAATAGCAGAAGGGAGACAGAGGCTTTTTAGGGTTTATTCAGGAAGGGAACTGAATAAGCACCTGAGCTTTAAAAACATCTTAAGGGATACAGGAAAAGAGCCAGAAAGTGAGATTATTAAAAATATGGTGGACGTGTGAATAGTGCACCCATGGCGCTGAACATTTCTAGATTATAAGGGATCAACATAGTAATTATACACCAGACAGTGCTTTTCATAGCTTTTGCACGTCAGTTGCACAACTCTGGATCCCAACACCATTTGTCTTGTCTTGTCGAAGAGGCTCAGATACAGGCGTTGTTTCTCATGCAGACACTTCTTAGAGCACCCCACTACAAGCAGGCTGAACAGATAATGTCTGCACTCAGCTCCCATTATCCAGCTGAGGTCTGTACCCCTGCGCTGATCATCACTGCCAATGTATCACACACACTGAAAGTTCAGTGTCTTTCACAGTTACACACCAGCTGACAAATGACATTCAACATAGGTCTAGATTCAGTGCCAGAAAATTTATTTAAAATTATGGTTTGTATTACTTGCTAGCTGTAAGGACTGGTACTAAATTCTTCAACAATAAAAACAGAATGGGGAAAGAGCAGATGGCTTTCGTGAGAGGGAAGCTGCAATACAGCAGACAAGTTACAGTCAGACCTGTTATAGTGAAGTGAAATTGGATAGCCCTATGCTGTTTACATTTGTCATTCATGTTCTTTGTTACGTTCGTCCGTGCCTTCATCCACCCATCTACGTCTCTGCCCTCTGTCATTAAAATCCTGCTCCCCCCACTACACGCTCGGGTCTTGACCCGACTGCCCAACGCCTTGGGACATTCCCCCCCGACGTGAAAGGCGCTCTACAAATGCAATTTTATTGTTGTCGTCATTCAATAACTTCATTTGAAAAATGACGTTATACTTTAATAACAATTCTTACATTTATGCAGTGTCTTTCACGTTGGGAAGATGCGTCAAAGTGCTTCGCAGGACCGAACAGGGGGTTGGGAAAGGTGCAGAGGGGTGGGGGTAAAGGTGACCAAAGGAAGGGACCAAAGGGTTTTAAAGTGGATAAAGGTAGGATGATGGGGACAGAATGCCTGAGAGCTTGATCACCATCAAAGAAACGGTTCTTAATCCAGATTGTGGCCAATTTTGCAGATACGAGCCTTGCTAATTATGTAGGGCTAGCAGGCTACGTCACCATGAAATGTTACACCATTGTAACAACAATCTCACAAATGCTTACCAACCATCATCGGTTCTGCCTCCTCTCAAGAGCAGAGTGGTGATATTCCCCAAGGAGCCTGAGGTCCACTCCAGTTTGGAATATTGCTTCAGATTATACACAGTCTTCACATCAAGTGCACAGTCAGCAAACTCAACTTGTAACTTTAAAGAGAGAGAAAAAAATCATAATATTTAGGTCTTTGCAAGACCTAAATTGTTGAAAAGCTCAACCTCAAACATTGAACGATACGCCACATATTCAATATTAATAATCCTTGTATTTGATAATTGCGCTTTTCATGTCATCTAGATGTCGCAAAGCACTTCACAGAATATACTGTCAAGTGAAATGACCATATTTGTGGATGAAATGCGGCAGCCAATTGCACACAGCAGTGTCCCACAAACAATCGTGGATTGAAATGACCAATTTATTATTGTGTTTTTTTGGAGATTATTATTAGGCGTGTGGAGTAACCTTACCCAAGGTTTCACCCTGACCAGCCTAGATACGAACACAGGGCTCACGCTTGTAAGGCGAATGTTCTAACCACTGAGCTACAGGACTCCAGGTGTACATAGGTACCCAGTGTTAGGCTGGCTGTACTGTCATCAGCAGTGTCCTGGAATACTGCGGATCCACCTGACTTAGGAACTAGACCAGCAAGCACCCCTACTGAGGGTGGACGACACCAACATTGCATTGCCAAGCTTGTCACCTTGAGACAGTTCAGTTCCAAGGAAACCTTGCTTCCAACCAATAAATCTAGTTTACCTGTGGACTGTGCTTCTCCCGGGCCATCAATTGAAGCACCTCCTCCACAAGATCTTGCTTGTTTGAGTGACCAAGTTGCTTAATATCTGTGTGCGATAAAAAGAGACCTCAACCCTCATAGAACTGAGAAACTAGACTACACTAGCCTGGACCATGGTCATTTACAGACACACACCCAGACATGCATCAGTTTATACACACTAGCATTCATTGAAGTTTACAAGTGCACACACACACAAGCATTCCTTTGTGTTTACACATATGCACATAAATAAATATTAGCTTTCTAAGAAAGGGCCACAAACCTTTCCAAATCCTCGGGATCAGCTCTAATCGATTCTCTGCATCCAGGGCCTGCAGTAATTCCTTCATACCTTGGGTGTTCGGATAGTACAGCTGTGGACAGGTTTACATAACATCCATGTTCTTACATGAAAATGACCAGGGTGTTTTTGTAAAGAGACTTTGAGTGAAACATACTATATAAATGTAAATCATCACCACACTTCCAGGTTAAAACACAAGCTTACCGATGGAATTAGTTCCTTGTACCACTTGAAAACCACGTCCACGCTCTCCATCATGCAGATCATGGTAAAGAGTCTCCCACTGGCAATAGATACAGAGCAGTCAGTCAGTGCTCCCAACCTCCATCACTGACTAATAATCCTTACACAATGGGATGAATGTGTGTATGAGAGGAAATATACATATCTGTGTGTATGTGTATGTGCAAGAGTGAACATGAGACCTGGGGTAACAATCCTTGTCCATCAATTCGACATAAACTTGCATCAGTACCATTTTAATCTTGATTTTCTCTCAGAATGTTAAGCCCAATGCCGAAATGCTAATTTCTGCTGAGTGTTGCATTTACGTTAAAACCCTATGAACTGAAACACAGGCTACAGTCCACCAACTAGAGAATCAATTACTCTTACTAATAAATGCTTTGCTGGTAAGGGTCCCCCAGTAATTTACTGTTGTCTCCAGTTTCAACTATCTTCTGTACTCTGTAACACAGCTCAAGGTCTTTCAAGTTCAGACACTGCAAGGAAGAAAACAAAGACATGACTATTTTCACACCTACACAAGAGCAGTTCAGATCAAGACTCCAGCTCATTCAATTCATCCTCCTAGAACACCCACACAACTGCCACCCACTTCAGAACTATAAAGTTGTTACAGTCCATATTCAGTTGCAGGAAGTTTGCATCATCCTTTCCCTGGCGTCTGCCAGACAAGCTGATAGATGACTGGCAAAACTGGAGTCGGCAAAGTAAATTTTTGGGTCATCCACAGACATGTAGGAGTTTACCTCATGTCTGAGGATGACTTCACTAAGAGGGAGCACAGAATATATTGTAGAGTGCAAGATCATTAACTGGATATTTTGAGCAAAAGACTGTATACAAGAATTTGCAGCATTCTGAATGCTCTGAAATACTAAGAAAATAAGAATAAAACTTTAATAGTCTGGTGAACAGGCCGAGAGAACCTCATTCAGCGTGTCATCTAATAGATGGCACTTTAGACAACTCATTAATCAACTTCACAAACTCAAAACAATCCTCATCCTTACTCACACACGTCAGAAGTAACACTCACCACTTTTATGGCGTTGGTAAAGAAGAATACTGTGAAGAAAGGAAACAGGTCAAAATTAACTAAAGAAAATCTTGAAATATGTTCCACTGGGATCAAATCACCCAAGGGCTTACTTCATGCCATTTGACAACGTACAAAGCAATTTTACACCTCAGGATATCTTTCAATCTCAGTGCCCACTCTAATTGGCCATACCCATTAATAAAGCCACTACCCATGCATGTCATGTCAATCCATTCCACCTCTATAACTTTCTGAATCACAAGTGTGTTTGTCCCACCTGATCTAAACCCATTGCAGTCATCCCATTACAGAATTTTGCTGGTTTATTAAATAAATCCAGTATTGTGGCTGGTGGTGGATCTTAAAATTACCCTCCCCAAGCTTGACTAGGTGCTCACATGATCTATCTGAAAGTCTATACTCTCTCTAATTTATCATTATCTACCCCAATACAGAGTAATTGAGGAATGGGTGGTTTGGTGGTATTGGTGTTGGGGGGAAGAAAGGAAAGAGGGAACAGACAAAGGAAAGACTGATTGTAACGCTATTTTCATAACAGACCAGTAGGAATTGTACCACACCTACCATCATCAGGATCCTGGGGAACAAAATGCTTCCCTTCCATTTCATTGAGGATCTTAAAAATAATATCCGTCTGTGACCGACCAGCTAAGACTGAGGAAAAGACAAAAAATTTATGGTCCTGCAGGAATAGATGTGCATCACTCAAGCCCACAGACAGATCTACAGTACTTGATGGGTCAATACTCAAAACCTTAATCTTTAGTAATTTAGTCATTGATTGGAGGAACTGAATGCAAAGATTGGAGAAGTTGTTGAGTCGCTGCTCCAGATGTTAAACTGAGACCCCACCTGCCTGTTCTTCTGTCAGTGAAAGTCACTACACTTTACAATAGACTACTTGTGGCATTTTTCCAAAATGAAAGATAGTAAACCAAATGCAAGAATCCTTTTTATTGTTGTTAGGTTAAATATATCAACGACATAATTCAAAGGTGAGTTTCTCCCCCATGACCAACAACACCCAAGATTAAATTGGTCACTCACTTCATGGTTGTTCATAGGAAATTGTTATGGGCAAAATGGCTGCCACATTTGTCTACATTAACATGTCATAACACATGACAGTAATTGGAGATGTTTTGATGTGAAACAATTACTTAATTTCAAATGATTATTATTTTGTGAAGGCTTGGATACCAGCCTAGACGATAGAAATATTTGCATCTGATATACCTCCACATCTCAGAAACGTCTTGAAACACTTCGCACGATTTACAGCAAAAAATTAACTGACTGTATATTTGCAGACAATCGCAGCAGCCAACTTGTGCACAACAATGTCCCATAAATAGCTTCAATAGCGTGAATAACAAATTATTTTCCAGATGACTGCTGGCCAGGACACCCATAGAACCTCCTCACGTTTTTTCAAATAGTGTAATTGGGTATTTAATACCCATATTACATTTGATTATTGTCTGAACAGACAGTTAGGGCCTTGGTTTAAAAGTCTCACCCGCAGGACAAAACCTCTGAGAATGCAGTGCTCCCCTAAACAGCATTGGAGTGTCAGCCTGGACCCTAAACTATATGAGCTCAACTTCAATGTGGAGGTTGCATCTAAATCTTCTGAGCCAGACTGATATCAGGTTATTCAAAGTAGAGGGGATTTGCGCTGGAGGAAAAAAAGATCAAGGCAAACTGTAGAATTTCAAGAGGGGGGTGGGGGGAAGGTTAGCCTGGACAACAACTATACCGAGGAAGCATATGCGCTTTTCCCCAGGGCAGATGAACTGTCAAATTGCTTGGTTAGCTCTAATATGGTATTCAATTATCCTGATTTACAATGGAGATAGCGTAACAATGTAAAGCAGGCACAATAATAATCCTTGCAATTGATATAACACTTTTCACGTCTTCTAAACGTCTCAAAGCGCTTCTCAGAATATACTATATATTTGTAGGGAAAACACACCAGCCAATTGTGCACAGCAGTGTCCCACAAACAGTTGTGAATTGAAAATCACCACTTTATATTTTTTTTTGAGAGATTATAATTAGGCGTGTGGAGTAAGGCAACTTGCGCAAGGTTTTGCCCTACCGGGAATCAAATCCAAATCTCTCGCTTGTAAGGCGAGTGCTCTAACCACTGAAGTACAGAACTCTACGTGCATGGATACATATAAAAGATATACACCAACTTTCAGTCTTTGACACCACTCAGATTTCACCACTTTCTGGCTTTACGTGGGACTTGTTCCAGAGGCTCAGATATAGGCGTTGTTTCTCATGCAGACGCTTCTCAGAACAACCCATCACACGAAGGCTGAACAGATAACGTCTGCACTCAGCTCCCATTATCCAGCTGAAGTCTGTACCCCTGCGCCGATCATCACTGCCAATGTATATGCATTACACACAATGTCTTTCATGCCTATTGCACACCAATGGCCATTAACACATCTAGAGAATCAGCAGTGAGCAACTGAACAGGAAATACCCAGTGAACCTGGAAACTGTGTAGAGCAAACCAGAGTCAAAATAAATCTCATTCAATTATCTTAGTGATATTGGAATTCATTATACTTAAGAGACCCAGCTCTTGGGTTCCACTAAACTATATATATATATATTTATTAGGGTCCATCGATATGGAAATTTTCCGATTTAGATATACCGAAATATCGATATTTTCAGGTTTTTCGTACTGCGCATGCGCGCGCGTTCCGGGCCTATCTCCTCAGGAGGTAAATATCTTTCTCTCTCTGTGTCTCTCACTCTCTCCATCTGTGTTTTTCTGTCTGTGTCTCTCTCATCTCTCACATCCCCCCCATCTATCTGTATATTATCATATCCACCCCGTCTCTCCCCCACCCCCCCGCCCCTCTCTCCTCCCGCCGCCGTCCCCCTCTCGCACCCCCCACCCCCATCGTCTCTCCCCCCCACCCCCAGCCGTCTCTCTCCCCCCCCACCCCTTGCATACCTGTATATTGTATTCGAGGACTACGAATACAATATGGCGGCTTTGCACCTCAGTCTATGCATTGTGTATAGAGATGAGCATTCTGGATCTTGTAGTTCAGTGTGCGCGCATTCCGATTTTTTACCTCGATATATCGATATTTTTGAAATGCCTATATCGGCATATCAATATGAAAGTTAAATCGGGTTTTAGCGATATCGATATATCGCCGGACCCTAATATATATATATAAAATAATAATATGTAATATATTTATGAAAAAAACACTTACCAGATTTTGAGAATATAGCAAGAAGGTGATCGAAGGTGGCCAAACCTGGCTCTAAAATGGGAATTAAAGAAATTGAACACATTAAAATTTATGCCTTAGTAGGAACAAATAGTTATGAGACTGGAATGAAGCTTCTTTTAAAACAGGGAAATTTACATAATTCATTCCCAAATTCCTACAAATTATCCACTCCACACTCCATTCCCGTAACTGAAAATAAATCTGGATTATTAAAAGAAATTGGGTCTGAAACATCTGGAAACCTATTGATGTGCTTAAGAGTATCCAAACATGACAAAGTTCCACATATAATAATAATAATTCTTGCATTTGATTTAGTCCCGTATCATGTCGCTCAGATGTCTCAGAGCACTTCATAGGATATATTGTAAATTGAATTGATTATATTTTGGAGGTAAAATGCGGCAGCCAATTCCTACAGCTGTGTCATTGATACACAAAAAAATCTAGATATTGATATTTTCCTGAGTCTGAAATGCAACATTTCTCAGGGGTCACACCATGCTTTTTACATAATCCCAGTTAGGTGCATGTTAACAGGAACCAATGTTTATGGACCCCAGACTGCCTTGTGGGTACTCCTGGAGCTTAACATGCAAAAACAAACAGGGTTTGCCAATGTCTGGCAAGCTTTAGCTAGGACCATCCTACCTGTTAGAGCTTTGGCTTACAGGATTACAGGAGTTCAGTGGGAAGAAGCCCTGCTTCCAGTCTGCCTCTTAAGTCCCGCCAATGGCTGGTTTGTCACCAACAACAACTTGCACCTATATAGAACCCCCCCACATAGGGCAATGCCTGAGATGAGAGTGCATCAGCAATGCCCTGGAGTACCACAGGAATGGACTACCGAAACTGATAAAGTTGGTTAATGTGAATCTGACCTTCCATTGCGAGGCATATTTATCTTGTTGTTGTGGAAGCCATGTTAGCTGTTTCTTAGTTTCCCCTGGACATTGTTAGCTGTTTCTTAGTCTCCCTTAAAAATTCCAGAGGTCAGTAGGGGTATCAGCAAACGTCAGTTGTATGACATAGTCCAGACCGAAGAAGGGAGAAAGGCTTGTTTAGATTAGACATTCCCTGTTTGTTATTGTATTTGGTAATCAATTGCTTCAGTATATGCCTGATCATTAAAGACGATTTACTTCTTTCTTTGAAAATTGCAATATTGCAATCTATCAGTTAGCAGCTTGTGGTTGTCTAGTTCTGTTTTAACAGATGCTGCCCTTTTTGCACCCCATGGCTAATGTAAATAGAGTTCAACTCTCTTCCCACATTCACATTTATTGATTAGGTGGATTGCTGTAATTGGTTAAAGGAACTTATACCACTGTCACGTGGTGTGCAAAAGAACAAGATATAAACTGTTGTATTTCTATTAGTTCCTTAGAAATACCACCTCGGGTATCTGACCTGTGAGGGTATTTCTCCTTTTGGCCGTTAGTATATTAAATGACTGTTTGTGCTTTACACGAATAACCTGATCTCTTTGTGAGTTATTCCACGACATTGTCAGCTCAGCTCCAAAGAAACCCCACTTACTTCCCTAGTTCTCAAGAATAGTCATGAGTTAGTTTTTTGGGGGATGGCGTCAGCCAGGTGCCTGACACATATGGAAACCCATCACCATGTTTAAGGGCATCCAATTTAAAATTTCCATGTTATACCTACTTACACATTAAAATCCCAAATTGTTGGAATGGAATGAACCGCACCTAGAGTATTGTATGCAGTTTTGGTCTCCTTATTTAAAAAAGGACATACTTGCCTTAGAGGGGGTGCAGCGTAGATTCACTAGGTTAGTTCCTGGGATGAAGGGACTGACCTATGAGGATAGGTTGAATAAACTAGGGCTGTATTCTCTTGAGTACAGAAGAATTAGGGGGGATCTTATTGAAACATATAAGTTTCTTAAAGGGCTAGATAAAGTAGGCACTGAGGGACTGTTTCCTCTGGTAGGAGAATCTATAACCAGGGGTCACAGTCTTAAAATTCAGGGTCAGCCTTTTAGAAGAGTTGAGGAAACATTTCTTCACTCAGAAGGTAGAGAATGTATGGAATTCACTAACCCAGAAGGCTGTAGATGCTCAGTCCTTGAACATTTTCAAGGCTGAGACTGATAGATTTTTGAAAAATAGAGGGATCAGGGGATATGGGGATAGGGCAAGTAATCAAAGTTAGATGAGAAGATCAGCCATGATCTTATTGAATGGCGGAGCAGACTCGAAGGATGAATGGCCTACTCCTGCTCCTAATTCTTATGTTCTTATGGAATGCACTCTCTCTGGAGGGACGCATCCTGTTTACCTAATTCCAGAAAGGCTTGGGGACCCTAGAGTGTGCGTTGGGAATCTAATCAGTTAAATCAACATAGGTTGCCATTGATACTGCTGTCCAGCAAGCTTTCTTGCTTTTTGTCCAGCTAGGCACCCGACCCGTTAGGGCTTTGGCTTACAGATTTAACAGGAGCTGAGTGGGATGACACCCTGCTCCCCTGGTCTGCCCTTCCAAGTCCTGCTGATAAGCCAGGCTGGTTGTACTATCACCAGCAATACTCTGGAATACTGTGGATTCGCTTGGCTCACGGATTTACCAAGACTACCACAGAGCACTAACTCAATTCTGAAAATCCATTTCCAGCCATGCTATCTTAGATCCAGTTTAGTCCCAAGGAGAAACCACTTACCTCATTAGTAGTCATTACAACAACAACAAGAAATTACATTTATAGAGCGCCTTTCACGTCGGGAGGACGTCCCAAGGCGCTGCACAGGAGGCGTGTGAGCCGAGCTGAGAGGGGAGTGTTTGGGAAGGGGTGAAACACGAAGGGGAGGTAGAAAAGTTTGGGGTGGAACAAAAGGCGCGATCGAAGAGGAAAGTCTTCAAACCGGCCTTGAAAGAGGAAAGGGAAGAAACGAAACGGAGGGATTGAGGGATGGCATTCCATAGGGTGGGAGCGGAGAAACTGAAGGCCCGGCCTCCGATGGTGGGGCGGTTAGGGCGGGGGCTTGGAGCAGGCCAAGTCCTGTTGAACGGAGGGTCCGGGTGGGCTTGTAGGGGGAAAGTAGATCGGTTAAATAGGGCGGGGCAAGGCCGTGTAAGGCCTTGAAGATGAGGACGAGGATCTTGAACTCGATCCTCTGGAGGATGGGGAGCCAGTGGAGACGGGCGAGGGTGGGGGTTATGTGGTCGCGGGTGCGGGATAGTACACGGGCTGCAGAGTTTTGGATGACCTGCAGCCTGTGAATGGAGGAACCGGGGAGGCCGACGAGGAGAGAGTTTCCGTAGTCCAGCCGCGAGGTGATGTATGTGTGCACGAGTGTTTCGGCAGCGCTGGGGGTAAGATAATTGCGGAGCCTGGCAATATTGCGCAGGTGGAAATAAGCGGTGCCGGTCAAGGCGCGGATGTGGGGGAGGAAGGAAAGTTTTTGATCGAACATGATGCCGAGGTTCCTGATTGGCTTTGTGAGGTGGAGAGTACAGCCTTGGATGTTGAGGCTGGCAGCGCCCGATGTGCGGAGGCGCTGGCTTGAGCCAATCAAGAGGGCCTCGGTCTTACTCACGTTCAATTGCAAAAAGTTGTCCCTCGTCCAGGACTCGATGTCGGACAGACATGCTGTCAGAACATCGATGGTCTGGGGGTTGAGGGATGAGGCAGAAAGGTACAACTGGGTGTCGTCCGCGTACATGTGGAAATTTACCCCTTGTTTGCGGATGACGTCGCCCAGAGGGAGCGTGTAAAGGGTGAAAAGGAGGGGGCCGAGGACAGAGCCCTGAGGGACGCCGTGAGAAACTGTGCGGGGGTTTGAGGAAAAACCGTTGGAAGAAACAAAATGTAAACGGTGGGTCAAATAAGAATGGAACCAGTCAAGGACTGTGCCTTGAAGGTTGAGGTAGGAGGAAAGACGTTGAAGGAGGATGGTGTGATCGACTGTGTCGAACGCAGCAGACAGGTCAAGGAGGACGAGGAGGCAGAGGGAGCCCTGGTCACAGGCGGTTAGGATGTCATTTGTAACCTTAACCAGGGCAGTTTCTGTGCTATGGATTGGGCGGAAACCTGATTGGAGGGGTTCAAAAAGTGAATGAGTTGAAAGGAAAGAGCGGAGCTGGGAGGCAACCACTCTTTCAAGGACCTTGGATAAAAACGGGAGGTTGGAGATGGGTCGGTAACTTGATGGTTGCGACTCATCAAGGGAGGGTTTCTTCAGGATAGGGGTGATGGTGGCTGTTTTAAGGGAGGTAGGGACGGTGCCTGAGGAGAGGGAAAGGTTAATGGTGTCAGAAATGAGCGGGGCTAACAAATGGAGCTGGGTGCGGAGGAGGGGGGGGGGATGGGGTCCAATGAGCACGTGGTGGGTTTCATGGAGGTAATTATTTTTGTGACTGAAAGCGGGGTGGTGGGGTTGAAAGTGTGAAATGGGGGGCGAGTAGGGGTTGAGGTAACTGATGAGGGCGCGGAGGTGGAGGAGTGGTGGGGGGAGGAAACCGTAGAGCGGATTTTCTCAATTTTGGACTCGAGGAAGTCCAGCATCTCCTCACAACGATCGTATGAGGAAAGGATCTGCGAGGTGAGGTGGGGGGGGGGGGGGGGGGGCGGAGGAGCTGGTTGGTGGTGGCGAAGAGGAGGCGGTGGTTGTCCTTCGCTTCCAGGATTATCCTGGAGTAGAAGGCTGATTTGGCGGTGGCTACGGCGGAGCGGTAAAATTTGATGCGGTCCAGCCAGATTTGCCGGTGGACCGTGAGGCCAGATTTGAGCCAGGTGCGTTCAACTGCTCTCACTTGGCTTTTGAGGGAACGGAGGTGAGTTGTGTACCACGGTGATGATCGGGAATGGGAGACGGTTTTGGAGGTGAGGGGGGTCAGGGTGTCGAGGGTAGTGGAGAGGGTGTTGTGGAGGGCGGTGGGGGCGGAGGATGGGTCGGTACAGAAAAAATGCCATTGTGGGAAGAGGTCGGAGGTTTCTAGGGCAGAGGTGAAAGTTTGAGGGGGAATCTTCTTCCAGGGCCGGTAGAAGATGGTGGTGGGTTTGGAGGTGGAGGGGGGAGGGATAGAGGTGTTGCAGGAAATGAAAAAATGGTCGGAAATGGCCTTGTCTGTGACGGTGACGCCAGACACGTTGAGGCCTCGGGTGATCACCAGATCGAGAGGATGGCCGTGGGTGTGGGTGGCAGTGTTAATATGAAGGGAGAAGTTGAAAGACGAAAGTAGAGGAAAATTCAGAGGAAATGGGGCAGGAGGGGGTGAAATGGAGGTTGAAATCGCCAAGAATAATAAGGCGATCAGAGGAGGCACAGAGGGAGGTTAAAAGTGAAAAAAATCTGAAATGAAAGTGGGGGAGGGTACCTCTAACAAATGCAGGTATGAACCTCACTAGATAGATGGCAACTACCAGAACTTTGCAAATGTGCTGAAGGACACTCTTCTGCTGCACACACAGAAGCTCAGAACCAAGGAGAACTGAGGCAGCAGTTTAGTAACAAGCATGTGAACAGCATCAGCACCAATAGCCTGGCTCATTAGCAGGACTCAAAATGCAGATTGGCAGAGCTCCTATTAATCCTGCATTTCCCTTCAAACAAACCTCTCTCGGTCTCTCAGCAGCCTGTGGCTCAGATATAGGCGTTTTTTTCATGCAAACGCTCCTTGAACAGCCCACCACATGTGGGCTGAGTAGAAGACGCGAGCACTCAGCTCCCATTATCCAGCTGAGGTAAGTACCCCTGCGCCAATCATCACTGCCAGGAACACAAGGTACACAGAATGGCTCAGCTCTCACCACACTGGGATCAGAACGGCTCAGCTTTCACCAATGTTACTGAACACACAAAGTGACTGAAATATACACACTGTACTCAACACTAAACACTATCACAACCTGTTCCCAGAACTAGGGCCCACTTTATCATACCTTATACACAGTACTATTCAGTTAATTCTATCGCTTATCTGCAACAATAACTTGCATTTATATAGCGCCCCTCATGCAGAGTAGCGTTCCTGTATGATGGGTGCTGCATAAATACACAAGTCCTGACGTGAAAACCTCTATAACTTATTAGCTGCTAAGTTAATTCTATCAGTGAAAGTAACATACCAATGCCAAGCGCTTTCATTTCATTTACCACTTGCAAGGCGGGTCCTTTAGCATATGCCCCGCACCTACGGAAACTCTTCATCACAGTGTTAAAGGTCAACCGGTTTGGCCGTACCTCCTGCTCTGCCATTTGCTTCAACAAGTCCTGTAATATAAAAGAAAAGTTAAATGACCCCAAACAGGAAGGTACACAGGTCAGCACATGCCCATAGAGACATACACACCACACAAACATAAAATCCATTTGTTAAGTTTATCATCCAGGTAATCATTGCAAATTTCCAACTTTAACTTCCATTGCTCACCCACAATATGTAGTCAATCCACTTTACAGTATATCCTGTGAAGCGCTTTGAGATGGCTCGATGACATGATAAAGAGTTATATCAAATACAAGGATTATTATTTTATGCTCACCACAATAAAATCCAGTTTCTCATTGTACTTCTCCTTCAACTCAGGGGCTGCTGCTATCAGTGTATTAAATGCGTGAACATCAGCTGTAAAACAGAAAACACAATACTTGCTGGTAAACAAATTGGGGTCCTAAAAAAAATTATATTCCAATTAATATCCGCCAACAGTTCTTTGGGAACCCTAGTGATTTTTGGGTCACATGCATAACGTTCTGTATGCAAACGTCTCTCAACAGTGTAAGGATGCAATGTTTAAAAGCTCTTCACATCCAAGTGAATTTTTTTTTGGGTGGTGGGGGGTGTTGGTCATTTGGGTGTCTGCCACACGAGGAAACTCATTGCCATGCTTCATATTATCCAGGGTGAAACATTGGGCAAGTTTCCTTACTTCATGTCTAATAATAATCCCTCCAAAAAACCACAATAATAAAATTGGTCATTTCAATTTCGACTTTTTGTGGGACACTGCTGTGTGCAATTGGCTGCCACGTTTCACCCACAAATATAGTCAATTCACTTTACAGTATATTCTGTGATGCGCTTTGAGACACCTAGAAGACGTGAAAAATGCTATATTAAATTCAAGGATTATTATTATCCAAATCAGGTTGAAAGTTTCAAAGGTGTGGGTCACCCACACATGTATATCTTGAATGGAATGTGCACTCCCTCTTCCATAATTCCAGAAGGTATTAAGTGCAGGTTGGTAAGAGTAGAGGCTTCCAGATCCCAGGGAGTGTGTTGGGGGCACTGCTGGAGTTTAACTAGCTAAAGTGCATCATTGTGAACACTGATTGGCAAGCGACACCTGGCCTGCACAGCTAGGTAGGGCCACCCTATGCATTAATGTGTTCAAGGTTTCTCTCCCCATTGTAACTGGTAGGCATTCACCCATCAAAAAGGTTTCAATTACGTGATACGGCGCTAGGTTAAATGCCAGGATTATTTATTAATACGATCCCTGAAGCCATGTACACATAAGGGAAATGGATAAGCATAGCCCATCCACTGGTTGCAATTCTGGGAGCTCTTATTTCAAGGCCATTCACGGCCTTGCCCCTGTCTATCTCTCTGACCAGCTGTCTCCCTACCAACCTGCCAGTCCCCTGCGTTCAGCGGGCTCTGGTCTGCTCCATGTCCCCCATCCGAACCACCCTACCATTGGTGGCTGGGATTTCAGCCTCTCTGCCCTCACATCTGGAACTCCATCCCACAATCCCTTTGCCTCACTCCCTCCTTCAAGGCTGGTCTCGAGAACTTCCTCTTCGACCGTGCCTTCTGCTGCCCTCTTAACTCTCCCACCTTTCCTACTTTCCGTCCCCATGCCCCTGCTCCAACCCTTCCCACCCTGCTCAGGTCCTGACCTGACTGTTCAGTGCCTTGGGACTTCCTCCTGATGTGAAGGCGCTCTATAAATGTAATTTTGTTGATGTTGTCTTATGGTTCAGTCTTTTCAAACATTCACCTTTCATTCGGTTGTTGAGCAAATCTGTGTACATGTTGAGTGCCTTTGTGTATGCTCCATACTGAGGAGATAAATGGGAACAAAATAAGACACTCTCTAAGTGACGGTACAAAAACAGTCAACAAAAACACCTACAGAGAATTTGAAGAACAGTACCTTAACCATTCCTCTAATCAGTGTGCAAAATGAGTGTTCGTTCCTTTCGGGCATCAAATTAAATATCCTTTCAGCATTGTTGTTGTCGCTGAATGGAGGGAAGAAGAAAAAAGAAACATTACAAAAGTAAACAATACATTCCAGTTTGGGTGCCAAGATATTATTAAGCTCCTTCGATGTCCTCCCTATGTGAAAGGCTTAATATAAATGTGTTGTATGCTCATATCTTCAGCTAGTTAAGTCTTTTCAAAACCTGTAACTCTCCCCCCATCATCACCATCACCAAAAAAGATTTCTGCAGTGTTTAATTGCAACACACTTAATAACTAACAAAATGTAACGTAGCATTTGTCATGTTTTAATATAACTTTTTCCCGAATACAAAATTAACACGTTCTTCTTAATTTTTTCCCTTTTTGTATTGAAACTGGCAAAGCCACCAGCTTCATACAGGAGTAAGAGGCGATTAAACAAATAAGACTATTAGTATTGTAAGACTATTAAACAAATAAGACCTCTGGAACCCCATCCCCTGGTCCCTCTGCCTTGCTCCCTCCCTAGCCTCCTTCAAGTCCCTCCTCTTCGACGGTCACCTCTGCAATATCAGCATCCCTCATCTCCGCAAAATTGCTGGACCCCCCCACCACTACCTTACCCCTCAGGCTGCTGAAACTCATTCATATCTTCATCACATCCAGGCTCGACTGCACCAACGCCCTGCTTGTTGGCCTTCCCAACTCCTCCCTCCAGAGGCTGCAGATAAGCCAGAACTCTGCGGCTCGTACCCCCTACCGCTCCAAGCTTCGTGACCCCATCTTCGCCCAACTCCACTGGCTCCCCATCACCCAGAGGATTCAATTCAAGATCCTGGTGCTCAAATTCAAAGCCCTCTATGGCCTTGACCCACCCTACCTTTATGACCTCCTAACCCCCTAATAACCTGCGCGCCCCCTCTACTCAGCAGGTTCTGGCCTGCTCCATGTTCCCCGACCCACCCGCCCCACCAGTGGCGGATGAGTCTTCAGCCACTCTGCCCCTAGCCTGTGGAACTCCATCCCACAGTCCCTTCGCCAAGTATTGCTGTTGTATTAAAGTATGTATAATTTACATGTATAAAGTTTGTAACCCTGCTCGTCTGTGACTCTCCTACTTGGCCCTGCGCTAGGGCTTTAGTGACAGGGGCCCCAGTATCAGGAGCTCTTACCTCCAGGTGATGGTAAGCATCTCTGAAGCTTTTCGTAGGCGCCCTCTCTGCTTCTGTGCGTTCATGGCTGCTGGCTTCCAGTGGGTGTGGGGGTGGTGGGGGAGAAAATATAGCCAGAGGTTAGCACAGACACCTTAAAGTAAAAGATAATCACTGATCAGCTAAAGATGGAACCTCAGGGTACAGACTGCTTTACCGCAAAAGGCTTTTGAAGCCAAGACCTAAAGCAGCATTGAACAGTGAACTCGACTGGGGGGTGCGGGTATGTTGGTGGGGGTAGGAGTGCTACACTATCATACAGATATTAAAGATCTCATAGTATTATTCAAACACAGTAGACCGTCTATCCTATTATCCTGACAAATAAACCTACGAATTAAAGTGGTCATTTACTTCATGGTTGTTTGTGGGACATTGCAGTGTGCACACTGTCTGCTATGTTTGCCTTTAAATACACAGCCAGTAGTTGCTGTTGTAAAACTCTCTGATTATGTGACAAGGTGCTGTATATAACCCTAGGGTTATTATTATTCATCGAAGGAGTAGACTTTTCATTACCAGGCTTTCACCCTCTCCAAGCTCTATCTGGTCATCGCTGGGCGGCTCTTTGTCTCCATAAACACAAAGTAGATCCAACAAGCTATTTGTGGTCTCAAGAGACAGAGGAGTCCCTGTAGAGGGAAATGCAAATATCAAATTCCATAGCTTCTTAGGCTTGGAGCTTCCTTCAATTCCCACTGAATTTCACATTGCATCAGAGCCCCAGTCCAGGGCACCAAAGCTTCACAATTTCTGTCCCAGCTGAGATCTGACACGCTAGGGCTAGAGGGACAAATCAGGCAAGGGTCCTGTGGCTAATCACTATCCAGTGATCCCTCTTCCTGATATGGGTGCATGTGGGTGTCTAGAGTTAACAGATACAAAACTATTGATCTCTCCTGAGCCTCTTTGCATGAGAGGTTACCATCTTATATCACCTGCTTTATGCCTCCAGTTCAGCTACCTCACAATCAGTGGTTGGGTTTGGAGTCTACCTTCCCCATACCAGATGGTATTGACTTGCTCCCTCCCTCACCTCTTTCAAAGTTCATCATAAGCTCTACTTCCTTAACCATGCTTTTGGCCACCCTTCCCCTCTCCCTCTTGGCTCCCAATCCTAACACAGGTTCTAAGCCATTATTATTAAACACCCTGGGATGCCCACCTAACTTGAAAAGCATTATATAAAAGTAAATATGTATTGCATATTAGGAATACTAAAGGACTAACCTGCTTGTGCAAGTTGATCGTATAGATTGACAGAGTCCTTCACTTTCCGCAGTTGAATCCGTTCTTTCAGGGCAGCTTCGCTAACCTCTTCTATCAATGGCTCCAGCTGCTGAGGCATTAAACACTAGAAGGAAAAAGAAACGCACAAAATTCATCCTTTTGTTTTGAAGCTTTCATACAATCCTCAACCATATGTTCATGCAACCCCCACCCCCCAACCATCATCAATAGAATTAAACTTCCCAAAGTATCATGTCAAAAGAGATTCAGCGATGAGGTGTAGTGAATGTAATTGTACCTGCAGAAAAGTTTCAAATGTTTTGGGGGCGATGACCAAGTTATTTAGAATTGTTGGTTAGCACAGCAAGAGACTGGAGAAACAGGGCCTATTTTCATTGGGACAAAGAAGCTTGAGGCAAGACCTGATAGATGTCGTAATTCTCCCTTTGAATAGTACAATATCATGTTTGGGCGAACAACTAGATGGGAAAGATGAGTGATTTGAGCACAGACTGCAGGAATTGAGCCCATTCAACTGGAACAGAGAACACTGAAGTGCTTTAATAAAGGTAAACCCTGCTTAATGTTGCCTCGGTTACTCTTCTTTCATTATTATGTTGCTGATCCATTGGGAACATATGTTAATTTGACTTTGCGACATTCGGTATTACATCGTTCGCCAGCGGGTGGAAAGGGGGCATGATGGCGCTGGGGCCTGGGAGTGAACCAGGACAACAGAGAGAGAGTGAGGCGGGTGAGCTGCGAGTGAGACCAGCCAGGCTACCAGTAGCGAGTGAGACCAGCAGCTAGTAAGACCAGCCAACTGGGCAGGCAGTGACGAAAAATGTCCCAAATAACCTATCTCCAGTTTATTCATTAATACTTATGGGAAAAATGTGTTTGCTTAACGTCATTTCGCTTAAAGTCGCACTTAAATGCAAAGATTATTATTATTATTTCAAGAACCCAACTGCGACGTTAAGCAAAGAATACCTGTACTTCCACTGTTGGTGAGTCAGTGACCAGTTAGCTATCAAAGGAGCAAAAGGGGGTAGATTAGGTGCAATGTGTTGTTAGGATGAGAATGCCCCAGGGGCAGTGGTGGTTATGGACAGGATCCATATTAGATTTCAAGAGGCAACTAGACAGATTGTCTGGTTGCCTCTTCTCTTTGTTGAGATGCTTCAAAGAACTTTACAGGATACAATGTAACATTGTGTGACTGTATCACTTGTGCAAACACAGCAGCCAATCAGTGCACAGTATTATCCTCCAGACAGTCACTGTAGTGAGTGACCAATATTATTTATGATTTTGTTGGCCAGATGCAAAGGTTAATTTGCACAGGAATGGGGAAAAGGCAGTTAGATCGATAGGACTCAATAGAATAATTCTTTCAAAGAATCAGCACAGACTTGATAGGCCAAATGGCTGACTTCAGTGTTGTAAAGTTAGATGGCTACATCAATCTGGGATTCCTATTTGTCATCAGGTATTTGGTGCTCTAGTATAAGGTGACTGGACTCATACTGGTATATTTTAGAAAGCTGAAGCTAATCTTAAATAAAGACTTTGTAATGGAGATTGGATCAGCATAATGAAGTTGGCATTGGATACCGAGGATTAAATATAGTACAATGAATGGACACAACTTACAGGTATAGAAGGTTCAGCAAAGTCTTTCCGGAAAAAATTGGGATAATTGCTGAAAATATATTTGGCAGCAGTACGGCCGGACTCCTGCGAAAGAGAATAGAGTCTCTGCAAGAGAGAGAGAAAAAAAATCAATGTATGAAATCTGAAATTGTAATTTTTTTTAAAAGAGGTTCAAATGTTTTAAAGAACAGTGAAGTCTCATTATAAACTATGAGAGATAGGAGCGGGAGACACGAGTTGGCCTCTGCTGTTCACTTTGTTCTGCATCCTATTGTGTATAGAGCCTTTCACATACTCCCTATTCGAAATGCGCTATACAAATGAAATTTTCATGTTGTTTCCATAACAATCAGTGTAAAGATAACATCTGCAAGCTTTCTATTCTTCCAAATCCCACCCATGGCTTCTTCAAATGCAAGGATTATATTCATCACCCTCTCTTCCTACTATGGCCCCCACCGAACACTCCTCTGCCCCAGATGAATATCGGTAAGACAGAAGCTATACTCTTCTCTCCTGCAATCTGAACTCTTCAACCTCCCTGGACTCTCCCGCATCCACTTCCCAGCTGGACTACTCTAATCCCCTCCTCCACCAAAGACAAAATCCAATTAATTACCTGCAAAACACTCTGTACCCCCATCACACCATTCTTTGCAAAACTCCACAGCCTTCCAATTGCCAAACACATCGATTTCAAGATCCTTTCACGTTTTCAAATCACCTTCATGCTCTCGCACCTCCTTATCTATCTGCTTACTCCCCCACTCCACTGCCCGCTGTCTCTACTCAGTGGGCTCTGGTCTTCTGTTTGACTTCATCCCCTCCACGTCAGTGGCTGTGCCTTCTGCCATCATGCCGCCAAACTCTAGAATTCTCCCCCTCAATTCCTCTGCCTTGCCCCCTGCTTCCCCACTTTCAAATCCTGCCTAAAGACTTTCCTTTTTGATCGTGCTTACGATCACCTCTCCCCTCCCTCTCCCCCGGTTCAGTGTCAGACTCCTTACAATTATCCAACATATGTACTCGACCGGTTTGCTCCCTTCCTGGGTATGCACAAAGCAGGAAGTGACTTCATCAGTGACTTAATGACCTTGAAGTTTGCCATTTTAGCTTAAAAGTAGTAAACTTCAGGATTGTTCAGGAAAAATAGCAATTTGTGAGGAAGTAACAATGTACAACCTAAACCATTCAAGGTAGGTTTGCTGTGCACCATGACAGTATACAACCTCCCCCATCTGACCTCTAGGAGCTTAGGTTGTGTATTGAATGGCCAGTACTTTTGCCTCTGACAGTACAGTACTCTGTACTCCATTGGAGCATAGGAGATTGGGAGGCCAATGCACAGGAAACTAAATTGTCAGGGACCGGACGACATAATAGTGTAGGTATGATCAATGACAACATTTTACAGAGTCCTGGCTTGTTGCATGGTTGGGTGTGATAGGATTTTATGGTTCCTCCAACAACGTGTTACAACAGGGGTCTGGAGCACTTGGCTGTACTTACAAATTCAGGTGATGTCTTTGGAATGAGGTACGGGTCATCCTGAAAGCGGTAGTGTGCAGCAGTGGGGTCCTGTGAAATGAAGCAACAACACATTGAGCATTTCTAGGCATTGCAAAACAAATCTCTTGACCAAGGTTAAAACAACAACATAATTACATTTGTATAGTGCCTTTCATGCCGAGAGGATGTCCCAATGCGCTGGATATTATTATTATTATTATCATTGTCAGTGTTTCAGACCTGAGCTTGGGTTGGGTTAGGGGAGGGAAGAGTGGGGAAGAGGGTGACCAATGGCACGATCAAAGAGGTAGGGTCTTGAGACGCGACTTGAAGCCAAGGAGCGGGTGAGGTGGAGGGATTGCAGGATGGAATTCCAACGGTTGCGGGCAGTGACTGACGGCCTGCCGATGGTGGGGTGGGTGGGTTGGAGACATAGAGCAGGCCGGAGCCCGCTGAGCCGAGGTAGTGGACAGCTTGGTTGAGAGTTAGGAGGTTGCAGAGGTAGGGTGGGCAAGGCCTTGGAGGGTTTAAAGGTGAGCTGATTTCATGAGAAAATTACTCACTCTGTTCACTGTCGAGGCAAGTGCTTGAAGGACTGCTAACTTGTCCCTAGGAAGTAAATAACTATTACTAACTCAAAACAGGATTAAATTGCTGCTATCATACAGTTTACAAATTGAACTCCATTCTCTCTCTTCCCCGACTTTGCTTTTGGAAGCAAGAGATCTGGCATGTTCATTCCATGTGAAAGGTACTACAAAAGTGCATGCCTTTGAACTCGTGACTTTTCCCATTTCAAGACCTGGGCTGTGTAATAAAAATCCCTGCGGCTGATCCTTGCCCTATCAAATCTTCAAGAAATCTCAAAGTGCTTCACTGAATATACTGTAAAGTGAATTAACTGTATATTTTATGGGCGAAACAGCAGCCAATTGTACACAGCAGTGCCCCATAAGCAGTTATTGATTATGTGACCAATTATTGGTCACATAATAAGTAAATATTCAGGAAAAAAAATTGAAGATGTAGAAAAATTAACAAAACGTATTACCAGGTTTTCTTTCGTGGAATGACGATTTCTTCTGCAGAACATTAAAAGTTCAAAACATTAAACAATGAAAGCACCACAATTATGGTACAACTGTAATTGTAGCGCTCAATTGTAGCCTCACTTACAGAAACTACAATGGAACTGATTGAGAAACAGTAAGAAATTACCTGTCTGGCTGGGTGCAATTTGCTGATATAAAAGACGGCTGGAGGAATAACTTCTGTGAAAGAAATAAAACAAAAATCAAGTAGATAATAGAATCTACTGCTGGACTATTGTTAGTTGTTGATTGTTATTGTTTTTATTGTTAATATTGTTGCTTTTGTTGTTTATTGTTGTTGTTTGATTTCCCCACCCCCCTTGCCCACTGCCCCCCACCCTTCTTCCTTCACCCTCTTTCCCCACTTTCTCTTCCCCCTTTTCCTCTTCTCTCTCTTTCCCCCCTTTCTCCCTGATTTTGCCCTCCATCCACCTTTCCCTCCCTCTCTCCTTTGCCCCCCCCTTTCTCCCCCCTCTTCCTCCGTGACCCTGCTCGACACCACCTTTCCCTCCTTCTCCCTCCCTCTTTTCCCCCTTTTTCCCCTGGCCCCATTTCTGCGACTGTTTGTGGGACACTGCTGTGCGCAATTTGGCTGCCGCATTTCTCCCACAAGTATACAGTCGACTTTCCTGCTCTCCTTCCCCCTACCCCGATCCCTCCCCTTGACATCTTTCCCCACCTCCATTTCCCTTAATCCCACTTCCATGACTGTTTGTGGGACACTGCTATGCGCAATTTGGCTGCCGCGTTTCGCCCACAAATATACAGTAAATTTTCCTACTCTTATTCATCCTGCCCCGACTCCTCCCCCACTGCTCTTGTCCCTACCTAACTGTACAGCACCTTGGGACATCCTCTCGACATGAAAGGCATTATATAAATGTAAGTTTTGATTGACTGATTGATAAAATGTCCATTCTATGCACTGATGCACTGGCAGCATCAACCTTCACAGTTGCACACAACCTCACCAAGCCAGTCAGGAACCTAGGTGTCTTGTGCGATCCTCAGCTGTCTTTCCTTCCCCACATCCAAGCCATGACCTGCTTTACCTTCCCTCACCTCCGCAATATTGCCCGACCTTCAAAACCCTCCTATGGCCTCGGCCCATCCTACCTCTGTGACCTCCTAACCACGACCAACCTGCATGCCCCCTATCCGGCCTGCTCTATGTTCCCCACCCACAATTGGCGGGCGAGCTTTCAACCACTCTGCCCTCAACCTCTGGAACTCCATCCCACAGTCACTCAGCCTCGCCTCCTCCCTTGCCTCCTTCAAGTCCCACCTCAAGACCCTCCTCTTCGACGGTCCCATCAGTCACCCCAAATCCCCTCCTTTCCCTCCACGTCTCCAACCCCAGCTCAGATCTGAAACACTGACTGTCCAACGCCTTGGGATGTTCTCCTGACCTGAAAGACGCTTATATATATGTCTAATGTTATTGTTGATGGTACTTTATTCTTTTTAAGTGGCATTAGAGCAGTTAATTTAGAGTTTTTTCTCGCTCTCTGTAATCCTTAATATTCTTTGCAAAGCAATGGATTCCCTTTCTAAAACCAACTGACAGACTAAACTTTCACCATTTAAATGTTTACCTTGAGTAAGTACAGTACAACCATTTGAAAACGATGAAAAGCAAAGTGCTTTGGGTGTAATTAACGTGGTTATTATCGACAAGACTATTAAACTTATAGAAGCCCTGTAGTAACACAGTGATTTGGACACATACACTTGGTTCAGCGCCTTGCACATCAGGAGGGCGTCCCAAAGTGCTTTGTGTGATAGACTGAAGTGTACTAATTGTATTTATAGGCGAAACGCAGCAACTATTTTTGTACAAAACAATGTCCCACAGACAGCTATGTAGTGAGTTACCAATACAATGTGGTGGTGGTGGTGGGGGGCGGGGAATTGTTGGCCAGGTCACTGCGAAAGAGAAACTCTTGACTTTTCCGAGAATACCACGAGAGAGATAAATAACCAAGAATAAAATCGGTCCCTTAAATCCACGACTGTTTTGTGGGACACAGCCGTGCGCAATTGGCTGTCGCGTTTTGCCCACAAATGTACAGTCAATTCACTTTGCAGTGTATTCTGTGAAGCGCTCTGAGACGTCCAGAAGACGTGAAAAGCGCTATATCAAATGCAAGGATTATTATTATCACATCCACCCCAGGCAGGCAGGCCCTTGATTTAACATCTCATCTAAAGGACATTACCCTCTGTTAGTACAATACCCCACAGCCCAGCGTGTGTCAGTCTGTGACTGTGTGACTCCAAGTGCTGACATGGGGGGGATTTGAACCCACACCCTCCTGACTCAGAGCAGTGAGTGAGTTACCAACCGCCACCCACCCCCCCCGCCCGGGGCCTCGCGCTGCGGCGGTTGAGCCGCGCTGAGCTCAGACCGTTACCCACGTGGCCGCCGCCCTTGCCTTGCCCTGACCGTTCAACCCCGGCATCTCTCCCTCCCGGGCGCCTCTCTCTCCCTCACTGTCTAAACGCCGCCCGGCGCCGCACTCACCGAGGTGCCAGGCCGCCTCCTACCCTCCTCAGGCCGCCGCAGCCATTGGAGAAAGCGAGCCGCCGCCAGGCCCGAGCACAGGGCACCGCCGCCATCACCAACAGCGGAGCAAACCACACCGCGTGGGGAGAGGAGATGGGGGGGGAGAGACTATCCCCGCTCAGCAAACTAACAGCAGACACAACCCGGAACTATATGATTGGAGTCGTTGATTCTCCTCCTCCTCCCTTCCCCCCACCCCCGTGTGGCTGCGAGTAGCACAGTCCGCCGACCACGTGCCCCTGCACCAGCTTCAGGCTCCGGATCCCCCTCTATCCCCAACCCGGCTCCAAACCGCCATCGCTGCCCACCCCGGCTCCACACTCCTTTCTCTATTCAGTCTCCAGTGTGCTCTCTGTCCCTCCTCCAGGCTCCTCTCTCTGTGTCTCACACACACACACACTCAGGCTCCTCTCCTCCCCGATCCAGCTTCACACTCGCTGGTTCATGACTCGTAGACGCCATGTTCATCGGCAAAGAGATCCCGTGGAGGCGGCTGGATGGCGTCTCTTTCAACATTTATTCAGCGGCAGAAATCAGGTGATAACAGAAAACGGGAAATAATAAGAAATAATACATTTGATACAGAGCTTATCACGTCTTCTGGACGGCCTGTAACTTGTGAGCACCTTCCCCCCCTCAGGCATCTCCTCCACCTGGCGGTACCGGCTGGCAGTGGGATGGTGGGTGGGGTTAGAGCACTTGTCTTGCAAGCTGGGGAGACCCGACCTGTGTTCGAATCCAGGCAGGTCGGGGCGAAACCTTGGGCAAGTTTCCTTACTCCACACGCCTAATAATAAACCGTCCCCCAAAAAAACACACAATAATAAAATTGGTCATTTCAATCCACGACTGTGTGTGGGACACTGCTGTGCGCAATTGGCTGCCGCTATTCGCCCACAAAATATACAGTCAATTCACTTTACAGTATATTCTGTGAAGCGCTTTGAGAGGTCGATAAGATGTGAAAAGTGCTACATCAAATGCAAGGATTATTGGTATTTTTATGAATAATTATTTTCTTTGTTTTAGAAAGCTGAGTGTAAAGACGATCTGCAATCCCAAGTATCTGGATGACATGGGTAACCCATCGTTGAATGGCCTGTATGACCTTGCATTAGGCCCTGCTGATTCCAGGGAAGTGTGTGGCACCTGTGCACAGGACTACAATAATTGCCCTGGACATCTAGGTCATATAGAGCTCCCACTAACCGTCTATAATCCAGTATTTTTTGATGTAAGTATTGATTAATTTCTTATAACAATCAAAACATCAATTATTTATATCTGGAACTTCCTGCCTCAATCTTTCTACCTTGCCTCCTCCTTGCCCATCTTCAAATTGCATCTGAAGACTTTCCTCTTCGACCATGCCTACAGTCAGTCACCCTCTCTCTTACCCCGACTCAGCATCAAATTCCACCTGCTGAGCGCTCTGAGATGCCACCCTACGTGAACGGCGCTGTATAAATACAGGTTGCTTTTGTTGTTCCTATGATCTTACACTGATTTTTTTTTGCCTTTCCATTAAATCTTTTCTCTGCAGAAACTGTATCTGATGATACGGGGTTCCTGTTTCAACTGCCACAGGATAACCTGCTCCCGCGCCGTATTATATCTGTTGCTGAGTCAGCTACAAGTGGTGGAAGTCGGAGCTATTGAAGTTGTCTATAAACTGGAAGAAGTGCTGAATGGGGTAAAAAAGAGACTTGTTTATACAGTAGAAGTCCGTTTATCCGGCACCGTTGACCTGGCCAGTGCTGGTTAAAGCGCCTGCTGGATATTCTGCCTTTTTTTGCAGTGCCGGTTATACGGAAGTTACGGTTGTTCGGGTCACAGATAAACAGGCTTCTACCGTATTTTATTTCTCATTGCATTATTTTGTTGTTCTCGTCAGCTGTGCAGTGTGATTCTAATAGGATGCTTGGAGCTATTCACTCCATCCTGCCCTCGATAGCCAATCCCGTCGTGTACAGAGCTCTGAGCTGCTATTTTGCATGAAGTGTGCTGCACAATTGCAATTCGTTGTGTACATTTCAAGTAAAGCAAGAAGGGGACATTGAATGTTCAATCGCATTTGCAAATCATTTCTAGATCTAGCTCGAGTCCTTAATGTATGTCCATCCAATTCATGATGCTGGTGGAAAAGGATCTTTTCAGCAAATTCATGCTGTAGTGAACCCCCCCCATGTTAACCCAAATGCCACCAGAAAGCCTTATCTATGTATGCTTTTATCACTGCCCGCCACTTTTCCAATGCACTCCTCATTGGTCTCCCCACCTTGATAATCCACAAAACCAAGCTAATCTGAAACTGCCTCACCTGCACCAAACTGCACCAACCAATCATCCCCATTCTCAACGGGCTTCACTGCCTCTCAACAGAGTGCCTTTGAGGACTTTTCCTTCACCCTTGACACCCCTGCACTCCCTATCTCTGATCCTCTCCCACCCCACTGCTCTGCTTGCCCTCTCCACTCATCGGACTCAGGCCTGCTGCTTGTCTTGGAACAATAGTGAGGCGGTAGATCAAACTTGCTGTGGTTTGAATAATTGACCTCCAAAAGTGCAGTCCTCATATCACGGTATATCTCATGAAGGCTTTGAATCGTCTCACCGACGTGAAAGGCACTGTACCAAATGCAAGGATTATCATCATGTTAATTCTGTTCTGTCTACAGTTCCTGGAGAAAAAGTCAAACTGTTCAGCTGACGAAATCCGAGATGTGTTGAATGAACACACTCAAACTGCCCTTAACAGTCAAGGAGGATGCAAAACTGCACAAGTAAGTGTGCAAACTGGTTGTAGGGACCCTTAGCAATCGCTCGTTGGAGTAAGGGTATACTGTTGTCTGATTCAGACAAAGGTCTTGCAATTTTGACTTGCCTTGTTCCTTGGACGAGAATCTGAATATGCCGAAGTCTAGTTGCCTTTGACATCATGGACCACTCAATCCTCCTCCACTACAGAAAACAAACTAAAAATACGGCTCAGTAAATATTGATGTATCACTGTAGATTATCTACCCTATGTAATGAGATAGTTTGGCTCCATAAATTTAACATCAGATGTGATTGTAGTTTTATATACATTTTATATAGTGCTATATCACATTGTCGACACATCTCAAAGCACTTTACAGAATATACCAGAAAAGTGAACAGTTTTATCCACGACTGTTTGTGAAACACTGCTGTGCGCAATTGGCTCCTGCGATTCGCCATAAAATGCACAGTCAATTCACTTTTCTGGTATATTCTGTAAAGTGCTTTGAGATGTGTCGACAATGTGATATAGCACTATATAAAATGTAAGGATTATTATTATTACGCTTCTGGCACTGGCTAGATGGCTTCCTGATCGTGATATGCCAGTGCGGATTGCCTCCTGGATGTTGCAGGAAATGCGTTTGAAACTCATTGGCACTGATTGTCTGGCAAGTTCAGAGCAAAATCACTGTGATGTGACCTGTTGTAACGCAGATACCATATCATAGTCATGAACCACTTGTTATAACACGGTCATATATATAATAATTCTCACATTTGATACAATACCTTTCATGTTGGGAAGAAGTTTTAAAGTGCTTCACAGGTTATTGCTGTAAAGTGTAATGACTGTATTTTGTGTGTGAAACGAGCCAGCCAACTTCAATACAGCAACCCAGGTAGCAAGCCCGTGTGGGGCCCATATGGGCATTGATCAACCCCAATTTGGCCCATATGGGGCCCATACGGGCTTGCTACCTGGGAATGTCTCTCAAGCAGCCATGGAGTCAGTGACCAATTTTATTTGGGGGAATTGTTAGCCAGAGTAGCTAGAAAATACTCTTCTCATTTTGAATAGAGTCATGAGTTCTTTGACGTTGCCTTGAACAGGCAGGCAGGACTTTGGTTTAACATTTCATCTCAATGTGCAAGAGCAGTGGTTCCCAACCTTTTTTTGCTGCAACCCAAATTAACCACTTTTTTTCGTTGCGACCCAAATTAGCCTCCAATCTGTTCTCGCACCACTAAGGGGGCATTATCGTGACTGAAGCTCAGCTCAGCCAAAACTTTAACAATGTTTTGTGGACTCAGTGCAACTCGTAAGTACACTTTATACAGATTGGTCGGCGGTGTCGCATTTTCTTTTAGCATGAAAAGCTTTTTTTAGTGTTAAAAAAGCATTTTCAACATAAAAAAAAGGAAAACAAACTTTGATGACCCTTCGCGACCCTACTGAGGATATCCGCGACCCTGATTTGGGTCAGGACCCGAGATTGGGAACCACTGTGCTGGATCCTCTACATTGGAAAATCAGCCAAGAATTGAGTTCTAAGTCCTAAAATGGAGGCTTCAATCCACAGCTTTCTGACTTTGAGGCAAGTGTGCAGCAAACCAGCAAAATATTGGCTGACACATTTGCCTTCAAAATACTCGGTCACTTTACTTTTATAGTAATCCTGTGATGTATTTTGAGATTTCCTACCAGTGTGAAAGGCACAAGTCAAACAGGCTCTAGTGGCTGACTGGCCTCCTATTTATACCGTTGATTTTTGAGGGGGAAATAATCTGTATTATGATAATGTTGCTTTCTCTTTCAAGGTGAAAAGTGTGAGTGATCTCAGGAGTAAGTTAGTAGGAAACTTTTGGAAAACCCACATGCAGTCAAAAAGGTGTCCACACTGCAAGTGAGTAATATTACCGTGCAAACGTTGTGTGTGCAAAGCACAGTTTCTGGGTCAGCGGGAACCCAGAACCCAGATTATTTTTGTCTTTTTTTGGGGAGTCATTTGGAATTATTTATTGGAGGGAAATATTGCCACTTTGGAGACTGGCATCTATCCGTACCTGGGGCTTGAAATTCATCCCGGGTGAAACCCATCTTAACACTTATATCAAAGCCTTCAGCATTTTCTGATAAGTTGCCACATTGTCATATCCACACTCCCTAGAGGATCAAGTTCAAGATTCTCTTCCTGACATTAACCTGCCTGTAGGCTTACCCCACTCTAGCTTTGTGACCTCCTTAAACTATCAACCCGCTTGGCAGGCTGTGGCCTGCTTTACATTCCCGCACCCTGCCCATCCCATATCCCCCACCCTGCCCACCCCACTATCAGTGGTCAGGCTGTCAGCTTCTCTACCTCCACCATCTGGACCTCGATCCCACAGTCCCTTCGCCTTGCGCCTGCTGTTTGCCCATTTCCTTGTTTTCTTCAAGGCCTTTACAAGACCCTACTCTTAACTGCATCTTGGCCCATCTTTCTCCCATCATTCACATTCCCTCTTGATTTTCAACCTCAGCGCTGCACTGGAGTGTCATGTTAGACCATATGATGGTCCCGCTGAGGGTTTGATCCCACACCCTTCTGACTTCCGGACTGAATAGTTAATAATAATAATAATAACTAATAGCCTTGGTCATCCACTTCATGACTCTTTGTGAGACATTGCTGTGCACAAACCTCTCGCATGTTTCTATATAGAATGGGAAAGGCAGTTGTGAGGAAGGAGCATAACAGCAAGATAATAGTGACGTATCCTTCGACCATAGGGATATCCAAGGCGATTAAGAACTTGGAGAAAAAGACTCTGGAGCAAGAGGCTACGCAAAAGATTGGAGGTGAGGCTGGTATAAAATTACCTCTGTACTTTCCACATGTTTTGTTCTACTGATTCAGTTGGTTGCACTTTCTCCTTGAGTTAATCAAGTGAAATAATAATCCCTGGATTTGATATAGCACTTTTTACATGGTCGAGACTTTTCAAAGCACTTCATGGGATATACTGCAAAGTGGGATTGACTGTGTGTTTTGGGAGCAAAACGCAGCAATCCATTTGATCCCAACGTTGGGACCTCAGTCTAGGTTGTCACACCAATAAAGAATTTGGGGAAGCGCTGTGATCCCCCACCCCCCCACCCCCCAACCCAGTGAAATTAGTAATTAATTCCATGGCTGTGTGGGGATGTTGCTGTGCATAAATTGCCGGTCTACAAGTTAGCTCCTTTAGATATCATCCCAATGTGACAGGTGCTATATCAAAAGGAAGTCTTATGATTATTATTTTTTTCCATGAACTGTATATTCATTTCTTTGTCATTCATTTCATTGTTATTTCTTCTGTCACCCATTTGTGAGTAAATGTATGTTTGTCCTGTAGGTCTTGATGGGAATCTGTGGGGAAAACGAGGATTTCTGACCCCCAACACTGCCAAGGAGCACATGCTGGCGCTCTGGGACAATGATGGTGAGTGTCTTGGGTGCAGTTTTCAAGGAAAATTCTGTCTGATATTGTCTAAATTTTAGTGCGTCCAATTATTTTTAGCCCTCTGTTATATACCCCTCTGCTCCTGGTCTGCTCTTGCTGAGCGAGGTGCAGTTCCACAGATGCTGGTTGCCCTCTGGTAATCACTCAGAGATTGTTGATGGGCCACAACCCTGAGCCTGACCTCTCCCCACACACCTGCCATATACATCCTCACCTGTAGGCACCAGGAGCTGGGACCCTGTCTTGAGTTCACCCTGGACTTAACCTGAGTCCTCTTAGGTCTGCATAGGTTATACACTGAGGTTATTTTATCAATGCCACAGAACTTCCCCTGAAAATCATATATGGGGTGGTGGGCAGGGGCTGGTGCTGATGGCATAATGGTCCTAACTGCAGTTTAGGGACCAACAGGACTCGTTCGATTCCCGGTCATTCCACTCAACAATAATTCCTGAAGCTCTTTGACATGTTCTCCTGATATGGACGGCTCTGATTCAAATGCAGTGATTATTTGTTGTGACTGACTGACTGATGTAGTTTCTTACTGACTTAGTTAGCTTTTAACTTAGTTACTTAGTGAATTTAGACTCATCAATATATCCTGTTTCTTAGGCTTCTTTCTGAAATATCTCTTCCCTGGCTTGGAATTAACCACCAATACAAAGATGGACTGGAACCTGGACATGTTTTTTCTGGATCTCGTTGTGGTACCACCGTCCCGGTAAGACAACTTGGTTAAAAAGTTAACTCATTCAATATCTCAATAGAGTGGAAATAACCCGAGCTAATGTAAGTAACTACTTCTTGCACAGCGATCATACATTTTTAACTGTGATTTTACTTCATTCGGGTCAGGGATTTTTCCCTCTTACACAAGGTAATGGCTTTCACCATGTGGCCGACCAAAAACAGAGCAGGAAGGAGCTGATGTTGCTTTGGATTCTAGTGAAATGTGCATATAGGCTGATGGCGAGAGTTACGAAGAAACGTTGCCTATACTATTCTGTAGCATACAAGTTATTGTTTTTGATGAAGAACACAACTTGCATTTATACAGCGCTCTCCATGGCTGGCAGTGTCTCAAAGTGCTTAGAATAATTTAATGGGGGAAGGGAATTTTGTGGCTGGCAGGTTGAGTTGCCCTGATGTGATGCATTGCAGTGCAGGAATATTAATCATATTCAGTACAGGTGTCAGAGCAGCTTAGTTAGTAGCAGTCTTACTCAGAGCCAGAAATCATAGAATTTTATGGCACAAAAGGAGGCCATTCAGCCCATCTATTCTGTGCCGCTCTTTGAAAAGAGCAACTCAATCCCACTGCCCAGCTCTCTCCCCATAACATAACTGACATGTTATCCCTAAATAAAGATCTAATTCTCTTTTAAAAGTTTTATCAAATTGGCCTCCACCACCTTTTCAGGCAATGCATTCCAGATTCGAACAACCCGCTGAGTGAAAAAATTTCTCCTCAGCTCCCCTCTGCTTCGTTTTGAAACTATTTAAAATCTGTGACCACGAGTCACAGATTCGCCCACCAGTGGAAACAGTTTTTCCTTATTCACCCTGTCGAATCCCTTCATGATTTTATAAACCTTTATTAGGTATCATCTCAACCTTCTAAAGAGAATAAACCTAGCCTATCTAGCCTTTCCCCATAAGTCCCTCAATCCTGATACCATTCTAGTAAACCTTCTTTGCACCTTTTCCGATGCCTTAACATCCTTTCTATAGTGTGGTGACCAGAATTGGATACAGTACTCCAGCTGAGATCTAACCAAAGTTTTATAGAGGTTAGTCAGCACTTCCTGACTTTTGTATTCTATACCCCTATTTATAAAGCCTAGTATCCCATATGCATTCTTAACGGCTTTGTCTACCTGTCCTGCCACCTTCAAGAGTCACTAACAAAAATTCCCAGATCTCTCTGTTCCCTCACACCCCTTAAAATTGTACTATCTAGCCTATATTGCCCCCCCTCATTTCTGCTCCCAAAATGCATCACCTCACACTTCTCTGCATTAAACTTCATCTGTCATGTGTCTGCCCACTTTACCATTTTATCTATATCTTCTTGCAAATGGTTACTATCCTCCTTACTATATACTATTCTGCCTAACGTAGTATCATCTGCAAACTTGGAAACTGTGCTCCCTACACCCAAATCCAGATTATTAATATATATTAAAAAGAGCAGTGGTCCCAAAACCGATCCCTGTGGGACGCCACTGCACACTTCCCTCCAGTCTGAAAAACAGCCGCTCACCACAACTCGTTGCTTTCTGTCTCGCAGTCAGTTGTGGATCCATGCTATCACTGTCCCTTTTAACGCCGTGGGCCTCTACTTTCCTAATAAGCCTCTCATGTGGCACTTTGTCAAATGCCTTTTGAAAGTCCATGTAAACTACATCAGCTGCTCCACCCTCGTCCACCCATTCCGTTACCTCATCGAAAAATTCTATCAAGATTTGTCTTTAACAAATCCATGCTGGCTATCCTTTATTAGCCTTTATCTTTCTAAGTGAAGATGTAGAGCAAGACTTTGAACTTTGAACTCGCAGTCCAGGGACACACACCCTGGACTGTGTTATATGTGGCTTCCCTTTTCATGGCCCAAATGCCTTAGCTTATCTATTTATTCCTCAAAGCATATTCCACTAAAACTGGGTGTCATCCTTGTTGCTTTCTTTCTCACTGCCTTCCATCTGCCTTGCGCTCTTGAACCCCCCCTGAACGCCAAGCAATTTGTTGTTCTATATAGCCTGGGAGATGCCACTGCAATCAGAACTGTACGCTATATAAATGCAAGTTGTAGTAATACAGAGCACTCCAGGTACAGCCTGGCCAGAAAGCTGTATAGCTTGGGTATAACTTCGTGGGATCTGAACTCAACTGATTTTGCAATAGAGCCCTGTGGATTTCTGGTTTTATTTCATATTTGAAAATATCCACTATTTACATGTGGTGGGGCTGAGAGTTGGAAAGTAGGCCTTTAGTAGACTTCTTTTTTTTGGTCAGTGGATGTCTGACACATGCAAAAACCTGTTGTCACACGTAAGAGATCCTAATCAAACTGAATTCCATGGAAGAATCAGAGAAGATGGGTATTAGATAATCATGGAAGGAGAGCTAGGGTGAATTTTTTTTACAGAGTTTCTTTGGATTTGGAAAGTCCTGCCAAGTAGGTGGCAGGGACTATTGTGGGTTTCAAGAGGGAAGTACAATAGAACAGTATGTAAAGGATACAACAAACAACAACAAAATTACACTTGTATAGTGCCTTTCACGTCGGGAGGACGTCCCAAGGCGCTGAACAGTTAGTTTGGGTCCCAAGTGGGGGGTGGGAGGGTAGGGGGAAGGGGAAGGAGAGTAGGGGAGGGGGAAGAGTTAGGAGGGGAGCCAAAGGTGCGGTCAAAGTGGAGGGTCTTGAGTTCAGGTTTGACGGAGGAAAGGGAGGAAGTAAGGCGGAGGGACTGAGGCTTGAAGTTCCATAGTGTGGGAGCAGAGAGGCAGAAAACCCGGCCACCGATGGTTGGGCACTTTGGACGGTGGACACGGAACAGGCCAGAGCCTGCTGAACAGAGGGGACGGGCTGGCTGATAGGGAGACAGCAGGTCGGAGAGATAGGCGGGAGCAAAGCCGTGAATGGCCTTGAAAGTGAGGATGGGGATCTTGGAATTCGATCCTCTGGGGGATGGGGAGCCGGTAGAGACGGGTGAGGGTGGGAGTGATGTGGTCGCGGAGCCTGGTGCAGGAGAGTACACGAGCTGCAGAGTTCTGAATGATCTGCAGCCTGTGAAGGGAGGAGCTAGGAAGGCCGATGAGGCGAGAGTTCCCGTAGTCGAGCCTAGAAGTGATAAAGGCGTGAATGAGAGATGATAGAGGCTTGAAGAGGTATGAGGATAGAACAGGGTAGGGCATTGAATGAACACCTTGCTCTGAGAGTTAATGCAGACTCGATGGACCGAAATACTTCTTTCTAGGGTCCGGCGATATATCGATATATCGGTTATATCGATATAATTTTTCAGATTGATATGCTGATATCGGAATTTAATAGATATATTAAAAAATATATGTGCGCACCCCGAATGCGTGTGCACCCCGAATGCGCTCGCATCTCCGAGTTGTGCGCACATGTGCAGTTAAAAAAAACCTGGAAATATTGATATATCGGTATATATCGATATGAGCCCACCGATATTTCGATATCGGAAAATTTCCATATCGACGGATCCTACCTCCTTCTCTGCTGTAAATTTCTAGGATAGGTGAAAAGTAAGTTTTTTAAAAAAAATTATTAGCCTAATTTGTTGCTTCCTCACACTGTCCTGACGTGGTGAGCAACAAGCCAGCTAATGGTCGATGTCTCGCTCTTGCCCCCTCTGTTGCATAGATTTCGTCCAATCAATCGTGTTGGAGACAAAATGATGACCAACGGGCAGACAGTCAATCTTCAGGCCGTCTTGAAAGATGCCCAAACTATCCAGAAACTTCTGGCACTGATCGCATTTGAGCAGGGAAAGGCTGTAAATGAGGGAAAGGTAAGACTGAAAGACCCCAGTAAATTGAAGCTATATATCACCAGCTGGTTCCGAGGCTTACAATACAAATTTACATTGAGTTGAGTGCCATTTTGTCCACAAATGGCACACGGTCACTGCCCTTTGACACACTAATGGATTTGCACGTCATCTTAACTTAAGGCGCTGTATAAATGCAATTTTGTTGTTGTTTACTGTATATCTTGTGAAGTGCTTTGAGATCTCCTAATGTGGAAGGCTTATTGTAAAATGTGATTATTAATTGTGATAAATTTTTCTACACGTCTTGGCCAGTACTAGCCAATTCCATTTCCCCCAGCCTGCTCACTCCACTGTTGAGGTCATGCCTTTAGCCTTTCTGCATTAAATCTCTGGATCTTGTGGAGTCCTATAGCTCAGTGGGTAGAACATTCGGCTAGAAACCTGGGTTTGATTCCAGGCAGGGCGAAGCTTTGGCCAAGTTTCCTTACTCTACACATCTAATAAAAATCAAGAAAAAAAAAGGAATAAAAAATTAAGCATTTCAATCCACGTGCTGTGCACATTCAAGGCCGTCACAAGACCTTTCTCCACACCACAGCTCAGATGCAAACTGTCAACCTGTCCAGTGTCTTGAGACGTCCTCCAGCAACGAAAGAAGCTATATAAATACAATTTATTGTTGTTGTTTTTCTAAATCTCCCTTTGTTTAAGACACCAGCTTCCCTCTCACACAACTCGCCCCCTCTCCCTCCTATCCAATGTTCTACTTGTACTGAAGGCCACCTGAATGGGACTTGACTGTAAAGCTGTGTGTGTGTCTGTGTGCGGTTTCGCTTGCAGACAGAAGATTTGCACGGTGACAAAGACCAAGCATTCCTAGCGCTTATTCCCGGGGCTACACTGACTGACAAGCTCTACACCTCCTGGATCCACATGCAGAGTCACGTCAACATCGTCTTTGACAGCGATATGGACAAACTGATGACTGACAAGTACCCTGGCATTCGGCAGGTGAGCTGGAGGAACAAGGGATGATCAAGTTGGGTATGGGGGGTGGGGGGGGGGTGGGGGGGAGAGAGAGAGACAACCACAACAAAATTATATTTGTATAGCGCCTTTCATGTCGGGAGGACGTCCAAAGGGGACAGTTAGTGTTTCGAGTTGGGATTGGGGAGGGTGGAGGGAAAGGAGCGGAGGGGGCATGACTGATGGGATCGTCAAAGAGGAAGGTCTTCAAGCAGGACTTGAAGGAGGCCAGGGAGGGGGCGAGGTGGGGGAACTGCGGGATGGAAGGGGGTTCGGAGGTCGCAGAGGTAGGGTGGGGCAAGGCCATTAAGGGCTATCTAATGCAAGGATTATTGTCACTATTATTAAATCCTATGAACTGCTTTTGAGAATGTTCACTGCACTGAAAGGGGCTGTATAAAGTGCGAAAGATTGTTATTCATTTGAATGTCAAAGTTTGAGCTGCAAATATGAGAAAATGACTGTTCTGGGGAGACTGAAAGTTTGCTGTATTCATCAGCTTTCTAAGGCTTAAATGGTGCATTGAGTACATTGTGCTCTTAAGCTTTAAGTTAATGAAATGTAGAGATATGCTCATTTTATTCTTTCTCCTATTGTTCACAACTGCGATTGTGGAGTTGAGTGTGAAGCGCTTTTAAAAGATTTGCACATATGCACTGTGTACAGAGATGCCTTTAAAGACTGCACATGTCCTACTCAGATCCTAGAGAAGAAAGATGGCCTCTTCCGCAAGCACATGATGGGAAAGCGTGTGGATTACGCAGCCCGTTCGGTCATCTGCCCCGACATGTACATCAACACCAATGAGATTGGAATTCCGATGGTAAAATGTCTATTTTGATATCCCATCAATAAAGCAGAAACTGATACTCAACAGTTCCGCACCCAACAGTGGGAATGGGTTGCCAAGAGAAGGGGGCGTTCATCTACAAAATACAGTCACTACACTTCGTAGTGAATCCTGTGAGCGGCTTTGAGACGTTTCCATGATATGATAAGAAGAATAGGCATTTTGCCCACAGTCAATTCACCTTGCGGTATATTCTGTGAAGTGCTTTGAGACTCTAGAAAATATGAAAAGCATGATATAAAATGCACGGATTATTATTTCAGTAAAACTTTTGTTATCCGACACCCTCGGGACCTGCCCGGTACCAGTTAATCAAATATGCCGGATATTCGAGTGGCAAGTTGCCAAAAATCCAATAATTTTTTTAAACTTATTTTGAAACTTATTTTCATATGGTATATATGAATAATAGACTAAATAATAACAGAATATTGCATGGATACTTACCAATAAAGCATTCCTCCACACTTGGTAAAATGATCGGTAAAAAAGCATTTAAACGTTTGGTAGGTTTAATAAGTGCACATGCGCAAAGTGAGCATTCCCTGAGTGTCCCGGATGGCTCCGGTATGAGATCTAGTTGCTGGAATGGTGAATTGTATTGGGAGACACCAGTTGGTTGAGTTTGACGTTTGGTTGGGTACCGGATAAACAAGGTTTTACTGTATTAAGTAATGATTGCTCATTTAAAACAGTGCAGGACTCCTTTCCGGCCACGAGAGGATGCCCAAGTTGTGATGTGTACTCTGTGACCCTCTAGTGGTGTAATCCTAGTACTGCACTATTTCAACTGTAAAATATATCGGTGAGGATCCCAAAAGCTTCAACTCTCTTCCTCTGTGAGCTGGTGCAGACCACAAAGTAGAAGTGGAAAGATAGTTATCCAAACAACTCTACACCCCCAGAACACCAGTCCTAGCCAGACTTCACTGGCTCCTTATCGACTTCAAGATCCTCACACTCTATGCACCTCTCTACCTCTCTGACCTGCCTACTCCTCACTCTACCACCTGCCACCTCCACTTGGATGGCTGGCTTCAGCCTCCTGCTTGTCCCCTGTCCTCTCTGCTCCACCATTGACGGCAGTACTTTTAGCCACAACACCCCGAAGTTTTGCAACTCTCTCAATCTCTCTGCTGCTCTCCTCCTTCCCCCTTGTTTAGATCACACCTGAAGACCTTCCTCTTCGGCCTCTTAAGGTTGTCCCCACCCTGCGCCCCCCACCCCTACCACACCTCCCGGCTCAGCATTAGGTTCCCAGATGTTTCCCTTGGGTGAAATGCACTATTATAAATATAAGTTTTGTTTGTCTTTGTTAAAATCAGGTTTTTGCCACAAAGCTGACCTACCCTCAGCCGGTGACGCCATGGAATGTGCAGGAGCTGAGGCAGGCGGTGGTGAACGGCCCAAATGTTCACCCTGGGGCCACCATGATTATCAACGAGGATGGCTCGCGCACAGTGCTGAGCGCAGTCAACCCCACCCAGAGGGAGGCCATCGCCAAGCAGCTGCTGACACCCTGTGCGGGGGTTCAGAGGACAGAGATGAAAACTGTAAGCATTTCTGGCTGATGTTGAGTGGGACCACAAATTCACAGAATCATAGTGCGGTATCGCAGAACCAATCCTTCTTGAGCTGGGTGGGAGGGGAGGAGGAGAGGTTAGCAGTAACTGAGGACATAGTCTTAAAATTAAAACCAGGCCATTTAAGAGAGAAATCAGGAAGGATTTTTTCACTCACAAAGGGTGGTAGAAATCTGGAACTCTCCCGCAAAAGATCATGGTGCCGGATCCATCCACACCTTCCAAGAGTGAGGTTGATAGATTTTTAGTAGGTCAGGGTATTTAGGGGGTTATGGGGAGAAAGTGGGAAATTGGAATTGAAAGGATTAGAAGATGTACAGTTATGCCTGATCTAATTAAGTAGTGGAACAAGCTCGGAGGGCTGAATGGCCTACTCCTGTTCCTATGTTTCTAACTGGCTCCAACATGACATGCTTGGCAATGGAACGTCTGAATCAAGCTCACCCTCTGTGTAGGTCTTGGTTCTTGAGCCAGGCAGGTCTGTAGAACTCCAGGACACCACTGATGACACCTCAGCCAGGTAGGCACATGAGCAGGACTTGGAGGAATACTCCAGTCTCTCCCTGGAGGCAGGGATTCTTCCTCTGCTCCCGCTAACCATGCAAGTCAATGACCAAACGGGTAAGATAGTGTAGTCAGTAGGGAACGGCGATATATCGGTATTTCGCTAAAACCCGATATTATTTTCATATTGATATGCCGATATAGACATTCTAAAAATACCGATATATCGAACAACGATATATCGAGGTAAAAAATCGGGATGCGAGCACAATCAACTACAAGACCCAGAATGCTCATCTCTATACACAATGCACAGACCGAGGTGCAAAGCCGCCATCTTGTATTCATAGTCCTCGAATACAATATACAGGTATGCAAGGGGTGGGGGGAGAGAGACGGCTGTGGGTAGTGGGGGTGAGGGGGAGAGAGACTGCTGGGGGGGGGGGGTGAGGGGGAGAGAGACGGCTGGGGGGGGGTGAGGGGGAGAGAGACGGCTGGGGGGAGGGGAGATAGACGGCTGGGGGGGGGAGAGGGGGAGAGAGACGGCTGGGGGGGGGGGGAGAGGGGGAGAGACGGCTGGCGGGGGGAGGAGAGGGGGAGAGAGACGGCTGGGGGGAGGAGGAGAGGGGGAGAGAGACGGCTGGGGGGAGGGGGAGATAGACGGCTGGGAGAGGGGAGAGAGACGGCTGAGGGGGAGAGAGATGGCTGGGGGGGAGAGGGGGAGAGAGATGGCTGGGGGGGAGGGGGAGGGGAGACGGCTGGGGGGGGAGAGGGGGAGAGAGACGGCTGGGGGGGAGAGGGGGAGAGAGACGGCTGGGGGGGGGAGGAGAGGGGGAGAGACGGCTGGGGGGGGGAGGAGAGGGGGAGAGAGACGGCTGGGGGGAGGAGGAGAGGGGGAGAGAGACGGCTGGGGGGAGGGGGAGATAGACGGCTGGGGGGGGAGAGGGGAGAGAGACGACTGGGGGGGGGGAGAGGGGGAGAGAGACGGCTGGGGGGGGGGAGAGGGGGAAAGAGACGGCTGTGGGGGAGAGATGGCTGGGGGGGAGAGGGGGAGAGAGATGGCTGGGGGGGAGAGGGGGAGAGAGACGGCTGGGGGGGGAGAGGGGGAGAGAAACGGCTGGGGGGGGGAGAGGGGGAGAAAGATGGCTGGGGCGGGGGGAGGAGAGGGGGAGAGAGACGGCTGGGGGGGGAGGGAGAGAGAGACGGCGGCAGGGGGAGGAGAGGGGGAGAGAGAAGGCTGGGGGGAGGGGGAGAGAGAGACGGCGTGGGGGTGGGGAGGGAGAAAGAGACGGCTGGGGGGTGGTGGGGGAGAGAGACGACGGGGGTGGGGGGTGCGAGAGAGGGACGGCGGGGGGGGGAGGGGGAGAGACGGGGTGGATGTGATAATATACAGATAGATAGAGATGGGGGGGGGGTTGTGAGAGAGGAGAGAGACATAGAGAGACACAGACAGAAAAACACAGAGATGGAGAGAGTGAGAGACACAGAGAGAGAAAGATATTTACCTCCTGAGAAGATAGGCCCCGAATGCACGCGCACCCGGAATGCGCTCGCACTCCGATGCGCGCGCGCATGCGCAGTACGAAAAAACTGAAAATATTGGTATTTCGGTATATCTCTATATGAGCCAACCGATATATCCAAATCCGGAAAATTCCCATATCGCCGTTCCCTAGTAGTCACTGGAAAACTCGTCAGACAGTGCTCCCATGACAAGCTGTGTTTACCCGTTGATGCTATGTGATCACATGTTAGCCATGTAGATATTTCTGGTTGTCCTTTTGCTTGTGGAGTCCTATAACTTAGTGTTTCCTGCGCTCGCCTCATAAGCAAGAGGACCAAGGTTTGATTCCTGGGCAGCGTGAAACCTTATTGAAGTTTCCTTACTCCACAAGCCCCTGTTTACCAAGCAGTAAGTAGGAACCTGGAATCTGGAATGCATTGCCTGAAAAGGTGGTGGAGGCTGATTCGATAACAACTTTTAAAAGGGAATTAGATCTTTATTTAGGGAGAACGGGTCTATTAGGCTATGGGGAGCGGGCAGGGCAATGGGATTGAATCGCTCTTTTCAAAGAGCCGGCACAGACTAGATGGGCCGAATGGCCTCCTTTTGTGCCGTAAAATTCTATGATTCTATGATTCTATGATAACCTGGTTGTTAGTCAATTGGCTGATCACTTTCCTGGGGTTATTGGTCACTGCGTTTTGCCAACAAAATACTCAATCCACTTTAGAGTATAAGTATTTTGAGACGTCTCAAAACATAAAAGGCACTATACAATATGCAATGGTGAAATTATTGTTATTTCCGTGCTCAGGTTTGCCGACACATCAAGAATGGAGATGTTCTGTTGCTGAACCGGCAGCCGACGCTGCACAGGCCTTCTATCCAGGCTCACAAGGCTCGCATCCTGCCAGGCGAGAAGGTCCTGCGGCTTCACTATGCCAACTGCAAGGCCTACAATGCCGACTTTGATGGGGACGAGATGAACGCCCACTTTCCCCAGAACGAACTGGGCCGGGCTGAGGCATACATCATTGCCAGCACCGACCAACAGTACCTGGTCCCCAAAGTAAGTCCCTTATTGCAAGTGAACAAGTAGATAGAGAGAGAGGAGAGCTCATTGGGTCTGTATTATCTCTGACAGAACTGTCTGTTCTGTCCCATTTGCCACAGGCCTGGCTTCGTATATAGAGAGAGACTAAGTGGCCTTCGCCGTAGTCTGACTTCCCAGAGACAGTGAGGTCTTGTCTATGGTTGGGATCCTGGGAGGTGAGACCTGCCATTGTGGCTTGTAGTTTTAATCTCTGCCTTTTTTGTTGCCTCCCCTTTCCCTCCACTCCCTTTCTCCCCACCCCCACAGGATGGCAAACCTCTGGCTGGGTTAATCCAGGACCACATAGTGTCGGGCACCAGTATGACTATACGAAGCTGCTTCTTTAACCGGGAGCAGTACATGGAGCTCGTATACCGGGGCCTGACCGATGGTAGGGGACGCATCAAGATTCTCCCTCCGGCTGTGATCAAGCCGTGCCCACTCTGGACCGGAAAGCAGGTAATTCTGATTCCTTTCTACCTGCCCCCAACCATCGGGGGCAAGGATGGCAACAGCATCATGTGCATGGTTTGTTCGCACTGTTATATAGATTCACGTAGACTTACGGCACAGAAGCAGGCCATTTGGCCCAACCAGTCTCTGCCACTGTTTATAATCCACATGTCGTTCTTTGTGTCGTTCTTTGCATCATTCTTTGTATCTTTCTTTCTGTCTTTCTTTCCGTCTCTCTCTCTGATGGAAGCTACGAATTGCGTGTGTAGTTTGATGGTATCGTGGGTTTATACACTGTTTTGGTGGGGTGGGAGAAGGAGATAGGCAGGGGGAGAGAGGGAAAGTGGGGGGGTGAAGAGTGGAGGGGGGAAGGAGTGGAGGGGGGTTGAGTTTGGTGTCATTGAGATGCCAGACTGACTCTCTCTCTCTCTCTCTCTCTCTCTCTCTCTCTCTCTCTCTCTCTGTGTGTGTGTGTGTGTGGAGAGAGGGAAGGACAGAGAAAGATAGAAAGAAAAAAAAGAAAAACTGACATTGCCCCTTCAAAAAAAAAACTCTTCTGTCTGTCCGCCATTGTAGAAGTTTGCTTTGTGATTGTGTGTTGTGTTTATAGACTGTAATCAATATTTATTGCTTTATTGGTAAGTATCCATACAATATTCTGTTATTATTTAGTCTATTATTAATATGGTATGTTAAAAAAAGTTAATTTTTTTTGTGGTGGGTTTTCGGACAGCTGGCCACCCAAATATCCAGCACATGTTTTAACTGGCATTGGCCAGCATGCCCTGATAAACGGGCTTTTACTGTAGTAACATTCAGAACCATGGAAATTTACAACACAGAAGAAGGCCATTCGGCTCATCATGTCTTTGTTGGCTCTTTCAAACAGCAATTCTGTCAGTCCAATTTATCTGCCCCTTTCGTCCATATCTCCAAGCTAATTTGGATTTTGCCTCTATCCTCCATTCCTAGCTGGTCTTTCTATATTCTAATGTGCATGCTTGCGAGTTGGATGAATAGCAGTGGAAAACTAGATGTGGACAATCAGCTCTGGGTGGGTGGCTGGTGTTATAATTATCAACAGTGATAATCATCACTTTACGGTTATTCAAGTTCAACATTGATGTTTGTGGTGGTTTTGTCCCCATGTTTTCTCTCCCCAAAGGTTGTTTCCACATTACTGATCAACATAATTCCGAAGAATCAGATTCCACTCAACCTGAACGGGAAAGCCTAAAATTGCTGGGAAAGCCTGGAGAAAAGCGACTCCACGGGAAGTGCCAGGATTTGACCCAGAGCAGATGTCTGAGGCTCTGGTACGTTTGTGCTTTTAGCGCTTTTGTGGCTTTCAAGGACGAAAATTTTTACTTCTCTTTCTCTCTCTGTCTGTCTCTACGTCGACCAAGGTCTTAGGCAAGTTTCTTTACTCCACACATCTGTGTTTACCTAGCAGTAAATAGGAACCTGCTTGTTAATTGATTGATGGATCACCTTTCCGGTGATAATAATCTTTCCAAAAACAACCTTGATAAAATTTGTGGTCACTCAATCCATAACTGTTTGTGGGACACTGCGGTGCAAAATGAGTTGCCGTGTTTCACCCACAAAATATAGGCAATTCACTTTACAATACATTCTGGAAGTACTTTGAGACAGCTTGACGATGTGATAAGGCGCTACATCAAATACAAGGATTCTTATCATTGTGATCTGTGAAATGGGCGTGTTAACACTGCAAAACTGTTTAATGTCCA